>JAFEMH010002357.1:0-350403 GCA_022495995.1 Adenophora triphylla var. japonica
GATTCATCAAAACGAAGATTCCAACTCCCAAGCTTCGTTCAACCCATATAATGCATCTGTTGCAACTTGCATACTTTATTAGAATTTCTTGGATCGATAAACCCTTCGCCAGCCGTGTCACGTACACATCCTCAAGTAGCTTCCCATTTAGGAAAGCTATTTTGACATCCATTTCCATATCTCATAGTCGTAATATGCGGCTACGGCAATTAAAATTCTAATCGACTCTAAAGTATCGTTAACCGGCGAAAAGGTTTCATCATAGTCAATACCAAGCAATCGCCTTATATCCCTTCGCTACAAGCCTAGCCTCGTAAGTACGCACCTTCCCATCTATGTTGATCATTTTATCAAGACCACTCTCGCACTTATATAGTTTTTACACCTTCGTGTGGATCAATCAAGTCTCCAAACATGATTATCATGTAATGATTGTAATTCGGATTCCATGGCTCCTAGCCATTTATCCGAATCAGGAGTGGACGCGCTCTCTCTGATAGGAAGTAGGTTCGTCATTCTAAATGACTTCCACTTCATTACTTTCCGATACGAGAAATCCATATCTCTCAGTTCCGACCGTAACCTATCCGATCTACTTTATCGACCAGACATCTTGAACCTGGCTCCACAACTCCTCGTGAACCCGGTTCCATCTCTACTCCTGGCCCATGTTATCTTCGGGCTCTCGAACTTCTTCAAGATTAATTTTACTCCCACTAGATCCTTTATTCAGAAACCGTTTCTCAAGAAAAAGTACTATATCGAGTAACAAACACTTTGTTCTCATAGCATTTTTAAAAATAACATCCTTTTAGTTTCCTTAGGATAACTAACTAAATAATCCCTTTGTTAGATTTTAGTGCTAACTTATCTGGGAGACAAGTCTCTTCACATAAGCTTCGCAACCCCAAACCCTCATGAAAGACAAATTTGGTTTTCTTCCATGTCACATCTCAATGTGGGGTCTCTATGAGCCGATTTAGTAGGGACTCCTGTCAGCCGCGGAACACAACAATTTCTAACGCATGTCCTCAAAAGGAACATAGGAAGGTCAACTTGACTCATCAAAGAACAAACCACGCCTAACAAAGTTCTATTCCTCCTCTCGTGTACACCATTCTATCATGGTGTTCCGGGTGTAATCAACTCGAAATGAATTCTACAGCTTTTAAGATGATTTACAGTCAAACTCTTGGCTTAAATATTCACCACCTCGATCTGATCGAAGTACTTTAATAGTTTCGCCTGGCCGATTTTGTGCTTCATTTTGAAATATTCTAAATAACTCAAACGATTCACTTTTGCACTTCATCGTATGTACATAGCCATATCTAAATATCTCAAACGATTCACTTTTAGATTTCTTATTTATATTATAGATATCTTCAACATCATTTTGTTTCTCAAAATCAAGGATATAAAGGCCATTAAATGACCTGGCAATACAATAAAGCATATCTTTTAAATAAATAGAAAACTTCTTATTCTCAATAAGAAACCTATATCCTTCATTATCCAAACAAGAAAAGACATAATAATCCTACTCAAATCCGAACATAATAACAATTGTTCAAAACAAGTACTAGTCCACTAGGTAAAGCGACTTCATAAGTCCCTACGACTAACGCAAGAACTCTTACTCCATTCCCCACACGTAGGTCCACTTCACCTTCTCAGCAGCTTTCTATTCATTCGTCCCCTCAGAATTTAAACAAACGTGAGATCCACATCCTAACATCCAATACCCAAGAAAAATAAGTAGAAAGGAAAATATATATCATATGTATACCTCAATCCGCAAGAATCGTATCAGCCCTTCTTCACTTTCAAAGCCTTCCTTATAAGCTCCTGCGCTTTGCTTCCAACGACCAACCTCTTCGCAAAGGCAGCAAATCGCATCCTTTTGAGACACTTTGGGTTTAGTTTCCTTCTAAGATTGACAACTTTTGCCTTAGGTTTGAAGCATCCTTTGCTTTACCTTCTTTGCCTTCCTTTTTCAACCCCTTAAACCTTTGTAAACCATTAACACATTTCATGTACTAGGCTTCTTGGATATTTTTCTCTCAGACCTTAAGCATCACATGCAGCTTCCGATTGTGATTTTTCTCCATTCTACCCATGTTATAGTTCACAATGAAATTACCATAACTTTCATGTAACGAATTCAATATCATATCTGCATGAGTTCCAAAACTAATAGGATACCCAAGCCTATCAAGGTGCTCAATATATCCTTTTCATCTTAAGGACATGAGGACCTACCGATCACCCCTCTCTCAGATCTCACAGATGCATTAAGAGCCTTTACCACATCATACTCCTCTCGTCTAGCTTGCACTTCAAATATTTTCTTTAAGCGCCGTGTTAGGTCAAATGCTACTTTCTACGTGTTTAAGGTCCTTCCGAAGAGCCTTACATTACGTGGTGGCAAGCATAAGGCAAGCAACATCATTCGAATCATCAACATGCGTTTCTTATGTTTGTGTACACCAAATTGCTAACCTATCATGGCGTAGCTATACCACTCTAAGTCTCGCCTTTGGTTTTCGAGCAGAATTCCGCCATTTTATCATGTTTCGTTAAGTTTTAACAAACGGGCGTTAGTTTCGATCGAACCGCATACTTAGATAAATAAGGGGAGGACTAATCTATCCTTCAGGAGCCTTCTCCCGCTGTTCCGGCGTGTCTCGTGCGAGACTAACCTTTCGCAGATGTGCGTAATCATTTTCCATATCGATTTCAACCTCTTTTCTCGTTAACTCTTCTCCAATCCGGGTCTCTAATAATCTTAGAGTTCTCGGAAGCTTCCTTCGGAGGAATCCCAATCCCACTTGTACCTCCTAAAACCCCTATAAATACATGACACTTCTCGCATTTCGCAGACTACTAGATAGATGTACTCTTACTTGGTTTCTCTCCTTGAAAGATCTCGTGTAAATCACCCATAAACAAATACTTAAACTGCGTTTATCAACCTTCACGATCAACGAACGTCGAGATTCAAGTTTAGGAACGAGGCTGCAAACTCGTCCCCACCATTTCTTAAACCCGACGGTAATCTTCCTTCTTTTTTTTTTACTGTTTCTAATTGATTATTAGAGTAACAAGGTATAACACATCGAATCTAGGATCGGCCTGTAGCCTCTCCCAACTGATGGAGACTCCGCCTCGAAGCAATCGATCCCCACATTCCTTTGGAATCTTATTAAATGGATGTTTTAATTTAGCTTTTTAAAAAGTCTTATTTATTGAAAACCTCCCTTAAGAAAAGACCGACATTCTGGATTAGCTGGACGCGGTGCTCCTTCACCCTCCAAATCCATCACATAAGCCACAAACCTAAATCTTTTAAAAATGGTTTTTCTATATTTCCATAATAATATAGATGGCGACTCAAAACAAAATAAAAAAATAAAAAGGAGGAAGGCAATTCCTCAATCGCCACAAAGCCAGACTCCGCTGGGGATATTTTAAAATTAAAGCGGCTTAGACTTTCATATTTCATTTAAGGGGATTTTAAAAAAATCGTTTTCTTATTCTCGTTTCAAAGAAGTCCCGCACGAGACAACTCTTCGCCTCGCGCGAGATGCTTATGCCTCGATAATCCGCTGATGCTTTCGGTTGCCTTTGTTCGCTTCGAGATCCAAGCGATAAGATTCTAACATGCAAGTGTGATTCCAGATTACATTATTTGTTAGAGTTCTTTCATCTCAAGGCCTCCCTTAAGATGTGTGTAACTCGAATCGTATTTTGTTTAAATATTGCTCTTTATTTAAACTCGCTATGTGAGATTGAAGCTTTGATTAAAGTCCTATTCATCGAGGATTCTAGAGTTGTAATTAATTTATTCTCTCTCTCTCTCTCCTTCATGTGGAACTACGATGGTACGAGTCTTCCGTAATTGGAAGAAACGAAGGCAACCATCAAAGCGGCCATTATCGCTTTTGCCTTGTTTGAAAAAACTTCTCTCTATTTTTTTCTCTATCACCTAGAATCGACTCTCATACACGTGCACTCATTTTATAACCGTGCCCCGTACTACATACCCTTAATAAACCCGGGACCTATACTAAGAACCGGGCATGTTACTCAGAACAATCGCCGATCTCTCCAAAGTTGGATCATCCCACTTCGTATCTTCAACTATATCTAGATTATCATATCGCAAGAAGCCTAGCTCTCTTCTAGTCCTTGTATCACCTCATGCATCACATGTAATATTTCTCTAGGATCACTCCACACTGGTCCTATGTGACTCGGTGATTCTTCTACGTAGAAATGACTCAAATAAAGCTAATGTAAAATGGACCATAAAGAAGGATTCGAAAAGTTTCTTCTTAAAAGAAAAGTCCCTTCGAATGTCCCTTTCGAAATTGTCCCTTCAAAGAAGCCGTGATCCCTTTAAAAATAAAAATCATTCAAGTTTCGACTATACATGGCTTTTTATCTTACAAAGATTCGTTTGATTACTTAGTCGTTAGGTTTGGATAAAGACCTTAGAAACCCCTCAAAATTGGATTATCCGTTCGACTAAAATCTGTGGTTAGTAAAAAATCGACTTCTAAGTATGATTGTCTCGCCACAGATCACCTTTTCCGCGCATGACAAAGCTTCGCTTTAGTCAGCATTATTCCGAAACCCCTTTAAGCCTTCTTCCGACTCGTTTGGGCTATATTTCATCTTCGCCACGCCTTACGCACTTCTCGTCGGCCTGCCGAAGCTACATCACCCTTAAAGACTTTCTCAACACAATGTCCATGGAAGAATACCATTCGTACTTCGTCACCAAAGGGATCTCGAACAGCCAAATCCGAGAGACATGACCAAGTCACTCGTTATCGAGATGGAACACGTGGAAGGATGGAAAGTTAAGCCTCAAAGTACCTCGCCACCGAATTGCTAAGGATTTTAGAAAGATGGAAGCTGTTGAATCGATAAGTAACTATTATATAGGTCAATTATCCTAGATTTTATATACTTTTACATAAATAAATCATCATTTCTGTTGTATTTTTAGTACTTTTTACTTACTTTTTTCTATTTTATTAGATTTTACGTTTTTGGTATGTTTCATAAATTTTAGACAGGTTTTAGGGTCTTTTTATATCTAAAGGATACTTGGACAATTTGGTTCTAAGGAAGAAGGATCACCAAGCAAAATAAAACACACAAGGCGAATAAAACAGGAGGAGCGGCCGTGCAAAGCAAGATCGGAGGAGCTACGTGCATCAGGCAGGGCTACGTGGCCGAGCCATCTTGGCCCCAAAATCCATGGAGTGGGCCGAGCAATGAAGTGGCACAGCCGTGCCAACCTCTGAGCGGTCGTGGCAAGCGATATTCGGAGGCGGCCGTGACAAGTCTCCCAATTTCAAATTCAAATCTGGCGCCAAGAGTGCACCGCCGTGCAAAATCTCCTTGACGCCGGCGGAATTGCAAATCGTGATCGCTAGGATGTAAAAGGCACCTTTTGATGGCACCTTCTTGAAGGAGTCCCCTCCCAATTATAAATAGGACCCTTATGTAACTCATTTCTTGGATACTGTGACGAAATTTAGAGGATAAATCAGCGATATTTCATGAGATAGAAAATACAAATACTTGTAACAACAATTTCCAAAGAGATTTGAAAGGATCAGAAGTTCATTGTTTTGTTCTTGGAATTACTTTGGAAGAAAAGCAATAAAAGTGAAGCTGATTATTTCCAAAGCATTTGCCTTCTTTTATTCATCATAAGTCCTTCTTACTCAACCTCTTATTTTTATTGCTTATATGTTAGGTAAATGGCTTGTGAGTAATCCCCTTATTCTTGGGGTTGGAAAACTCAAAAGCATACTGTGTTAAATCATCTAAAATGAAAAGTCTTGTCTCCTTTCTTCATCCAAACAATTTCTTTATATTATTCTCTAAAATGCCTTACATTTTGGAGACATCCAATTATGTATGATTCACTCAATTGAGAGAAGTACCTAGCTGAGAATCTCGATTGATCGGAACCATATAAAGAAACTAGGTTTCATTGATCACACGAAAGTAGTTCAATGGCCTAGTGGATGTTCCTTTTCGATGGAAAATATGTCGACTTTCGTTCGCCTTTAAAGGGTTCCATTACTAATTATGTGTCAGCTAGGGATAAGCGGGCAACGCCCGCTTTGTGACAGGGCTGATAACGTAAACGGAAATCTCAAACGAACGAGTTAGTGGCATAATTAGTGCCAAGGAATAAGCAACACCTATACATGCTTGACCGTTTAGAAGTAGCGCAATGCCGAACGTATCATCCTTGCTTTTATGAAAACCTTTTATCTCTAAGACAAACTGACGCATTTGATGAACACAGATTATGTGTGTATGATTTCCAATCCCGAGAATGCTTCATTTTATAAGAATTTAATTAAAGTATTTTCTGTTTATGATTCTTTCTTATTTTCTTAAAAATAAATTTTTCATCTCCCCCCAATCCTATAACTTCTATAATTTCTAAAGGCAAAATATTCCCTAAAGTAAACCTTTGTCTCTACGTGGGATCGACTCACGTACTTGCACCCGCTTATATTACAATAGCTTCCCGTGTAAGCTTGCGGATATAAATAAACCGTTAGGTTTCGACCGAACAAGTTTTATGGCGCCGTTGTCGGGGACAAGCGGTTTACACTTTTATTTCTTGCTCTTTACTTGTTACATTAATTCTTTAGTTTTTGTTTTATTTTCTACCGTTTTGCTTTCTCTTCCTCGATAAATTGTTGCGCTATTAATCTCTCCTTCTGTGTTTTTCTCTTAGTGCATGGTAACAGACTTTGGACATACTTTGACAGCAATTTTGATCCGGGAACCCGAAAGAAGCTTTCACGAGAGACTAAGAAGATTTAGGAGAAACTTTAAAGAAAACATATGGGAGAACCAGAAACACTATTCTAGGACCCTACGGGACTTGTTAACCCAAGTACCCCCGAACTAGATCCCCTATTTGTTGTGCTTAGAATGTCGAGTTAGCAGCAGACTTCGAGGGATAAAGCAGCAACTATTGGCATACATGGTTATGAATAACCAATACACAAGACGCGACTTTCGAAGATCCCCATCTACACATTCAAACATTCCTTGAATACGTGATACCACACGTATTCAAAATGTTACTCGGAAGCAATTTGAATGCGCCTTTTTCCTTTCTCTCTTAAGGATAAGGCGAAACAATGGTTAAATTCGGTCCCCTTAATTCATTGACAACATGGGACCAAATTCAAGAAGCATTCCTTGGTCGATTTTTCCCACCAAGCAAAACTGTCCAGATACGCACAAAGATCACTAACTTCTGTCAAACAGATAGTGAGACTTTGTATGATGCATGGGAGCGGTTCAAGGAACTTCCTTGGTCGATTGTTCACACCTTCTACAACGGTCTCATATTCAAGACAAGAGAGACCATTGATGCCGCTGCAAGAGGAGCATTGATGAACAAGGGAGTCGATGAGGCATACGACCTTATCGAGAACATTGCATTGAACCATTACCAATGGTCAAATGAGAGGGAGCAGCAACAAGGTACGCCCGGTAAATATAATGTTGATGCAGCTTACTCTTCTCTTCTAAAGTTGACATGCTTTTAAAAAATTTGAAAATCTTAATGTCAATCCCATTGCTAGTGTAAATGTGTTATGTGCACTATGTGGGTCTAACTCACATAGTACGGATAACTGCGAGTTACTTGACGTTACTTCTAGCGATCAAGTGAACTTTGTTAATTCTTTTGGACAAAAGGGGGGATGTATTCTAATACATACAATCCCGAATGGAGGAATCACCCCAATTTTTCCTATAAGAATAACAACGTTCTTAACCCGCAACCATCTACACAACCCCGGATTTTGCACCTAAGAATTTCAACAACAATGCAAGTACCTTCCCCCCTAAATCTAAATTGGATCTTATAATGGATTTTGTAGTGGAAAATAAAAATTTCCAAGAAAAGATCAATAATGAATTTAGGGAATGTTTTAAACTGCTTAATGCTAGGTTTGATAACTTGGCGTACGCGTAATAAGATGCTAGAAACTCAACAAGCTCAACAGGCTACCCCAATGAATAGGCCACAAGGGAGTCTACCCGGTCAACCTCAAAGGCCAAATGAGCAAGTTAATATGGTAAAAACTAGGGATGAGCAAGAAAAGATAAATGAATGCCCTAGAAATAATGATCATAGTCCAATCCCTCCGATGATTGAGACTAGTTTGGGGGACGTAATCCCCTAAAAAGGAAGACAAGGATTATGATGAATTCCTTGATAACCTAGATGCCATTAATGTCAACATTCCATATTTTAGAAAAAATGAAGATATGCCTTTAGCCGTTAAACCTTTGAAAAAATTAATTTTTGAAAAAGAAAGGCTAGAAGAAAATGAAAATGTTATGTTGGCGGAGGAAGTAAGCGCTGTTTTGCAAAATAAAGACCCTCCAAAATTAAAGGATCCGGGTACATTCACCATTCCTTGTTGTGTTGGCAGAATAAACATAGATAACGCTGTCCTTGACTTAGGAGCTAGCGTTAGTATAATGCCATTATCGGTTAGCGAGAAGCTTGGTATAGGGGAACTCAAACCCACAACCATAACTCTCCAATTGGCAGACCGATCCGTTCAATACCCCGTAGGTATTACGGAGAACTTGCCTTGTCGAGTAGGGAACTTGATCATCCCTGTCGACTTTGTTATCTTAGAAATGGCGGAAGACCGTTATATTCCCGTCATTCTAGGAAGGCCATTTCTTGCCACTGCGGGGGCAATCATAGATGTGAAAAATGGCAAATTTTCACTAAATATAGGGAAAGAAAGGGTCGAATTTAGTATGCATAGGTCAGATCTCGAAGATCCATATTTCGAGGCCTACACTCCTAGTGAAGAGAATTGGACCCCAAATGAAGAGACCTACACCCCTAGTGAAGAAAATTGAATTCCTAGTGAAGATTTAATGGGTGAGGAGCCAAAATCAAAGGAAAAAATGGAAATAGATATTAAACCTTTGATTTGCAATAAAAATAATGCTTTAGATATTTCTGCATGCCCCAAAACTAACAATATAGTGAAAAGGTCAAAAAGAACAAAGAAGGAGATCACTTCGAATTATCGAAAGTGCAAAGACTATAGGTCACTTGTTCTAACCAAGAAGTAGGGATGGAAGAAATGTCTACCACAGAAGATACTCATTACCCCGGAAGGATTGCAATGGCAAGTTATCAATGATAAAAGGCCAACCAAATATCATGCATCTCCTACTACCGGGAAGGGGTCAAGCTAAGGACCTAAAACAAGCATCATCGGGATGGTAACCGATGGATTATTTTGCTTTATTTTTATTTTATTATTATTATTTATTTTTATTTTTGTATTATTGTGCTAACCCTGTTTGTAGGTATAAAAGAGAAAAAGAAAAGGATTTAAAATGGGAAGTTTTGGTTCGCACGGCCGTGCGGCACTTCTTGGAGCGGCCGTGCGCTCATATCGAGTTGGAACGGATTGACTCAAAGAAAAGGGAGCGGCGCGTGCAAGTTCCTTGACACGGCCGTGCAAGGCATCTCGGGAGTTGCGCTGGTACATTCAAAAGACGCACCTTTCTCCTCTCCTCCCTCATGTACTTCCATCTTCAACCCTTCTCCCTCAAATCCTCCGCCCCACCCACTTTAAAAACCCACTCCTCCACCATTTCTACTCACAATACAACCCTCAATCCTTCTCAAATCCTCCAGTCCATCACTTCTCCCCAATCAAAAGCATCCCAAAACCCTCCTAAAACCCCAATTTCGAAAATTCCAAAACCCTCAACCCATTTCATAAATTCAAGAAGGGTTACTCCAAATTAAGGTGCAAGGAAGAAGCTTTTGGGTATCTAGTGGCTGTTCATCAAAGATTACAAGCTTTTCAAGCTCAGATCCGGGTAATCTACTTTCTTCTTCCTCTAGCTAAGTTTTTGGGTATATTTCTATAAATTTTCAATGGAAGGAAGGAAGGGTAAGGGGAAGGCTACTGAAAGAGGTTCGAAAAGGTCCCGAAAGGAACCATCTCCTACCCCTAATCTAAACCCAACACTCAATGATTTGGGTATTGAGTTTAGAGAGCCTTCCGAAGTGGCTAGATTCACCGCCCTTCGTCAAAAAAGGATTAGGCCAACCCAATTTCCAGATATTGATGTCCTCAAAACCTTAGATATCTATTCAAATGTGAAAAGGTTTCACACCGGGTTTGGTTGTGGTGGTTTTCTTGAATTGCATGCAAAGACTTATGAAAAGGATCACTTTAGAGTTCTTGTGCACTATGAGGAAGGATGTGACTACGGAAATTTGTGGAGATACGGGTGAGCCATACCAATTGATACATTTGTATTTTAGGCTTGGTGGAGAGGAGTTTCACCTCACCTCTTTTGACATAAACAGAATTTTGAGTTGGCCCTCCTACACAAATTTTGAAACCGATTTTCCCATAGAGTTTAGGGAGAATGTGTTTTGGGAGCAAATAACCGGAATTCCATCCTTCAAGTCTAGAACTGCAAAAGCCTCGTCTATTATCCATCCCGTTCTTCGGATTATGCATAGAATCTACGCATGCACTGTTTTTGCAAGGGAAGATAAGGGCACGGTGAATAAGAAGGAGTTGTTTTTGTTATGGTGTTTGGTGAGGGCTAATAGGAGGGTGAATTTGAGCCATTTCTTGATTGAATTGTTTAGTGATATTGTCTCTCCAACTTTCAATGGGGAGATTCACATTGGAGGTATCATCACTTTGTTTGGTCTCCATTTTCGGCGGGCGATGCCCGATAATGAGGTTGCGGTTTCGGGTTCAACAAAGTTGGATATTCCAACCTTGCGAAATATGCAAATGATCTCGGATAGAGGACGTGGGGAATACAATTGGTTGGTAGGGTCGGGTAAAACACCCTACATTGTTTTGCCTAGTCCCATCCTCCCCAAGGCTCTAACTTACCAACATCAAACATGGATATTTTCTAATTTCATGAACTATGGGGAGGGCCAATCAAGTCAAGAAAACCAAGAGGAAGAAGGAGGAGAAGAAGAAGAGCAACATCAACCCAACCAACCCCAATTGCCGCCGGATTTTAATGATAGGTTTGACCGGATCGAGCTTCAAAACAATCAAATTATGACTCGGTTCGACACTTTCAACAATGAATTTCATTATTTCCGGAATGATATACAAAATCGTGTGGGGACGATTCAAAGGCAAGTGAACACAATCTTCAACTACGGGGTCAACAATTGGGATGATTTTCCGCAACCACCTTCATACCCGTGAGCCATTTTAGTAAGTTTCTCTTTACCCTCCCAAGA
The DNA here is from genome assembly GCA_022495995.1 of Adenophora triphylla var. japonica. Classification (NCBI taxonomy): domain Eukaryota; kingdom Viridiplantae; phylum Streptophyta; class Magnoliopsida; order Asterales; family Campanulaceae; genus Adenophora; species Adenophora triphylla. Next base: position 11,333 of record JAFEMH010002357.1, read on the forward strand.
TTTGGCATTGTTCCTTGAAACATTGAGGACAATGTTCATTTCAAGTGTGGGGGGGGGGTTATATCTATCCTTTTATCTTTCGCTTTCTAGTTTTAAATTTTTACTTGCTTTCTAGATTAGATTTAATTGCTTTCTAGTGTAATTTTTTCTTTTTAACTTAGTTGCATTTTTCATTTATGCATGTATAATAGTATAAAAAAAAATAAAAAAATTATCCCTATGATGATCCATAATCATTATTTCTATGCTTGCCATTTGCCCTAGTATAATGCCTATTTATCTTTCCTCTCATATTTTCTATAAACATAGAAATTTATAAAAAGAAAAAATATAGGGATATTTTTAGGAAATAATTGAAAGCCTCATAAGTTAGTATAGCACAATATAGAGTTTCATCAAGAAAAATGCATTTGATTAGAAGGAATCTTTAAATCTGCACTTGGTCATTTTTATGAAAAAAATATTGAGAATATTTCTTTAAGGTTGTACATCATTTATCTTTATTAAATGTTTATTCCCTTATTAGAAGCACCATTTGTTTTGCATCCCTTGAATCACACCCTTTCATCAAAAATTTCATCTTTCCATTTCTCAAATCAAATCAAAGTAAACATCTTTATCTTATTGCTAAAAAGAGTGACTTAGTCACCAATCCTTAAAAGCAAAAAGAAGCCTATTACTTCCTAAGTAACTCGGGGCACGGCGTTCGCTGCGACGATGCTTCCTTGCCAAACGGAAATAATATTCAAAAGTATTTTTGATATAAGTATTAGGAACATGGGGTTCGCAACCACAATGTCTCCTACTTGAAAGGATAAAAAATAACTAAGGTCTTTTACAAAAATATAACACGTGCAAAGATAAGATTAATTTGTTTAACTTTGATGAGATTTTTCCACTATCATCATCCATTTTTCGCCCTTGTGATTCAAGAATGCAATACAATTCCTCGGAAACTTCTAATTTGTGAATAAATGTTTATACCTTCTCTTGTACATTTTAAAGAAATAAATTCATTATTTCTCAAAAATCACTCTAAAGAGTGAAAGCTTCTCTTCTACCAAGAAATGAATCTAAGATTTATCCTTCTAGCATGCTTTACTTGATCAAAATTCTATATATGCTATATTAGGTTATTGTCTTGCATTTTATCTCTTTAAAAATATCCCCAAAATGCTTCTTCCAAGATAAATTTTTAAAGGTATACAAAATATGATTAGAAAGACAAATGCATTATCTAAAAAAGGCATTTAGGGCTTGCTACTTTATTTCTGAGGGATCATTCTTGCTTTTTCTCCCTCTCCGTATTTTCATTCTAAGTTTGCTTGGGGACAAGCAAAAGCTTAAGTGTGGGAGAGTTTGATAAGTGACTATTATATAGTCAATTATCCTAGATTTTATATACTTTTACATAAATAAATCATCATTTCTCATTGTATTTTTAGTACTTTTTACTTACTTTTTTCTATTTTATTAGATTTTACGTTTTTGGTATGTTTCATACATTTTAGACAGGTTTTAGGGTCTTGAATGTGCGCTCGCCCGAAAAAGTAATAATAAGAAGTCGCCACGCCGTTTTTAAGAGGAAACATTGAAAACCTTTTTGACAGAGAAAATGGGTTCGGGGGTCAAGTTACGTGTTGGGAAGAACCGAGAGTTCACCCAACACGCCTCGTCCGTAGACGAGTCTTTCTATGTTCAACATTCAAGACATTCAAGAGTGTGTGCAATTGTGTGTGTGACAGAATATGTATTAAAATGCAAATCAACGCTTTGTTTTATTGCTCAACGGGGGGAAATACAACTTGTAAGCCATTGACTCTGGGAGGTCACGTCCCACTTTACATCGAGGACAAACAGAACAGGATTTACAACTGAAAGGATGATCCTCTGCAGATGGTCACCATGTGTCGCGTGACACAGGACATGCTAGGCACGATGTGTCGCGTGACACATGTTTACCGTTTGCAGGGACCTTACATTTTGAGCACAGATCTAAACAGAAAGCAAACCAAATCCCAACACAATACCAATCCAACACAGAAATAATGAATTTATAATGGATTGACCAAGGGGACGTGGATATAGGAAGATCCACACTCCCTTGGCCAATAAACAACAAATCCCACAATTCACATTATGAATATCAATTAAACCAAGCTAAACAGATTAAACAGAGAGATCGGCAGTTGGGACTTGATAATTGGGGGACGGATGGAGTCTAATTATCAAGTCCGGGGAATAGATTGCAACGGAGCAAACACAATAACAAAAATGAGATAAAAGTGAGGGAAGATATGCGTTACCCTCGTAGTCCACACTCCTTCAACCACGTTAGGTGAAGGATCTTCAATCAGCTTCGGACTCGGAACGACTTCAAGTCAGCACGGCAATTAAGCTTCCAGTGCCTATGCGTTGAATTGGCGTTGGAACAGGGGAAGGTTGAGGGAAATTGGTTTTGGTTGTATTCGGAATTGGTGAGGAGAGGTACCGGTAAGGAGGATTCAAGGGATCGAGGGAGATAACTACCGTTGGCCTTGGTTTGGGTATGAGGAAATTGGATTGGTGAATGGAGAGAGAAACAGAGAACAATGAGGCCGAAATCTTTGTTGAGGCGCGGTGGTGGGCAATTGCTCCGGTGAAGTAGCGATTGAATGAAATTAGATTGGCGAGGAAGGTGTTGTTCCGTTTGATTCAATGGAAGAGAGCCGGTGTGGGATTTGGTGAAGAAGGTTGAGAGGCGACGGTGGTGGTTGGAATTGGGTTGCCGTTTGATTGGGTTTAGGTCGGAGAAGAAGGGAGCGGTGGTGGAGGTTCAGGTTGGGTTCAGAGAGAGGGTTAATGGCGAGTTTGGCCGGAGAGGAACATATGAAGGTGGTCGTTGTTGTTGGAGGAGCAACTGTTGCGGAGGATTGGTGTGGTGAAGAAGGCACGGTGGATTTGGGTGAGGTCGCCGGTGAATTGAGGTGAAATTGATGGTTGATTGGCTGGAAGGAGAGCTTGGATTGAGGTTGTTGTTGGAGCCGGCAATGGAGCTTCCTTGCGTATAGAGAGAGAGGAGAGAGAGAAGGATTACGGGTTGAGAGAGAAAGGGTGAGGTCTAGAGAGAGACTGTGAAATGGTGTGTGAACTGTGTGTGGATTATGTGAGAGGCCCCCTTAACAAATGAGCAGAATATGGCATTTATACGTAAATTGGGAATGAGGATTAAAATGTCTCACGACCAAACGCTTCCAATTTCCATGCTTCAAGCTGTCGCACGACGGGCCACGTCAATAACCGATTCTGGCGCCAAAACAAGATTCTAGAACATTCCGGGTTAATTCCCAAGAGGTCCAAACTGATTTATTCCTTTTAGGTCCTTTTGTCCGGGAAAAATACTAAAACATACTTCCTTCGCGGGAAACTTATAAAAAGTTCCCGGAAGCCTCGAAACGGACTGGAAATTTACCAAAACACCCCTTAGTGCAATTTTATCATTTAAAATGCACCTAAAAAGGGAACGGTAATTGGATTGGCGTACTTACAGAACCCCTCGGCAACGTCACTTATGGAAGAAGTGAGGTTGTCGATAAAATAAGGCCCAATCCCAATGAGCGGCTGGGGAATAAGGTGGAGGGCTAGACGGTGATCTGGGGAAAAGGATGGCTGGACCTTTTGAGAAAGGATTCCTACGTATCCCGGGGAGGGAATCAAGCCAAATCGTAGTTCAACAAAGAGGTGGCGCTAACGAAAGGCCACGGGCTTTGTACCCAAAAGAAGTGAGAACGTATGGTGCCTTAAATTGAGAAATGAGAACGTATGGTGCCTCAAACCAAAGAAGTGAGAACGTATGGTGCCTCAAACCAAAGAAGTGAGAACGTATGGTGCCTCAAACCGAAGAAGTGAGAACATATGGCATCTCAAACCAAAGAAGTGAGAACGTATGGTGCCTCAAACCAAAGAAGTGAGAACGTATGGTGCCTCAAACCAAAGAAGTGAGAACGTATGGTGCCTCAAACCAATTTTAAAAATGACGTGAGATCTATGGCATCTTGAACCGATTTTAAAACGACTTGAGACCTATGGTGTCTCGGACCGATTTTGAAAATAACGTGAGATCAATGGCGTCTCGAACCGATTTTAAAAATAACGTGAGACCTATGGTGTCTCGGACCGATTTTGAAAATAACGTGAGGCCTATGGTGTCTCGGACCGATTTTGAAAATAACGTGAGACCTATGGTGTCTCGAACCGATTTTGAAAATAACGTGAGATCTATGGCGTCTCGAACCGATTTTAAAAATAACGTGAGACCTATGGTGTCTCGGACCGATTTTAAAAATAACGTGAGACCTTTGGTGTCTCGGACCGATTTTAAAAATAACGTGAGACCTATGGTGTCTCGGACCGATTTTGAAAATAACGTGAGACCTATGGTGTCTCGGGCCGATTTTGAAAATAACGTGAGACCTATGGTGTCTCGGACCGATTTTGAAAACAACGTGAGATCTATGGCGTCTCGAACCGATTTCAAAAATAACGTGAGACATATGGTGTCTCGGGCCGATTTTAAAAATAACGTGAGACCTATGGTGTCTCGGACCAATTTTAAAAATAACGTGAGACCTATGGTGTCTCGGACCGATTTTAAAAATAACGTGAGACCTATGGTGTATAGGACCGATTTTAAAAATAACGTGAGACCTATGGTGTCTCGGACCGATTTTGAAAATAACGTGAGACCTATGGTGTCTCGGACCGATTTTGAAAAGAACGTGAGACCTATGGTGTCTCGGCTCGGACCGATTTTAAAAATAACGTGAGACCTATGGTGTCTCGGACCGATTTTAAAAATAACGTGAGACCTATGGTATCTCGGACCGATTTTAAAAATAACGTGAGACCTATGGTGTATAGGACCGATTTTAAAAATAACGTGAGACCTATGGTGTCTCAGACCGATTTTGAAACTACGTGAGACCTATGGCGTCTCGAACCGATTTTAAAAATAACGTGAGACCTATGGTTTCTCAGACCGATTTTAAATATAACGTGAGACCTATGGTGTCTCGGACCGATTTTAAAAATAACGTGAGACCTATGGTGTCTCGGACCGATTTTGAAAATAACGTGAGACCCATGGTGTCTCGGACCGATTTTGAAAATAACGTGAGACCTATGCTGTCTCGGACCGATTTTGAAAATAACGTGAGATCTATGGCGTCTCGAACCGATTTTAAAAATAACGTGAGGCCTATGGTGTCTCGGACCGATTTTAAAAATAACGTGAGACCTATGGTGTCTCGGACCGATTTTAAAAATAACGTGAGACCTATGGTGTCTCGGACCGATTTTAAAAATAACGTGAGACCTATGGTGTCTAGGACCGATTTTAAAAATAACGTGAGACCTATGGTGTCTCGGACCGATTTTGAAACGACGTGAGACCTATGGTGTCTCGGACCGATTTTGAAAATAACGTGAGATCTATGGCGTCTCAGACCGATTTTGAAAATAACGTGAGACCTATGGTGTCTCGGACCGATTTTAAAAATAACGTGAGACCTATGGTGTCTCGGATCGATTTTAAAAATAACGTGAGACCTATGGTGTCTCGGACCGATTTTGAAACGACGTGAGACCTATGGCGTCTCGAACCGATTTTAAAAATAAAGTGAGACCTATGGTTTCTCAGACCGATTTTAAATATAACGTGAGACCTATGGTGTCTCGGACCGATTTTGAAAATAACGTGAGACCTATGGTGTCTCGGACCGATTTTGAAAATAACGTGAGACCTATGGTGTCTCGGACCGATTTTGAAAATAACGTGAGACCTATGGTGTCTCGGACCGATTTTGAGAATAACGTGAGATCTATGGCGTCTCGAACCGATTTTAAAAATAACGTGAGAACTATGGTGTCTCGGACCGATTTTGAAAATAACGTGAGACCTATGGTGTCTCGGACCGATTTTGAAAATAACGTGAGATCTATGGCGTCTCGAACCGATTTTAAAAATAACGTGAGACCTATGGTGTCTCGGACCGATTTTTAAAATAACGTGAGACCTATGGTGTCTCTGACCGATTTTAAAAATAACGTGAGACCTATGGTGTCTCGGACCGATTTTGAAAATAACGTGAGACCTATGGTGTCTCGGATCGATTTTGAAAAGAACGTGAGACCTATGGTGTCTCGGCTCGGACCGATTTTAAAAATAACGTGAGACCTATGGTGTCTCGGACCGATTTTAAAAATAACGTGAGACCTATGGTGTCTCGGATCGATTTTAAAAATAATGTGAGACCTATGGTGTCTCGGACCGATTTTGAAACGACGTGAGACCTATGGCGTCTCGAACCGATTTTAAAAATAACGTGAGACCTATGGTTTCTCAGACCGATTTTAAATATAACGTGAGACCTATGGTGTCTCGGACCGATTTTGAAAATAACGTGAGACCTATGGTGTCTCGGACCGATTTTGAAAATAACGTGAGACCTATGGTGTCTCGGACCGATTTTGAAAATAACGTGAGACCTATGGTGTCTCGGACCGATTTTGAAAATAACGTGAGATCTATGGCGTCTCGAACCGATTTTAAAAATAACGTGAGAACTATGGTGTCTCGGACCGATTTTGAAAATAACGTGAGACCTATGGTGTCTCGGACCGATTTTGAAAATAACGTGAGATCTATGGCGTCTCGAACCGATTTTAAAAATAACGTGAGACATATGGTGTCTCGGACCGATTTTAAAAATAACGTGAGACCTATGGTGTCTCTGACCGATTTTAAAAATAACGTGAGACCTATGATGTCTCGGACCGATTTTGAAACGACGTGAGACCTATGGCGTCTCGAACCAATTTTAAAAATAACGTGAGACCTATGGTGTCTCGGACCGATTTTAAAAATAACGTGAAACCTATGGTGTCTCGGACCGATTTTAAAAATAACGTGAGACCTATGGTGTCTCGGACCGATTTTAAAAATAACGTGAGACCTATGGTGTCTCGGACCGATTTTGAAACGACGTGAGACCTATGGCGTCTCGAACCGATTTTAAAAATAACGTGAGACCTATGGTTTCTCAGACCGATTTTAAATATAACGTGAGACCTATGGTGTCTCGGACCGATTTTGAAAATAACGTGAGACCTATGGTGTCTCGGACCGATTTTGAAAATAACGTGAGACCTATGGTGTCTCGGACCGATTTTGAAAATAACGTGAGACCTATGGTGTCTCGGACCGATTTTGAGAATAACGTGAGATCTATGGCGTCTCGAACCGATTTTAAAAATAACGTGAGAACTATGGTGTCTCGGACCGATTTTAAAAATAACGTGAGACCTATGGTGTCTCGGACCGATTTTGAAAATAACGTGAGATCTATGGCGTCTCGAACCGATTTTAAAAATAACGTGAGACCTATGGTGTCTCGGACCGATTTTAAAAATAACGTGAGACCTATGGTGTCTCTGACCGATTTTAAAAATAACGTGAGACCTATGGTGTCTCGGACCGATTATGAAAATAACGTGAGACCTATGGTGTCTCGGACCGATTTTGAAAAGAACGTGAGACCTATGGTGTCTCGGCTCGGACCGATTTTAAAAATAACGTGAGACCTATGGTGTCTCGGACCGATTTTAAAAATAACGTGAGACCTATGGTGTCTCGGACCGATTTTAAAAATAACGTGAGACCTATGGTGTATAGGACCGATTTTAAAAATAACGTGAGACCTATGGTGTCTCAGACCGATTTTGAAACTACGTGAGACCTATGGCGTCTCGAACCGATTTTAAAAATAACGTGAGACCTATGGTTTCTCAGACCGATTTTAAATATAACGTGAGACCTATGGTGTCTCGGACCGATTTTAAAAATAACGTGAGACCTATGGTGTCTCAGACCGATTTTGAAAATAACGTGAGACCCATGGTGTCTCGGACCGATTTTGAAAATAACGTGAGACCTATGCTGTCTCGGACCGATTTTGAAAATAACGTGAGATCTATGGCGTCTCGAACCGATTTTGAAAATAACGTGAGACCTATGGTGTCTCGGACCGATTTTAAAAATAACGTGAGACCTATGGTGTCTCGGACCGATTTTAAAAATAACGTGAGACCTATGGTGTCTCGGACCGATTTTAAAAATAACGTAAGACCTATGGTGTCTAGGACCGATTTTAAAAATAACGTGAGACCTATGGTGTCTCGGACCGATTTTGAAACGACGTGAGACCTATGGTGTCTCGGACCGATTTTGAAAATAACGTGAGATCTATGGCGTCTCAGACCGATTTTGAAAATAACGTGAGACCTATGGTGTCTCGGACCGATTTTAAAAATAACGTGAGACCTATGGTGTCTCGGACCGATTTTAAAAATAACGTGAGACCTATGGTGTCTCGGACCGATTTTGAAACGACGTGAGACCTATGGCGTCTCGAACCGATTTTAAAAATAACGTGAGACCTATGGTTTCTCGGACCGATTTTAAATATAACGTGAGACCTATGGTGTCTCGGACCGATTTTGAAAATAACTTGAGACCTATGGTGTCTCGGACCGATTTTGAAAATAACGTGAGACCTATGGTGTCTCGGACCGATTGTGAAAATAACGTGAGACCTATGGTGTCTCGGACCGATTTTGAGAATAACGTGAGATCTATGGCGTCTCGAACCGATTTTAAAAATAACGTGAGAACTATGGTGTCTCGGACCGATTTTGAAAATAACGTGAGACCTATGGTGTCTCGGACCGATTTTGAAAATAACGTGAGATCTATGGCGTCTCGAACCGATTTTAAAAATAACGTGAGACCTATGGTGTCTCGGACCGATTTTTAAAATAACGTGAGACCTATGGTGTCTCTGACCGATTTTAAAAATAACGTGAGACCTATGGTGTCTCGGACCGATTTTGAAAATAACGTGAGACCTATGGTGTCTCGGATCGATTTTGAAAAGAACGTGAGACCTTTGGTGTCTCGGCTCGGACCGATTTTAAAAATAACGTGAGACCTATGGTGTCTCGGACCGATTTTAAAAATAACGTGAGACCTATGGTGTCTCGGATCGATTTTAAAAATAACGTGAGACCTATGGTGTCTCGGACCGATTTTGAAACGACGTGAGACCTATGGCGTCTCGAACCGATTTTAAAAATAACGTGAGACCTATGGTTTCTCAGACCGATTTTAAATATAACGTGAGACCTATGGTGTCTCGGACCGATTTTGAAAATAACGTGAGACCTATGGTGTCTCGGACCGATTTTGAAAATAACGTGAGACCTATGGTGTCTCGGACCGATTTTGAAAATAACGTGAGACCTATGGCGTCTCGAACCGATTTTAAAAATAACGTGAGAACTATGGTGTCTCGGACCGATTTTGAAAATAACGTGAGACCTATGGTGTCTCGGACCGATTTTGAAAATAACGTGAGATCTATGGCGTCTCGAACCGATTTTAAAAATAACGTGAGACCAATGGTGTCTCGGACCGATTTTGAAACGACGTGAGACCTATGCTGTCTCGGACCGATTTTGAAAATAACGTGAGATCTATGGCGTCTCGAACCGATTTTGAAAATAACGTGAGACCTATGGTGTCTCGGACCGATTTTAAAAATAACGTGAGACCTATGGTGTCTCGGATCGATTTTAAAAATAACGTGAGACCTATGGTGTCTCGGACCGATTTTGAAACGACGTGAGACCTATGGCGTCTCGAACCGATTTTAAAAATAAAGTGAGACCTATGGTTTCTCAGACCGATTTTAAATATAACGTGAGACCTATGGTGTCTCGGACCGATTTTGAAAATAACGTGAGACCTATGGTGTCTCGGACCGATTTTGAAAATAACGTGAGACCTATGGTGTCTCGGACCGATTGTGAAAATAACGTGAGACCTATGGTGTCTCGGACCGATTTTGAGAATAACGTGAGATCTATGGCGTCTCGAACCGATTTTAAAAATAACGTGAGAACTATGGTGTCTCGGACCGATTTTGAAAATAACGTGAGACCTATGGTGTCTCGGACCGATTTTGAAAATAACGTGAGATCTATGGCGTCTCGAACCGATTTTAAAAATAACGTGAGACCTATGGTGTCTCGGACCGATTTTTAAAATAACGTGAGACCTATGGTGTCTCTGACCGATTTTAAAAATAACGTGAGACCTATGGTGTCTCGGACCGATTTTGAAAATAACGTGAGACCTATGGTGTCTCGGACCGATTTTTAAAAGAACGTGAGACCTTTGGTGTCTCGGCTCGGACCGATTTTAAAAATAACGTGAGACCTATGGTGTCTCGGACCGATTTTAAAAATAACGTGAGACCTATGGTGTCTCGGATCGATTTTAAAAATAACGTGAGACCTATGGTGTCTCGGACCGATTTTGAAACGACGTGAGACCTATGGCGTCTCGAACCGATTTTAAAAATAACGTGAGACCTATGGTTTCTCAGACCGATTTTAAATATAACGTGAGACCTATGGTGTCTCGGACCGATTTTGAAAATAACGTGAGACCTATGGTGTCTCGGACCGATTTTGAAAATAACGTGAGACCTATGGTGTCTCGGACCGATTTTGAAAATAACGTGAGACCTATGGCGTCTCGAACCGATTTTAAAAATAACGTGAGAACTATGGTGTCTCGGACCGATTTTGAAAATAACGTGAGACCTATGGTGTCTCAGACCGATTTTGAAAATAACGTGAGATCTATGGCGTCTCGAACCGATTTTAAAAATAACGTGAGGTCTCACGTTATTTTTAAAATCGGTCAGAGACACCATAGGTCTCACGTTATTTTTAAAATCGGTCCGAGACACCATAGGTCTCACGTTATTTTTAAAATCGGTTCGAGACGCCATAGATCTCACGTTATTTTCAAAATCGGTCCGAGACACCATAGGTCTCACGTTATTTTAAAATCGTCCGAGACACCATAGTTCTCACGTTATTTTTAAAATCGATTGAGACGCCATAGATCTCACGTTATTCTCAAAATCGGTCCGAGACACCATAGGTCTCACGTTATTTTCAAAATCGGTCCGAGACACCATAGGTTTCACGTTATTTTCAAAATACCAGACACCATAGGTCTCACGTTTTCAAAATCGGTCCGAGACACCATAGGTCTCACGTTATATTTAAAATCGGTCTGAGAAACCATAGGTCTCACGTTATTTTTAAAATCGGTTCGAGACGCCATAGTGTCTCACGTCGCTTTCAAAATGTCCGAGACACCATAGTCTCACGTTATTTTTAAAATCGATCCGAGACACCATAGGTCTCACGTTATTTTAAAATGTAAGACCATAGGTCTCACGTTTAAATGTCAGACACCATAGGTCTCACGTTATTTTTAAAATCGGTTCGAGACGCCATAGGTCTCACGTCGTTTCAAAATCGGTCCGAGACATCATAACGTGAGACCTATGGTGTCTCGGACCGATTTTGAAAATAACGTGAGACCTATGATGTCTCGGACCGATTTTGAAAATAACGTGAGACCTATGGTGTCTCGGACCGATTTTGAAAATAACGTGAGACCTATGGTGTCTCGGACCGATTTTGAGAATAACGTGAGATCTATGGCGTCTCGAACCGATTTTAAAAATAACGTGAGAACTATGGTGTCTCGGACCGATTTTGAAAATAACGTGAGACCTATGGTGTCTCGGACCGATTTTGAAAATAACGTGAGATCTATGGCGTCTCGAACCGATTTTAAAAATAACGTGAGACCTATGGTGTCTCGGACCGATTTTAAAAATAACGTGAGACCTATGGTGTCTCTGACCGATTTTAAAAATAACGTGAGACCTATGGTGTCTCGGACCGATTTTGAAAATAACGTGAGACCTATGGTGTCTCGGATCGATTTTGAAAAGAACGTGAGACCTATGGTGTCTCGGCTCGGACCGATTTTAAAAATAACATGAGACCTATGGTGTCTCGGACCGATTTTAAAAATAACGTGAGACCTATGGTGTCTCGGATCGATTTTAAAAATAACGTGAGACCTATGGTGTCTCGGACCGATTTTGAAACGACGTGAGACCTATGGCGTCTCGAACCGATTTTAAAAATAACGTGAGACCTATGGTTTCTCAGACCGATTTTAAATATAACGTGAGACCTATGGTGTCTCGGACCGATTTTGAAACGACGTGAGACCTATGGCGTCTCGAACCGATTTTAAAAATAACGTGAGACCTATGGTTTCTCAGACCGATTTTAAATATAACGTGAGACCTATGTGTTAGTGTAATCTGCAGGTGATATCGCAGATGATTTCCCAAAAGTCCAGGTGATATCACAGATGATTTCCTGGACTGAAAATTATATAGTTGTATATTTCTTGTTTGTTATTTAATGGACTAACGTGCTAATATGGTCTGTATAGTCTATGGTTTATGGTTGTATTTCAGGGTGCAATAGCATCAAAGAAGGAGCTAGACACGTGTGGAAATTGGTAGAAAAGAATTAATACATTTTATGAATTAATTCGTAACTTTGGCAAACAACAACAATACGTATGGAGACTTTGTCAAAGGTTGTTGCTGAGTTATAGAAGAAGTACAAGGATGATAAAGCAAGGGAGTACAAGGCGTGGAAGCATGGCTTGAGGATTCAACAACTCGGTTGCTACAAAATAGGAAGTGGGAGCTAGAATTGTGGAAACAAATTAACCCACTCTCCCTACACTTCCTCCACGTGCAAGACCAGCCCCAAGGCTGTTATTGGAGTAGCCTTCAAGTATTTGAAGACTATAAATAAGCTTGGAAGGTTTATTTGAAGATATGCCAATTATTTCATCACATTCACACCTTCGAAAAGCTTAGAGATAAAGTTCTTTGTTTGGTTCTTTTTAAATCCTTTCTCCCTTGTAATTTCGCACTTGATTACTTTGGTATCAAGGTGTGTGAAGGCTAGGATAGGATTTTGTTCTTTATCTCTTGTTCCATAGAGCTCAAAATAGATATAGCTATAGGGAACTTTCGGCTTTGTAAATTCATTCATAGTGATTATAAAGTCTTGCCTAAGAGGCACTCTCAAGTTATATTTATATAACTTGAGAAAAACAATTTTGGTGTTTTATTCCGCCGCAAACTCTTTTACAAAATTGTTTTATTTTTCGTAGTGTGTGTGTGTGTGCCATCCCAAGTGCTATCGTTGGTGCTGTTATCACCTTGGATATCACTTGTGATTCAAGCCGTGACAATTTCAATTGGTATCAGAGCCTCTCACTTGGCGATACTAAGTGTTTGGTCCTCTTTATCATGGCTTTTGATCCTGCAAATCCAAACCAAAAACGTCTTCCTGTTTTAGATGGTTCGAATTATGCATATTGGAAAATTCGCCTTCGCTCGCATATCAAATCAATTGATCTTCGAGCATGGCGATCTATAGTTCATGGGTACTCTCTTCCACTCTTACCTCCCGATGAGGATGGTGATGTTCGTGTTAAACCCAAGGTGAGTGGACGAATGAAGAGATCACTCTAGCTAACTATAATGAGAAAGCTCTTAATGCTATCTTTGAGTGGGTTGACATGCATATTTTTAAACTTATTCAAAATAGTTCCACATTTCAAGAAGCTTGGGATATTTTACAAAGGTTTTGTGAAGGTGATTCTAGTGTGCGTGAAAACAAACTTAGAGGTCTTATCGGCAAATTTGAAAGGTTGAGAATGGGTGAAAGTGATACCATTTCCTCTTATTTTGAAAAATTGTTTGACATTGCTAATGAGTGTCAACTTTTAGGTGAACCTTTTACAAACAAACAATTGGTTTCAAAGGCTATTAGAACTCTCCCCGAGCGTTTTAATATTAAGGTTTCATCTATAGAAGAGGCTCACAATCTTTCTACTATGAACATCAATTCCTTAATGAGCATTTTAAAAATTTTGAGTCAAACCTTGCTGAGCAAAGTGAAGCTTCTAAGGGCAAGAGTGTTGCTTTAAAAGTTCAATCCTCTAGTGGTTCAACTAATGAGGATGACGAAATTTTTGAGGAATTAGGTGAAGATGCCAAAGTGTTGCCTTACTTACCAGAAATATAACTCAATGGTGAGAAAATTTAACAAAGAAAATGTGCAGGTAAAGGCTAAAGAGCAACAAGCCAAGGTGTACAATTCAATGCCCAAGAGGACATTTCCATCTACTCGTAAAGGTGGTCCCATAAGGAGAGCATCATCGTATCAATCCAGATCTCGATCCAAAATACCTTGAATCAATCCAATGTCATGCTTGCTCTGGATGGGGTCATTACTCAAATGAGTGTGCTAACACTCTAAGGAAGATGGGAAAGAACCTATGGGTTTCTCTCGGACAATGAGGATGAGGAGACCAATCAATCCGAAGATTCGCATCAAACAAAGAATGATGGTCACAACCGTGACTGGATTCTGTCATGATACCCCAGGTGATATCCAAAATGGGATAGCACCCGAGATATCATCCAACAGTATACAGATTTAAATTTGATAAATGCCGTTTGTTTTGTGGGTTCTGTTAACATGGATGCAGGTTGTTCACAAGATGAGAAGGAGTTCAAGAAGGATGAACTCATTTGTGGTCTTAAGAACCTTTGCAAAGAATTGGTGGATGAATGGAAGAAAGAGAACAAGAAGGTGATCTCTCTCGTCCAAAGAGGTTCAAGACCTAACTGATGGCTTGACTAGATTGGAAGTTCAACTCACAAAGAAGGATGTGGAGCTGGACAAAGTCAAGAGCAAACTTACTCTTGCCAAGACAACATTCAAGAAACTCAATACGAGTTCTACCAAGTTAGATGCAATTCTTGGGTTGTCCAAACCACTCAAGGCGGTATGGGTTTTCAAGAGTCTTTAAATGCTATTACATCTACTTTGTCTAATACGTAAGATAAGTTAATTTTTGTTAAAGAAAGAGATCATGTTGAACCAATATCTTCTCGATAAGTCTTCCGACAAGGTAAAAATATGTAACTAATGTTACTCTACTTGGACATTTGAAAAATGATTGCAAAACTCTCTTAAAGAAACAAATTAGCTTCCTGTGTGATACCCGAAGTGCTACCTAGCATGTCGATATCACCGTCGCCGAAGAAAAATTATCAAAGTAGGAAAGTGTGTAAACCTAAGTCTAATCTGATATGTGATGTTGTATGCACTGCCTTAAAAACTAATGTTGAAGGTTCATGGTATTTTGATAGTGGTTGTTCTCGTCATATGACTGGAACAAAAATATTTTTAAAGGAATATGAACCTATTCAAGGTGGTAGTGTAACATATGGTGGTGGTGGCAAGAGTAATATAGTAGGAAAAGGCGTATTAAATGTACCTTGATTTCCTGCCTTGAAAAATGTTTTGCATGTTGATGGACTGGTAACTAATTTAATTAGTATTAGCCAACTTTGTGATGACAACCTTGAAGTAAAATTCAATAAAAACACTTGTGAAGTTTTTGATTGTACCAATAACTGTGTTATGACCGGTACTAGGTCAAGTAATAACTGTTATCTTGTTGAGGATAAACAAGTGTGTCATTCTCATGAGGGTTGATGATGCTACCTTATGGCATCAAAAGTTGGGTCATGTCCATTTTCGTAACATTGTGAAACTCATTAATGCCGAAGTTATAAGAGGTATACCTAGGCTGGACAGTAGTAAAAAAATCATATGTGAAGATTGTTTAAAAGGTAAACAAACACGTGCTACCCATAGTGCTACCCAACATAATGAGGAGTATTCTCGGGACAACGCACGTTTTCAATTAATGCATATGGATTTAATGGGTCCAGCTTGAGGTAGACAGCTTAGGAGGTAAGAAATATACTTTTGTAATAGTTGATGATTTTTCTAGATTTACTTGGGTATATTTTAAAAGAAAAATCGAAACTTTTGAAAAGTTTAAAGTCTTACATGCTAAAATCAAAAACATGTTTTCTCGCTCTTATCATGCGAATAAGGTCCGATCATGGAACGGAGTTTGATAATTCATTGTTCTTTACTTTTTGTGAATTAAAAGGAATTAAACATGAGTTTTCTCGCTCCTAAAACACCTCAACAAAATGGGGTGGTGAAAGGAAAAATAGGACCTTACTTGAGATGGCACGTGTGATGTTGTTTTCAAAAAGAATTTCAAAAAGATTTTGGGCCGAGGCCATAAACACAAACCTTGTCACACGGCCAATAGGGTTTTTCTAAGACCTGGTACTAGAATGACACCTTATGAAATTTTGAATGGTAGGATACCAAAGGTTCATTATTTTCATACATTTGGGTGTGTGTGTTATGTTCTAAATGATCGGGATTACTTAGCTAAATTTGACTCTAAAAGTGATAAGGCTATATTTCTTGGGTATGCTCAGACAATCGAGCATATAGGGTTTATAACCTTAGGTTAAAAACCATTCAGAATCAATTAACGTTGTTTTTGATGATTTAGCAAGTGTTACAGGTGATGGAGTACAGAATCTCCATTAATATTGCCGGGAAGAACTGGAGAATCAAAATCAAGTAAGTGATATCCTGTGTGCCGCCAAAGTGTTGCCACCGATGGGATAGCATCTCCGGTATCACCCAAGACCAATCCAAAGAATCGAAAAGGATGAACAATCGAGATGATGATCATGTGCATGAAGACTTGAGAAGGGATCCACCAGCTAGGATCAGAAAAGACCATCCTTCCTCTCAAATTATTGGAGAAGCTAGTGAAGGGGTACAAACAAGGAACAAAGGACATTTTAGTGACCGTGAAATGGCAAGGTATGTGTGTATGTCCACCACATATCACAAGGTAAAATATTCCTGTTTTGTCTCTTCTTTAGAACCCAAAAATATTTCTGAAGCCTTAAAAGATAATTTTTGGATACAAGCCATGCAAGAGGAACTTGACCAATTTGCTCGTAATGAAGTTTAGTGTTTAGTACCACGTCCTAGTAATACAAATGTTATTGGTACTAAATGGATTTTCAAAAACAAATCAGATGAGCAAGGAAATATTGTTAGGAACAAAGCTCGTCTCGTAGCACAAGGTTACACCCAAATTGAAGGTATTGACTTTGATGAGACCTTTGCTCCCGTTGCTAGAATAGAATCCATAAGACTCCTCTTGGCTATAGCTTGTTTTCTAAAAATTACTTTGTTTCAAATGGATGTTAAAGCCGCCTTTTTAAATGGTTATTTAAAAGAAGAAGTTTTTGTTGAACAACCAAAAGGATTTGAAGATCCTAATCTACCAAACCATGTATATAGACTTGATAAAGCTTTATATGGCTTGAAACAAGCTCCACGTGCATGGTATGGTCGCTTAACCTCTTTCTTACTTGAATATGGATTCACAAGAGGTGAAGCAGATAGACCTTATTTATCCTAAGGCATGGCAAAGAAATAGTCATTGTTCAAATCTATGTTGATGACATAGTATATGGCTCTACTTCTCAAACGTGTTTAAAAGATTTTGTAGAGGCTATGACATCAACATTTGAAATGAGCATGATTGGAGAGTTAACATTCTTTCTAGGCTTGCAAGTGAAACAATCAAATGAAGGAATATTCATTTCACAAAGCAAGTATGCAAAGAGCCTAGTAAAAAGGTTTGGGTTGGAAGGAGCAAAAAGTTCAAAAATCCCCATGTGTTCTTCTCTCAAACTTGGTAGAGATCAAGTAGGTGAGGATGTTGATCCTACTCTTTATCGTTCAATGATAGGTAGCCTTCTCTATCTCACTTCTAGTCGTCCCGATATCATGTTCGCGTGTGTGTTTGTGCACGTTATCAAGCCAATCCTAAAGTCTCTCACCTTAATTCTGTCAAAAGATAATTAAATATGTTTCAGAACAAGTGAATTAGGGATTTGGTTTAGTAAGGATACTAATACCAATTTGGTTGGCTTTAGTGACTCGGATTGGGCGGGATATGGATGATAGGAAGAGTACTAGTGGGGGTGTTTTTACTTGGGCAACAATTTAGTTTCATGGTATAGTCGTAAACAAAATTGTGTTTCTCTCTCCACACCGAGTCCGAGTATGTGGTACCGGTAGTTGTTGTTCACAACTTATTTGGCTAAAACATATGTTAGATGACTATGGCCTAGAGAGTAATTCTTTGACTATGTACTTGTGATAACCCGAGTGCTATCAACATTTCAAAAACCCAGCCAACATTCCCGTACCAAAACACATTGACATACGTCATCATTTTCTTAGAGATATGGTAGATAAAGGCCTAATTAATATTGATCATATTGATACTAAGTATCAACTGGCTGACATCTTTACCAAGGCCTTAGACCACGAGAGATTTTCTAGTTTGAAAAGATCTCTTGGTCTTTGTAATCTCTGAGTCTGTTCGTCTGTGCTACCCCATGTGATGTTATCACTTAGGGTAACACTTGTATATTAGTGTATTTTTTTCTTTGGTTATTTACTTAAAAAAAAAAAAAATACCTTATTATTTGTTTAATCTAGCTAGCTTAGTTCTAACAGTGGCACATGCTGACCTTTTTGTTATGGTAGGTTATTATTTAGGTTAGCACGTCTGATATCATTCCCCTTCATATGCTTAAAGTGACAAAGTCACTAATCTTTTCTTTTTGATAAATAAAAGGCAAAGGCATTTTTTCATACTTTTCTCTCGAGCTCGGGGCACGGTGTTCGCCGCAACGATGTACTCTTGCCAATGAGAAGGTATGAGGTGATTTATGCTGAGTATTAGGGACATGGAGTTCGCTACTACAGTGTACCCTACTTGAAAGGCATAGATCACTTGGTCTCTACACTTGAAATATAACTTGAAGCATGGAGCTCGTTACTACGTTGCTTTCTTGTTTAAAGAAGTGTATTGAGACGTGTTTAACAAGCAATGTACTTAAAAAATTATATATAGGCATATAATGCCTAAAGTGCATGAAAAATGCTCAGCTTGTTATGCCTGAAGTGTCAAAAAAAAAAAAAAAAGGCTAAGCTTATTATGCCTCAAGTGTTTGAAACTGAAAAAATATTTATCAAGGGGTTTTATATCATATGTGTTATCCTACGTGTTGCCATCATTGCCTTAACACATTAGTGTGTGCTATATTAGTTTTTTATTTTCTTATTTTCGAAATATTGTTGATTAATTTCTCAAAATCTGAAAGTCTTTTGAATTAAAGAGTTTACGATTTTGAAAACGTCTTCAACAAGTTTCTTTTTTGGTAAACTTAATTAAGTAACTAACCCATATTTATTTTTTTTCTTATAATGTTTTGGGCTGAGTTACAAATTATTTAGTTTACTTATTTTTTATTGTTTTACGTTTATACTTAAAAAAAAAAAAAAAAAAATTTTATTTTTGTAATTTTGCAACCGTGTTTATTATCCTTAAGTTGGTTAGGGTTTTAAAAACTTTGTATGGTGAGGGTTTATTGTTAATGAGTGGATAGGGTTAAAGGTGAGGGTTTTTAGGAGTTTAGATGGGATAGGGTTGTCTAATCAATTTAATTTTTTGTTCCCTCACCGTCTCTCTCTCTTAATTTCCTAAATTTTCTCTAACTCTCCTATTATCTCTCTCTAACCGTTACTCCCTCTACCTCTTTAAACCCCCATTCCAAATAAGCGCTTTTCTTCCCTTCTCAACCTAGGTCAAAAAAATTCGTTCCAAAATTCCCCTCATATCTCCATGGCATCTCCATCCAAAGCTAGTACCGAACCTTCCCACACGGACCAAATGGACATCTCACCTAGCATTGCTCCTTCCGTGGCATCTCGCGTGGCCATGGAAACTTCCCCGATGATCACTCCAAGCTCTTCTCCACCATCAATGGCAATTGTTCCTACCTCTGGCCCCAAAGCCTCGTTTGATCAAGGCATTCCTAAAGTGACTCTCATCCCCGCCGAGCCAAAAGGAAGAGGAAAGCCCCAACCGCCAAGTCAGTCTCCCCAAATTGCAAAAAGGAGGTCTTCCAACCGCATTAGATCAATCGAGTCCAAGGCAACTTCAAATACCACCTCTCGATCCGGTTGAAGTCTCGTAAAGCTCTATTGATGTGTCCTCACCCCATGTGAGTGACGAGAACTTTGAAGCAAACAAGGAAAAGGAGCCTTCGTGGACTCATTTGATGCTTGGGTAGATGGTGATGAAGAGGAGACTCTCTCGATTATCGTAAAAGAAGGCCAAGGGCAAACCGTGAGTGCTACCGTAAGTGCTAGCAAGAAGAGGATATCATCCGAGGTAACACTTGCCCCCTCTTCTCGTTCCTAAACATTCCTCTAGTGATAATTCCGTGATGAGGTTACTCAAACCGAAGAGGATAAAGCTTTTCCAAAACCTTTTCTTACTACGAATATTATAGGAAAGAAAATATGGAACTTTGGTTAAATAGTCTGAGTAAGAGAATTTTAAAAGAGAAGCACATTGATGAGGGTCAGTTGGAAAAGGAAGGAGTGGTTCAGTTTTTAAAGGACAGGAATTTTATTAATGCTAATAATCATGCATCGCTTTTGTTGAGAGTGTTATTCGCAATTTCTTTGCCAATTTGCATGCTCATTTGGATGATGAAGGGTCTCGCTAAATATGGAAAAGTGTTTGTTAGGGAAGAGTCTATTCTTTTACTCCCGCCCGATTAACAAAGTTTTAGGCCTCCCTAATGTAGATGATGAGAGCATTAGGGTCAATAGAGATGAAATGGTAAAATTGCTCACTCACAACAAACTCAGCCTTGGCCTTTGAAAGAGAAACTTCATGCTTCTAGATTATCTTCTCTCTATTCTCGTACTACACAAACTCGTGCATCTTCAATTGGCTTCCTACAACTAATAAACCTATTGTGACTTTGGAGCATGCGAATGTGTTGTATAGATTGGGTAAAAATTTAAGGATTAACTTTGGAAGATTAGTGTTTAAACACTTAGCTTCATGGGGTAGAAAAAAGGAAGTGAACATTAGCTTTTTCCCTATCCTTCTCTAATCTTCAAAGTTTTGGTATTTCAATCCTTGCCCATTGAAGCCTCTCGATGTTTTTACCACCGAACCCGAGTACTATACCGTTGATCAACAACCGAAAAAGGGTAAAAGGTATACTAAAGATCTTCCTTGGAACAAATCGATGAAACAACCCCTGCTCCTCCCAAAGGTGCTATCTCACGTGATACCCCAAGTGCTTCCCAGTGTTGCCCCTCATACTTTTGCAGGAACCGATGCCGCAAGTATTCGAACAACATGATGAATCTTTTGGGCAACTCGACCTTCAATCCCAAAGGCTACAGCTTCTCAACTTCCCGCACAAACAAATAAGTGCAATAGGAGAACTTCCCGAGAGGTGGGCTAAGCTTAAGCAGTAATGTATGCTTTTATTGATGAAATTTCTTCCCAAACAGGGGGAGGATCTCGCTCTTCGGAACTTCGGAGCCGGTGCTACTGCAGGTGCTACCACCGCCTGGCCCAAGTGATGGTGGAAGTGATAGGGAAGGAGATCAGGAGGAAGAAGAGGAGTTTGAAGAAGAAGAAAGCTGAACCTGAAGGTTGACAAACCTGAAGGTTGATGTTGCCACTATCATATGGGTGACTGTTTTTGTGGAGGTCCTACAAATAATGTTTTTATTTTGGTGATGGTGGTGGTTCTCTAAACAATTTACTTTTATTTTGTTTATTTTGCTAAAACACTTTAGTTGGTTTGTTAATAACTTATCTGCTAGGTTGTTTTTTTTTGCTTGTTTTTGGATGATATTTGCTACAATGGTTATGGTTTTAATGGTTACTTAGTTTATTTCGAAAACTTTTTAAAGTTTGAAATAAATTAGTTTATTATGATAAATCATTGTTTAGGATTAGCTCCTTGATTAAGGGGGAGTTAATTTTTTTGTGGAGATATTATTCTGTGTTCTATGCTCTGTACATTTGTATATAGACTAATCCTACAGTGACGAAGACATTGAGTTTGGAAAGAAATATCCAACTAAGGGGAGATTGTTAGTGTAATCTGCAGTGATATCGCAGATGATTTCCCAAAAGTCCAGGTGATATCACGAGATGATTTCCTGGACTGAAAATTATATAGTTGTATATTTCTTGTTTGTTATTTAATGGACTAACGTGCTAATATGGTCTGTATAGTCTATGGTTTATGGTTGTATTTCAGGGTGCAATATCATCAAAGAAGGAGCTAGACACGTGTGGAAATTGGAAGAAAAGAATTAATACATTTTATGAATTAATTCGTAACTTTGGCAAACAACAACAATACGTATGGAGACTTTGTCAAAGGTTGTTGCTGAGTTATAGAAGAAGTACAAGGATGATAAAGCAAGGGAGTACAAGGCGTGGAAGCATGGCTTGAGAATTCAACAACTCGGTTGCTACAAAATAGGAAGTGGGAGCTAGAATTGTGGAAACAAATTAACCCACTCTCCCTACACTTCCTCCACGTGCAAGACCAGCCCCAAGGCTGTTATTGGAGTAGCCTTCAAGTATTTGAAGACTATAAATAAGCTTGGAAGGTTTATTTGAAGATATGCCAATTATTTCATCACATTCACACCTTCGAAAAGCTTAGAGATAAAGTTCTTTGTTTGGTTCTTTTTAAATCCTTTCTCCCTTGTAATTTCGCACTTGATTACTTTGGTATCAAGGTGTGTGAAGGCTAGGATAGGATTCCGTTCTTTATCTCTTGTTCCATAGAGCTCAAAATAGATATAGCTATAGGGAACTTTCGGCTTTGTAAATTCATTCATAGTGATTATAAAGTCTTGCCTAAGAGGCACTCTCAAGTTATATTTATATAACTTGAGAAAAACAATTTTGGTGTTTTATTCCGCTGCAAACTCTTTTACAAAATTGTTTTATTTTTCGAAGTGTGTGTGTGTGCCATCCCAAGTGCTATCGTTGGTGCTGTTATCACCTTGGATATCACTTGTGATTCAAGCCGTGACAATTTCACTATGGTGTCTCGGACCGATTTTAAAAATAACGTGAGACCTATGGTGTCTCGGACCGATTTTGAAAATAACGTGAGACCTATGGTGTCTCGGACCGATTTTGAAAATAACGTGAGACCTATGGTGTCTCGGACCGATTTTGAAAATAACGTGAGACGTGAGACCTATGGTGTCTCGAACCGATTTTAAAAATAACGTGAGACCTATGGTGTCTCGGACCGATTTTAAAAATAACGTGAGACCTATGGTGTCTCGGACCGATTTTGAAAATAACGTGAGACCTATGGTGTCTCGGACCGATTTTGAAAATAACGTGAGACCTATGGTGTCTCGGACCGATTTTGAAAATAACGTGAGACCTATGGTGTCTCGAACCGATTTTGAAAATAACGTGAGACCTATGGTGTCTCTCACCGATTTTAAAAATAACGTGAGACCTATGGTGTATCGGACCGATTTTAAAAATAACGTGAGACCTATGGTGTCTCGGACCGATTTTGAAAATAACGTGAGACCTATGGTGTCTCTGACCGATTTTAAAAATAACGTGAGACCTATGGTGTCTCGGACCGATTTTAAAAATAACGTGAGACCTATGGTGTCTCGGACCGATTTTGAAAATAACGTGAGACCTATGGTGTCTCGGACCGATTTTGAAAATAACGTGAGACCTATGGTGTCTCGGACCGATTTTAAAAATAACGTGAGACCTATGGTGTCTCGGACCGATTTTAAAAATAACGTGAGACCTATGGTGTCTCGGACCGATTTTAAAAATAACGTGAGACCTATGGTGTCTCGGACCGATTTTGAAAATAACGTGAGACCTATGGTGTCTCGGACCGATTTTAAAAATAACGTGAGACCTATGGTGTCTCGGACCGATTTTGAAAATAACGTGAGACCTATGGTGTCTCGGACCGATTTTGAAAATAACGTGAGACCTATGGTGTCTCGGATCGATTTTAAAAATAACGTGAGACCTATGGTGTCTCGGACCGATTTTGAAAATAACGTGAGACCTATGGTGTCTCGAACCGATTTTAAAAATAACGTGAGACCTATGGTGTCTCGGAACCGATTTTAAAAATAACGTGAGACCTATGGTGTCTCGGACCGATTTTGAAAATAACGTGAGACCTATGGTGTCTCGGATCGATTTTGAAAATAACGTGAGACCTATGGCGTCTCGAACCGATTTTAAAAATAACGTGAGACCTATGGTGTCTCGGACCGATTTTAAAAATAACGTGAGACCTATGGTGTCTCGGACCGATTTTGAAAATAACGTGAGACCTATGGTGTCTCGGACCGATTTTGAAAATAACGTGAGATCTATGGCGTCTCGAACCGATTTTAAAAATAACGTGAGACCTATGGTGTCTCGGACCGATTTTGAAAATAACGTGAGACCTATGGTGTCTCGAACCGATTTTAAAAATAACGTGAGACCTATGGTGTCTCGGACCGATTTTGAAAATAACGTGAGACCTATGGCGTCTCGAACCGATTTTAAAAATAACGTGAGACCTATGGTGTCTCGGACCGATTTTAAAATAACGTGAGACCTATGGTGTCTCGGACCGATTTTAAAAATAACGTGAGACCTATGGTGTCTCGGACCGATTTTGAAAATAACGTGAGACCTATGGCGTCTCGAACCGATTTTAAAAATAACGTGAGACCTATGGTGTCTCGGACCGATTTTAAAAATAACGTGAGACCTATGGTGTCTCGGACCGATTTTAAAAATAACGTGAGACCTATGGTGTCTCGGACCGATTTTGAAAATAACGTGAGACCTATGGTGTCTCGGACCGATTTTGAAAATAACGATATAACGTGAGACCTAAGGTGTCTCGGACCGATTTTAAAAATAACGTGAGACCTATGGTGTCTCGGACCGATTTTGAAAATAACGTGAGACCTATGGTGTCTCGGACCGATTTTGAAAATAACGTGAGACCTATGGTGTCTCGGACCGATTTTGAAAATAACGTGAGATCTATGGCGTCTCGAACCGATTTTAAAAATAACGTGAGACCTATGGTGTCTCGGACCGATTTTGAAAATAACGTGAGACCTATGGTGTCTCGGATCGATTTTGAAAATAACGTGAGATATATGGCGTCTCGAACCGATTTTAAAAATAACGTGAGACCTATGGTGTCTCGGACCGATTTTGAAAATAACGTGAGATCTATGGCGTCTCGAACCGATTTTAAAAATAACGTGAGACCTATGGTGTCTCGGACCGATTTTAAAAATAACGTGAGACCTATGGTGTCTCGGACCGATTTTAAAAATAACGTGAGACCTATGGTGTCTCGGACCGATTTTGAAAATAACGTGAGACCTATGGTGTCTCGGACCGATTTTGAAAATAACGTGAGACCTATGGTGTCTCGGACCGATTTTGAAAATAACGTGAGATCTATGGCGTCTCGAACCGATTTTAAAAATAACGTGAGACCTATGGTGTCTCGGACCGATTTTAAAAATAACGTGAGACCTATGGTGTCTCGGACCGATTTTGAAAATAACGTGAGACCTATGGTGTCTCGGACCGATTTTAAAAATAACGTGAGACCTATGGTGTCTCGGACCGATTTTAAAAATAACGTGAGACCTATGGTGTCTCGGACCGATTTTGAAAATAACGTGAGACCTATGGTGTCTCGGACCGATTTTAAAAATAACGTGAGACCTATGGTGTCTCGGACCGATTTTAAAAATAACGTGAGACCTATGGTGTCTCGGACCGATTTTAAAAATAACGTGAGACCTATGGTGTCTCGGACCGATTTTGAAAATAACGTGAGACCTATGGTGTCTCGGACCGATTTTGAAAATAACGTGAGACCTATGGTGTCTCGGACCGATTTTGAAAATAACGTGAGACCTATGGTGTCTCGGACCGATTTTGAAAATAACGTGAGACCTATAGTGTCTCGGACCGATTTTGAAAATAACGTGAGATCTATGGTGTCTCGGACCGATTTTAAAAATAACGTGAGACCTATGGTGTCTCGGACCGATTTTAAAAATAACGTGAGACCTATGGTGTCTCGGACCGATTTTGAAAATAACGTGAGACCTATGGTGTCTCGGACCGATTTTGAAAATAACGTGAGATCTATGGCGTCTCGAACCGATTTTAAAAATAACGTGAGACCTATGGTGTCTCGGACCGATTTTGAAAATAACGTGAGACCTATGGTGTCTCGGACCGATTTTGAAAATAACGTGAGATCTATGGCGTCTCGAACCGATTTTAAAAATAACGTGAGACCTATGGTGTCTCGGACCGATTTTGAAAATAACGTGAGATCTATGGCGTCTCGAACCGATTTTAAAAATAACGTGAGACCTATGGTTTCTCAGACCGATTTTAAATATAACGTGAGACCTATGGTGTCTCGGACCGATTTTAAAAATAACGTGAGACCTATGGTGTCTCGGACCGATTTTGAAAATAACGTGAGACCTATGGTGTCTCGGACCGATTTTGAAAATAACGTGAGACCTATGGTGTCTCGGACCGATTTTGAAAATAACGTGAGATCTATGGCGTCTCGAACCGATTTTAAAAATAACGTGAGACCTATGGTGTCTCGGACCGATTTTAAAAATAACGTGAGACCTATGGTGTCTCGGACCGATTTTAAAAATAACGTGAGACCTATGGTGTCTCGGACCGATTTTAAAAATAACGTGAGACCTATGGTGTCTCGGACCGATTTTAAAAATAACGTGAGACCTATGGTGTCTCGGACCGATTTTGAAAATAACGTGAGACCTATGGCGTCTCGAACCGATTTTAAAAATAACGTGAGACCTATGGTTTCTCAGACCGATTTTAAATATAACGTGAGACCTATGGTGTCTCGGACCGATTTTAAAAATAACGTGAGACCTATGGTGTCTCGGACCGATTTTGAAAATAACGTGAGACCTATGGTGTCTCGGACCGATTTTGAAAATAACGTGAGACCTATGGTGTCTCGGACCGATTTTGAAAATAACGTGAGATCTATGGCGTCTCGAACCGATTTTAAAAATAACGTGAGACCTATGGTGTCTCGGACCGATTTTGAAAATAACGTGAGACCTATGGTGTCTCGGACCGATTTTAAAAATAACGTGAGACCTATGGTGTCTCGGACCGATTTTAAATATAACGTGAGACCTATGGTGTCTCGGACCGATTTTAAAAATAACGTGAGACCTATGGTGTCTCGGACCGATTTTGAAAATAACGTGAGACCTATGGTGTCTCGGACCGATTTTGAAAATAACGTGAGACCTATGGCGTCTCGGACCGATTTTAAAAATAACGTGAGACCTATGGTGTCTCGGACCGATTTTAAAAATAACGTGAGACCTATGGTGTCTCGGACCGATTTTAAAAATAACGTGAGACCTATGGTGTCTCGGACCGATTTTGAAACGACGTGAGACCTATGGCGTCTCGAACCGATTTTAAAAATAACGTGAGACCTATGGTTTCTCAGACCGATTTTAAATATAACGTGAGACCTATGGTGTCTCGGACCGATTTTGAAAATAACGTGAGACCTATGGTGTCTCGGACCGATTTTGAAAATAACGTGAGACCTATGGTGTCTCGGACCGATTTTGAAAATAACGTGAGACCTATGGTGTCTCGGACCGATTTTGAAAATAACGTGAGATCTATGGCGTCTCGAACCGATTTTAAAAATAACGTGAGACCTATGGTGTCTCGGACCGATTTTGAAAATAACGTGAGACCTATGGTGTCTCGGACCGATTTTGAAAATAACGTGAGATCTATGGCGTCTCGAACCGATTTTAAAAATAACGTGAGACCTATGGTGTCTCGGACCGATTTTAAAAATAACGTGAGACCTATGGTGTCTCGAACCGATTTTAAAAATAACGTGAGACCTATGGTGTCTCGGACCGATTTTGAAAATAACGTGAGACCTATGGTGTCTCGGACCGATTTTGAAAATAACGTGAGACCTATGGTGTCTCGGACCGATTTTAAAAATAACGTGAGACCTATGGTGTCTCGGACCGATTTTAAAAATAACGTGAGACCTATGGTGTCTCGGACCGATTTTAAAAATAACGTGAGACCTATGGTGTCTCGGACCGATTTTAAAAATAACGTGAGACCTATGGTGTCTCGGACCGATTTTAAAAATAACGTGAGACCTATGGTGTCTCGGACCGATTTTAAAAATAACGTGAGACCTATGGTGTCTCGGACCGATTTTAAAAATAACGTGAGACCTATGGTGTCTCGGACCGATTTTAAAAATAACGTGAGACCTATGGTGTCTCGGACCGATTTTGAAAATAACGTGAGACCTATGGTGTCTCGGACCGATTTTGAAAATAACGTGAGATCTATGGCGTCTCGGACCGATTTTAAAAATAACGTGAGACCTATGGTGTCTCGGACCGATTTTAAAAATAACGTGAGACCTATGGTGTCTCGGACCGATTTTAAAAATAACGTGAGACCTAAGGTGTCTCAGACCGATTTTAAATATAACGTGAGACCTATGGTGTCTCGAACCGATTTTAAAAATAACGTGAGACCTATGGTTTCTCAGACCGATTTTAAATATAACGTGAGACCTATGGTGTCTCGGACCGATTTTGAAAATAACGTGAGACCTATGGTGTCTCGGACCGATTTTGAAAATAACGTGAGACCTATGGTGTCTCGGACCGATTTTGAAAATAACGTGAGACCTATGGTGTCTCGGACCGATTTTGAAAATAACGTGAGATCTATGGCGTCTCGAACCGATTTTAAAAATAACGTGAGACCTATGGTGTCTCGGACCGATTTTGAAAATAACGTGAGACCTATGGTGTCTCGGACCGATTTTGAAAATAACGTGAGATCTATGGCGTCTCGAACCGATTTTAAAAATAACGTGAGACCTATGGTGTCTCGGACCGATTTTAAAAATAACGTGAGACCTATGGTGTCTCGGACCGATTTTAAAAATAACGTGAGACCTATGGTGTCTCGGACCGATTTTGAAAATAACGTGAGACCTATGGTGTCTCGGACCGATTTTGAAAATAACGTGAGACCTATGGTGTCTCGGACCGATTTTAAAAATAACGTGAGACCTATGGTGTCTCGGACCGATTTTAAAAATAACGTGAGACCTATGGTGTCTCGGACCGATTTTAAAAATAACGTGAGACCTATGGTGTCTCGGACCGATTTTGAAACGACGTGAGACCTATGGCGTCTCGAACCGATTTTAAAAATAACGTGAGACCTATGGTGTCTCGGACCGATTTTAAATATAACGTGAGACCTATGGTGTCTCGGACCGATTTTGAAAATAACGTGAGACCTATGGTGTCTCGGACCGATTTTGAAAATAACGTGAGACCTATGGTGTCTCGGACCGATTTTGAAAATAACGTGAGACCTATGGTGTCTCGGACCGATTTTGAAAATAACGTGAGATCTATGGCGTCTCGAACCGATTTTAAAAATAACGTGAGACCTATGGTGTCTCGGACCGATTTTGAAAATAACGTGAGACCTATGGTGTCTCGGACCGATTTTGAAAATAACGTGAGATCTATGGCGTCTCGAACCGATTTTAAAAATAACGTGAGACCTATGGTGTCTCGGACCGATTTTAAAAATAACGTGAGACCTATGGTGTCTCTGACCGATTTTAAAAATAACGTGAGACCTATGATGTCTCGGACCGATTTTGAAACGACGTGAGACCTATGGCGTCTCGAACCGATTTTAAAAATAACGTGAGACCTATGGTGTCTCGGACCGATTTTAAAAATAACGTGAGACCTATGGTGTCTCGGACCGATTTTAAAAATAACGTGAGACCTATGGTGTCTCGGACCGATTTTGAAACGACGTGAGACCTATGGCGTCTCGAACCGATTTTAAAAATAACGTGAGACCTATGGTTTCTCAGACCGATTTTAAATATAACGTGAGACCTATGGTGTCTCGGACCGATTTTAAAAATAACGTGAGACCTATGGTGTCTCGGACCGATTTTGAAAATAACGTGAGACCTATGGTGTCTCGGACCGATTTTGAAAATAACGTGAGACCTATGGTGTCTCGGACCGATTTTGAAAATAACGTGAGACCTATGGTGTCTCGGACCGATTTTAAAAATAACGTGAGACCTATGGTGTCTCGGACCGATTTTGAAAATAACGTGAGACCTATGGTGTCTCGGACCGATTTTGAAAATAACGTGAGACCTATGGCGTCTCGAACCGATTTTAAAAATAACGTGAGACCTATGGTGTCTCGGACCGATTTTAAAAATAACGTGAGACCTATGGTGTCTCGGACCGATTTTAAAAATAACGTGAGACCTATGGTGTCTCGGACCGATTTTGAAAATAACGTGAGACCTATGGTGTCTCGGACCGATTTTGAAAATAACGTGAGACCTATGGTGTCTCGGACCGATTTTAAAAATAACGTGAGACCTATGGTGTCTCGGACCGATTTTAAAAATAACGTGAGACCTATGGTGTCTCGGACCGATTTTAAAAATAACGTGAGACCTATGGTGTCTCGGACCGATTTTAAAAATAACGTGAGACCTATGGTGTCTCGGACCGATTTTAAAAATAACGTGAGACCTATGGTGTCTCGGACCGATTTTAAAAATAACGTGAGACCTATGGTGTCTCGGACCGATTTTAAAAATAACGTGAGACCTATGGTGTCTCGGACCGATTTTAAAAATAACGTGAGACCTATGGTGTCTCGGATCGATTTTGAAAATAACGTGAGACCTATGGCGTCTCGGACCGATATTGAAAATAACGTGAGTCCTTTGGCGTCTCGGACCGATTTTAAAAATAACGTGAGACCTATGGTGTCTCGGACCGATTTTAAAAATAACGTGAGACCTATGGTGTCTCGGACCGATTTTAAAAATAACGTGAGACCTATGGTGTCTCGGACCGATTTTGAAAATAACGTGAGACCTATGGCGTCTCGAACCGATTTTAAAAATAACGTGAGACCTATGGTGTCTCAGACCGATTTTAAATATAACGTGAGACCTATGGTGTCTCGGACCGATTTTGAAAATAACGTGAGACCTATGGTGTCTCGGACCGATTTTGAAAATAACGTGAGACCTATGGTGTCTCGGACCGATTTTGAAAATAACGTGAGACCTATGGTGTCTCGGACCGATTTTGAAAATAACGTGAGATCTATGGCGTCTCGGACCGATTTTAAAAATAACGTGAGACCTATGGTGTCTCGGACCGATTTTGAAAATAACGTGAGACCTATGGTGTCTCGGACCGATTTTGAAAATAACGTGAGATCTATGGCGTCTCGAACCGATTTTAAAAATAACGTGAGACCTATGGTGTCTCGGACCGATTTTAAAAATAACGTGAGACCTATGGTGTCTCGGACCGATTTTAAAAATAACGTGAGACCTATGGTGTCTCGGACCGATTTTGAAAATAACGTGAGACCTATGGTGTCTCGGACCGATTTTGAAAATAACGTGAGACCTATGGTGTCTCGGACCGATTTTAAAAATAACGTGAGACCTATGGTGTCTCGGACCGATTTTAAAAATAACGTGAGACCTATGGTGTCTCGGACCGATTTTAAAAATAACGTGAGACCTATGGTGTCTCGGACCGATTTTGAAAATAACGTGAGACCTATGGTGTCTCGGACCGATTTTAAAAATAACGTGAGACCTATGGTGTCTCGGACCGATTTTAAAAATAACGTGAGACCTATGGTGTCTCGGACCGATTTTGAAAATAACGTGAGACCTATGGTGTCTCGGACCGATTTTGAAAATAACGTGAGACCTATGGTGTCTCGGACCGATTTTGAAAATAACGTGAGACCTATGGTGTCTCGGACCGATTTTGAAAATAACGTGAGACCTATGGTGTCTCGGACCGATTTTAAAAATAACGTGAGACCTATGGTGTCTCGGACCGATTTTGAAAATAACGTGAGACCTATGGTGTCTCGGACCGATTTTGAAAATAACGTGAGATCTATGGCGTCTCGAACCGATTTTAAAAATAACGTGAGACCTATGGTGTCTCGGACCGATTTTAAAAATAACGTGAGACCTATGGTGTCTCGGACCGATTTTGAAAATAACGTGAGACCTATGGTGTCTCGGACCGATTTTGAAAATAACGTGAGACCTATGGTGTCTCGGACCGATTTTAAAAATAACGTGAGACCTATGGTGTCTCGGACCGATTTTAAAAATAACGTGAGACCTATGGTGTCTCGGACCGATTTTAAAAATAACGTGAGACCTATGGTGTCTCGGACCGATTTTGAAAATAACGTGAGACCTATGGTGTCTCGGACCGATTTTAAAAATAACGTGAGACCTATGGTGTCTCGGACCGATTTTAAAAATAACGTGAGACCTATGGTGTCTCGGACCGATTTTAAAAATAACGTGAGACCTATGGTGTCTCGGACCGATTTTGAAAATAACGTGAGACCTATGGTGTCTCGGACCGATTTTGAAAATAACGTGAGACCTATGGTGTCTCGGACCGATTTTAAAAATAACGTGAGACCTATGGTGTCTCGGACCGATTTTGAAAATAACGTGAGACCTATGGTGTCTCGGACCGATTTTGAAAATAACGTGAGACCTATGGTGTCTCGGACCGATTTTGAAAATAACGTGAGACCTATGGTGTCTCGGACCGATTTTGAAAATAACGTGAGACCTATGGTGTCTCGGACCGATTTTAAAAATAACGTGAGACCTATGGTGTCTCGGACCGATTTTAAAAATAACGTGAGACCTATGGTGTCTCGGACCGATTTTAAAAATAACGTGAGACCTATGGTGTCTCGGACCGATTTTGATAAATAACGTGAGATCCGATTTTAAAAATAACGTGAGACCTATGGTGTCTCGGACCGATTTTGAAAATAACGTGAGACCTATGGACCGATTTTAAAAATAACGTGAGACCTATGGTTTCTCAGACCGATTTTAAAAATAACGTGAGACCTATGGTGTCTCGGACCGATTTTGAAAATAACGTGAGACCTATGGTGTCTCGAACCGATTTTAAAAATAACGTGAGACCTATGGTGTCTCGGACCGATTTTAAAAATAACGTGAGACCTATGGTGTCTCGGACCGATTTTAAAATAACGTGAGACCTATGGTGTCTCGGACCGATTTTAAAAATAACGTGAGACCTATGGTGTCTCGGACCGATTTTGAAACGACGTGAAACCTATGGTGTCTCGGACCGATTTTAAAAATAACGTGAGACCTATGGTGTCTCGGACCGATTTTAAAAATAACGTGAGACCTATGGTGTCTCGGACCGATTTTAAAAATAACGTGAGACCTATGGTGTCTCGAACCGATTTTAAAAATAACGTGAGACCTATGGTGTCTCGGACCGATTTTAAAAATAACGTGAGACCTATGGTGTCTCGGACCGATTTTAAAAATAACGTGAGACCTATGGTGTCTCGGACCGATTTTGAAAATAACGTGAGACCTATGGTGTCTCGGACCGATTTTGAAAATAACGTGAGACCTATGGTGTCTCGGACCGATTTTGAAAATAACGTGAGATCTATGGCGTCTCGAACCGATTTTAAAAATAACGTGAGACCTATGGTGTCTCGGACCGATTTTAAAAATAACGTGAGACCTATGGTGTCTCGGACCGATTTTGAAAATAACGTGAGACCTATGGTGTCTCGGACCGATTTTGAAAATAACGTGAGACCTATGGTGTCTCGGACCGATTTTAAAAATAACGTGAGACCTATGGTGTCTCGGACCGATTTTGAAACGACGTGAGACCTATGGTGTCTCGGACCGATTTTAAAAATAACGTGAGACCTATGGTGTCTCGGACCGATTAGTGAGACCTATGGTGTCTCGGACCGATTTTAAAAATAACGTGAGACCTATGGTGTCTCGGACCGATTTTAAAAATAACGTGAGACCTATGGTGTCTCGGACCGATTTTGAAACGACGTGAGACCTATGGCGTCTCGAACCGATTTTAAAAATAACGTGAGACCTATGGCATCTCGAACTGATTTTAAAAGGAGACCTATGGCGTCTCGAACCGATTTAAAAATAACGTGAGACCTATGGTGTCTCGGACCGATTTTGAAAATAACGTGAGACCTATGGTGTCTCGGATCGATTTTGAAAATAACGTGAGACCTATGGTGTCTCGGACCGATATTGAAAATAACGTGAGTCCTTTGGCGTCTCGGACCGATTTTAAAAATAACGTGAGACCTATGGTGTCTCGGACCGATTTTAAAAATAACGTGAGACCTAGACCTACGTGAGACCTATGTGTCTCGGACCGATTTTAAAAATAACGTGAGACCTATGGTGTCTCGGACCGATTTTAAAAATAACGTGAGACCTATGGTGTCTCGGACCGATTTTAAAAATAACGTGAGACCTATGGTGTCTCGGACCGATTTTGAAAATAACGTGAGACCTATGGTGTCTCGGACCGATTTTGAAAATAACGTGAGACCTATGGTGTCTCGGACCGATTTTAAAAATAACGTGAGACCTATGGTGTCTCGGACCGATTTTGAAAATAACGTGAGACCTATGGTGTCTCGGACCGATTTTGAAAATAACGTGAGACCTATGGCGTCTCGGACCGATTTTAAAAATAACGTGAGACCTATGGCGTCTCGGACCGATTTTGAAAATAACGTGAGACCTATGGTGTCTCGAACCGATTTTAAAAATAACGTGAGACCTATGGTGTCTCGGACCGATTTTAAAAATAACGTGAGACCTATGGTGTCTCGGACCGATTTTAAAAATAACGTGAGACCTATGGTGTCTCGGACCGATTTTGAAAATAACGTGAGACCTATGGTGTCTCGGACCGATTTTGAAAATAACGTGAGACCTATGGTGTCTCGGACCGATTTTGAAAATAACGTGAGACCTATGGTGTCTCGGACCGATTTTAAAAATAACGTGAGACCTATGGTGTCTCGGACCGATTTTGAAAATAACGTGAGACCTATGGTGTCTCGGACCGATTTTAAAAATAACGTGAGACCTATGGTGTCTCGGACCGATTTTGAAAATAACGTGAGACCTATGGTGTCTCGGACCGATTTTAAAAATAACGTGAGACCTATGGTGTCTCGGACCGATTTTGAAAATAACGTGAGACCTATGGTGTCTCGGACCGATTTTGAAAATAACGTGAGATCTATGGCGTCTCGAACCGATTTTAAAAATAACGTGAGACCTATGGTGTCTCGGACCGATTTTAAAAATAACGTGAGACCTATGGTGTCTCGGACCGATTTTAAAAATAACGTGAGACCTATGGTGTCTCGGAACGATTTTTGAAAATAACGTGAGACCTATGGTGTCTCGAACCGATTTTAAAAATAACGTGAGACCTATGGCGTCTCGGACCGATTTTGAAAATAACGTGAGACCTATGGTGTCTCGAACCGATTTTAAAAATAACGTGAGACCTATGGTGTCTCGGACCGATTTTAAAAATAACGTGAGACCTATGGTGTCTCGGACCGATTTTAAAAATAACGTGAGACCTATGGTGTCTCGGACCGATTTTGAAAATAACGTGAGACCTATGGTGTCTCGGACCGATTTTGAAAATAACGTGAGACCTATGGCGTCTCGAACCGATTTTAAAAATAACGTGAGACCTATGGTGTCTCGGACCGATTTTGAAAATAACGTGAGACCTATGGTGTCTCGGATCGATTTTAAAAATAACGTGAGACCTATGGTGTCTCGGACCGATTTTGAAAATAACGTGAGACCTATGGTGTCTCAGACCGATTTTAAAAATAAC
Source organism: Adenophora triphylla var. japonica (assembly GCA_022495995.1). Taxonomy (NCBI): domain Eukaryota; kingdom Viridiplantae; phylum Streptophyta; class Magnoliopsida; order Asterales; family Campanulaceae; genus Adenophora; species Adenophora triphylla. The sequence continues at coordinate 47,144 of JAFEMH010002357.1, forward strand.
GTGAGACCTATGGTGTCTCGGACCGATTTTAAAAATAACGTGAGACCTATGGTGTCTCGGACCGATTTTAAAAATAACGTGAGACCTATGGTGTCTCGGACCGATTTTGAAAATAACGTGAGACCTATGGTGTCTCAGACCGATTTTTAAAATAACGTGAGACCTATGGTGTCTCGGACCGATTTTAAAAATAACGTGAGACCTATGGTGTCTCGGACCGATTTTGAAAATAACGTGAGACCTATGGTGTCTCGGATCGATTTTGAAAATAACGTGAGACCTATGGTGTCTCGGATCGATTTTGAAAATAACGTGAGACCTATGGCGTCTCGAACCGATTTTAAAAATAACGTGAGACCTATGGTGTCTCGGACCGATTTTAAAAATAACGTGAGACCTATGGTGTCTCGGACCGATTTTAAAAATAACGTGAGACCTATGGTGTCTCGGACCGATTTTAAAAATAACGTGAGACCTATGGTGTCTCGGACCGATTTTGAAAATAACGTGAGACCTATGGCGTCTCGAACCGATTTTAAAAATAACGTGAGACCTATGGTGTCTCGGACCGATTTTAAAAATAACGTGAGACCTATGGTGTCTCGGACCGATTTTGAAAAATAACGTGAGACCTATGGTGTCTCGGACCGATTTTGAAAATAACGTGAGACCTATGGTGTCTCGGACCGATTTTGAAAATAACGTGAGATCTATGGTGTCTCGGACCGATTTTAAAAATAACGTGAGACCTATGGTGTCTCGGACCGATTTTAAAAATAACGTGAGACCTATGGTGTCTCGGACCGATTTTGAAAATAACGTGAGACCTATGGTGTCTCGGACCGATTTTAAAAATAACGTGAGACCTATGGTGTCTCGGACCGATTTTAAAATAACGTGAGACCTATGGTGTCTCGTACCGATTTTAAAAATAACGTGAGACCTATGGTGTCTCGGACCGATTTTAAAAATAACGTGAGACCTATGGTGTCTCGGACCGATTTTAAAAATAACGTGAGACCTATGGTGTCTCGGACCGATTTTGAAAATAACGTGAGACCTATGGTTTCTCAGATCGATTTTAAATATAACGTGAGACCTATGGTGTCTCGGACCGATTTTAAAATAACGTGAGACCTATGGTGTCTCGGACCGATTTTAAAAATAACGTGAGACCTATGGTGTCTCGGACCGATTTTGAAAATAACGTGAGACCTATGGTGTCTCGGACCGATGACGTGAGACCTATGGTGTCTCGACCGATTTTAAAAATAACGTGAGACCTATGGTGTCTCAGACCGATTTTAAAAATAACGTGAGACCTATGGTGTCTCGGACCGATTTTGAAAATAACGTGAGACCTATGGTTTCTCAGATCGAGTTTAAATATAACGTGAGACCTATGGTGTCTCGAACCGATTTTAAAAATAACGTGAGAACTATGGTGTCTCGGACCGATTTTGAAAATAACGTGAGACCTATGGTGTCTCGGACCGATTTTGAAAATAACGTGAGACCTATGGTGGCTCGCTCGGACCGATTTTAAAAATAACGTGAGACCTATGGTGTCTCGGACCGATTTTGAAAATAAAATAACGTGAGACCTATGGTGTCTCGGACCGATTTTAAAAATAACGTGAGACCTATGGTGTCTCGGATCGATTTTGAAAATAACGTGAGACCTATGGTGTCTCGAACCGATTTTAAAAATAACGTGAGACCTATGGTGTCTCGGACCGATTTTAAAAATAACGTGAGACCTATGGTGTCTCGGACCGATTTTAAAAATAACGTGAGACCTATGGTGTCTCGGACCGATTTTAAAAATAACGTGAGACCTATGGTGTCTCGGACCGATTTAAAAATAACGTGAGACCTATGGTTTCTCGGACCGATTTTGAAAATAACGTGAGACCTATGGTTTCTCGGACCGATTTTAAAAATAACGTGAGACCTATGGTGTCTCGAACCGATTTTAAAAATAACGTGAGACCTATGGTGTCTCGAACCGATTTTAAAAATAACGTGAGACCTATGGTGTCTCGGACCGATTTTGAAAATAACGTGAGACCTATGGTGTCTCGGACCGATTTTGAAAATAACGTGAGATCTATGGCGTCTCGAACCGATTTTAAAAATAACGTGAGACCTATGGTGTCTCGGACCGATTTTGAAACGACGTGTGACCTATGGCGTCTCGAACCGATTTTAAAAATAACTTGAGACCTATGGCATCTCGAACTGATTTTAAAAATAACGTGAGACCTATGGCGTCTCGAACCGATTTTAAAAATAACGTGAGACCTATGGTGTCTCGGACCGATTTTAAAAATAACGTGAGACCTATGGTGTCTCGGACCGATTTTAAAAATAACGTGAGACCTATGGTGTCTCGGACCGATTTTGAAAATAACGTGAGACCTATGGTGTCTCGGACCGATTTTAAAAATAACGTGAGACCTATGGTGTCTCGGACCGATTTTAAAAATAACGTGAGACCTATGGTGTCTCGGACCGATTTTGAAAATAACGTGAGACCTATGGTGTCTCGGACCGATTTTGAAAATAACGTGAGACCTATGGTGTCTCGGACCGATTTTAAAAATAACGTGAGACCTATGGTGTCTCGGACCGATTTTAAAAATAACGTGAGACCTATGGTGTCTCGGACCGATTTTAAAAATAACGTGAGACCTATGGTGTCTCGGACCGATTTTGAAAATAACGTGAGACCTATGGTGTCTCGGACCGATTTTGAAAATAACGTGAGACCTATGGTGTCTCGGACCGATTTTAAAAATAACGTGAGACCTATGGTGTCTCGGACCGATTTTAAAAATAACGTGAGACCTATGGTGTCTCGGACCGATTTTAAAAATAACGTGAGACCTATGGTGTCTCGGACCGATTTTAAAAATAACGTGAGACCTATGGTGTCTAGGACCGATTTTAAAAATAACGTGAGACCTATGGTGTCTCGGACCGATTTTAAAAATAACGTGAGACCTATGGTGTCTCGGACCGATTTTAAAAATAACGTGAGACCTATGGTGTCTCGGATCGATTTTGAAAATAACGTGAGACCTAATGGTGTCTCGGATCGATTTTAAAAATAACGTGAGACCTATGGTGTCTCGGACCGATTTTGAAAATAACGTGAGACCTATGGTGTCTCGAACCGATTTTAAAAATAACGTGAGACCTATGGTGTCTCGGATCGATTTTGAAAATACCATGAGACCTATGGTGTCTCGGACCGATATTGAAAATAACGTGAGTCCTTTGGCGTCTCGGACCGATTTTAAAAATAACGTGAGACCTATGGTGTCTCGGACCGATTTTAAAAATAACGTGAGACCTATGGTGTCTCGGACCGATTTTGAAAATAACGTGAGACCTATGGTGTCTCGGACCGATTTTGAAAATAACGTGAGACCTATGGTGTCTCGGATCGATTTTGAAAATAACGTGAGACCTATGGTGTCTCGGATCGATTTTAAAAATAACGTGAGACCTATGGTGTCTCGATTTGAAAATAACGTGAGACCTATGGTGTCTCGGACCAGATTTTGAAAATAACGTGAGACCTATGGTGTCTCGGATCGATTTTGAAAATAACGTGAGACCTATGGCGTCTCGAACCGATTTTAAAAATAACGTGAGACCTACCTATGGTGTCTCGGATTTTAAAAATAACGTGAGAACTATGGTGTCTCGGACCGATTTTGAAAATAACGTGAGACCTATGGTGTCTCGGACCGATTTTAAAAATAACGTGAGACCTATGGTGTCTCGGACCGATTTTAAAAATAACGTGAGACCTATGGTGTCTCGGACCGATTTTAAAAATAACGTGAGACCTGTCTCGGACCGATTTTAAATATAACGTGAGACCTATGGTGTCTCGGACCGATTTTAAAAATAACGTGAGACCTATGGTTTCTCGGACCGATTTTGAAAATAACGTGAGACCTATGGTTTCTCAGACCGATTTTAAATATAACGTGAGACCTATGGTGTCTCGAACCGATTTTAAAAATAACGTGAGACCTATGGTTTCTCGGACCGATTTTAAATATAACGTGAGACCTATGGCGTCTCGAACCGATTTTAAAAATAACGTGAGACCTATGGTGTCTCGGACCGATTTTAAAAATAACGTGAGACCTATGGTGTCTCGGACCGATTTTGAAAATAACGTGAGACCTATGGTGTCTCGGACCGATTTTAAAAATAACGTGAGACCTATGGTGTCTCGGACCGATTTTGTCGGACCCGATTTTTAAAATAACGTGAGACCTATGGTGTCTCGGCTCGGACCGATTTTAAAAATAACGTAACGTGAGACCTATGGTGTCTCGGACCGATTTTGAAAATAACGTGAGACCTATGGTGTCTCCTAACGTGAGACCTATGGTGTCTCGGACCGATTTTGAAAATAACGTGAGATCTATGGCGTCTCGAACCGATTTTAAAAATAACGTGAGACCTATGGTGTCTCGGACCGATTTTAAAAATAACGTGAGACCTATGGTGTCTCGGACCGATTTTAAAAATAACGTGAGACCTATGGTGTCTCGGACCGATTTTAAAAATAACGTGAGACCTATGGTGTCTCGTTTAAAAATAACGTGAGGCCTATGGTGTCTCGGACCGATTTTAAAAATAACATGAGACCTATGGTGTCTCGCACCGATTTTAAAAATAACGTGAGACCTATGGTGTCTCGGACCGATTTTTAAAATAACGTGAGACCTATGGTGTCTCGGACCGATTTTGAAAATAACGTGAGACCTATGGTGTCTCAGACCGATTTTTAAAATAACGTGAGACCTATGGTGTCTCGGACCGATTTTAAAAATAACGTGAGACCTATGGTGTCTCGGACCGATTTTAAAAATAACGTGAGACCTATGGTGTCTCGGACCGATTTTGAAAATAACGTGAGACCTATGGTGTCTCGGACCGATTTTGAAAATAACGTGAGACCTATGGTGTCTCGAACCGATTTTAAAAATAACGTGAGACCTATGGTGTCTCGGACCGATTTTAAAAATAACGTGAGACCTATGGTGTCTCGGACCGATTTTAAAAATAACGTGAGACCTATGGTGTCTCGGACCGATTTTAAAAATAACGTGAGACCTATGGTGTGAGACCTATGGTGTCTCGGACCGATTTTAAAAATAACGTGAGACCTATGGTGTCTCGGATCGATTTTGAAAATAACGTGAGACCTATGGTGTCTCGGACCGATTTTGAAAATAACGTGAGACCTATGGTGTCTCGGACCGATTTTGAAAATAACGTGAGACCTATGGTGTCTCGGACCGATTTTGAAAATAACGTGAGATCTATGGCGTCTCGAACCGATTTTAAAAATAACGTGAGACCTATGGTGTCTCGGACCGATTTTAAAAATAACGTGAGACCTATGGTGTCTCGGACCGATTTTGAAAATAACGTGAGACCTATGGTGTCTCGGACCGATTTTGAAAATAACGTGAGATCTATGGCGTCTCGAACCGATTTTAAAAATAACGTGAGACCTATGGTGTCTCGGACCGATTTTAAAAATAACGTGAGACCTATGGTGTCTCTGACCGATTTTAAAAATAACGTGAGACCTATGGTGTCTCGGACCGATTTTGAAAATAACGTGAGACCTATGGCGTCTCGAACCGATTTTAAAAATAACGTGAGACCTATGGTGTCTCGGACCGATTTTAAAAATAACGTGAGACCTATGGTGTCTCGGACCGATTTTAAAAATAACGTGAGACCTATGGTGTCTCGGACCGATTTTGAAACGACGTGAGACCTATGGCGTCTCGAACCGATTTTAAAAATAACGTGAGACCTATGGTTTCTCAGACCGATTTTAAATATAACGTGAGACCTATGGTGTCTCGGACCGATTTTGAAAATAACGTGAGACCTATGGTGTCTCGGACCGATTTTGAAAATAACGATATAACGTGAGACCTAAGGTGTCTCGGACCGATTTTAAAAATAACGTGAGACCTATGGTGTCTCGGACCGATTTTGAAAATAACGTGAGACCTATGGTGTCTCGGACCGATTTTGAAAATAACGTGAGACCTATGGTGTCTCGGACCGATTTTGAAAATAACGTGAGACCTATGGTGTCTCGGACCGATTTTAAAAATAACGTGAGACCTATGGTGTCTCGGACCGATTTTGAAAATAACGTGAGACCTATGGTGTCTCGGACCGATTTTGAAAATAACGTGAGACCTATGGTTTCTCGGCCAGTTTTTAAAAATAACGTGAGACCTATGGTGTCTCGGACCGATTTTAAAAATAACGTGAGACCTATGGTGTCTCTGACCGATTTTAAATATAACGTGAGACCTATGGTGTCTCGGATCGATTTTGAAAATAACGTGAGACCTATGGACCTGTCTCGGACCGATTTTGAAAATAACGTGAGACCTATGGTGTCTCGGAACCGATTTTAAAAATAACGTGAGACCTATGGTTTCTCGGACGATTTTAAAATAACGTGAGACCTATGGTGTCTCAGGTCTCGTTCTTGATTTTAAAAATAACGTGAGACCTATGGTGTCTCGGACCGATTTTAAAAATAACATGAGACCTATGGTGTCTCGGACCGATTTTGAAAATAACGTGAGACCTATGGTGTCTCGGACCGATTTTGAAAATAACGTGAGACCTATGGCGTCTCGAACCGATTTTAAAAATAACGTGAGACCTATGGTGTCTCGGACCGATTTTAAAAATAACGTGAGACCTATGGTGTCTCGGACCGATTTTAAAAATAACGTGAGACCTATGGTGTCTCGGACCGATTTTGAAAATAACGTGAGACCTATGGTGTCTCGGACCGATTTTGAAAATAACGTGAGACCTATGGCGTCTCGAACCGATTTTAAAAATAACGTGAGACCTATGGTGTCTCGGGCCGATTTTAAAAATAACGTGAGACCTAAGGTGTCTCGGACCGATTTTAAAAATAACGTGACACCTATGGTGTCTAGGACCGATTTTAAAAATAACGTGAGACCTATGGTTTCTCAGACCGATTTTAAAAATAACGTGAGACCTATGGTGTCTCGGACCGATTTTAAAAATAACGTGAGACCTATGGTGTCTCGGACCGATTTTAAAAATAACGTGAGACCTATGGTGTCTCGGACCGATTTTGAAAATAACGTGAGACCTATGGTGTCTCGGACCGATTTTGAAAATAACGTGAGACCTATGGTGTCTCGGACCGATTTTGAAAATAACGTGAGACCTATGGCGTCTCCGATTTTGAAATAACGTGAGACCTATGGCGTCTCGAACCGTTTTAAAAATAACGTGAAACCTATGGTGTCTCGGACCGATTTTAAAAATAACGTGAGACCTATGGTGTCTCGGACCGATTTTGAAAATAACGTGAGACCTATGGGTCTCTGAATTTGAAAATAACGTGAGACCTATGGCGTCTCGAACCGATTTTAAAAATAACGTGAGACCTATGGTGTCTCGGACCGATTTTAAAAATAACGTGAGACATATGGTGTCTCGGACCGATTTTTAAAATAACGTGAGACCTATGGTGTCTCGCACCGATTTTGAAAATAACGTGAGACATATGGTGTCTCGGACCGATTTTGAAAATAACGTGAGACCTATGGTGTCTCGGACCGATTTTGAAAATAACGTGAGATCTATGGCGTCTCGAACCGATTTTAAAAATAACGTGAGACCTATGGTGTCTCGGACCGATTTTAAAAATAATGTGAGATCTATGGTGTCTCGGAACGATTTTAAAAATAATGTGAGACCTATGGTGTCTCGGACTGATTTTAAAAATAACGTGAGACCTATGGTGTCTCAGACCGATTTTAAAAATAACGTGAGACCTATGGTGTCTAGGACCGATTTTAAAAATAACGTGAGACCTATGGTTTCTCAGACCGATTTTAAAAATAACGTGAGACCTATGGTGTCTCGGACCGATTTTAAAAATAACGTGAGAACGAGCTCTTACTGATCTGCCCCAGGGGCAGACCTATGGTAATGATCTGCCCCTGGGAACGAGCTCTTACTGAAAATCTGCCCACGGGCTCTTACTGAAGATAATCTCGCTGTGCGTAACATGCCTTAAAGTCGCTGAGGCTGGTGGACATTATCGCCTAGATTCTGGGGCAGCTAGGGCTCTTTTCCTTTGACAAGCACTGCTTGGGGGCTGAGGCAACTGGGGCTCTTTCAGGTCATGTTGGTGAGTCCGGGCCTGGCGCAGATACTAAAGGCGGGGTTTGCTACCTGTAGGGTTTGGAATCTCTGTCCAAGATTGTGATCCGAGGGGCAATCCTCACAATCAAATTACGATCACCTGCTTATTGTACTCTGCGGGGGGAGACACAACACTACTAGGCACTTTGCATTTTATTAGACCTCTTGTTTATGCATTATTAATCTTTTGTTGCATAAGTCCATCTCAGCTGGGGAGAATAGGAAGTAGGGAGGGTTTTGCACGGCTTGATGAGCAGATGTGTAGGTAGCCATTATGCTATGAGGGATTGTGTATGGAACGAAAGTGTTTATGATGGGGTGGACCCTCTCCCGTGAGGTGGGAAATGATATGGCGCAGCTAGGCAAGTCGGGGACGCTCTCGAGAGTATTGATTGCAGCAGGTCCATTGCTAGTGAGGACAGAGTTAATCGCGCGTCTGAGACAGCAAACAGAAAAGCGAGTGCAGAGGATAATCCCGGCTTGGCGAAGCCCCAGTTGACAGTGCAAAGCAATCTTGGAGGGAAACTGATAAGGAGAGCCGGAGGGATACCTTAATCAAAGCCCCAGCTTGAGGAAATTCCATGCAGCTTCATCGCAGACAGAGTTATCTTGTGTCCTAGGAGGCAACCCATCATTTCAAATCGCAGTTAATCAGTCGCTGGACAAGACTCGGAAATGTTTACGTGCAGGGGCGTATTTTCCGAGGGTGGGAATGAATCTCGAGCTTCTGTATGACACTCTCTCTTTAGGTTTGACTCTTTTGGGAGAGTATAAGCGCAACAAGGTGTGAAAAAGTGTATGGAAGTCCCTGCTGACCGACACGGTGTTTAGCTCTATCTTCCTATGATGTAGAAAGAGAAGACTTGTCGAGACACTTGAAAACCTGTCTTATTCGTGATGATCACAAAGCTGCTTAAAACCCTTTATTGATGTTCGGGTTATTCAACCACCAACGCTGATATGAACAAATATTTCAATTAATCTTGAGGAGAAAGCCCACTGATATCGAGAATCAAAACTCCGAACGATGAACAGTGTATGGGAATGGCCCTTGCTGAGACCAGATTTTCTGAGATTTGTTTGTGCTTTCGACCGAACCAGTTATGGTTGCCTACGTTCCCCTCCATAGGAGGATCTCAGGTCGCCGTAGTTCGGGCTTATCCCGAATGAAGAGAATGAACGTTGGAATTCAAGGATATGAGGACTTTTGAGGATTTTGAGAATCGAAAGAATATGTCCTCTTGGAGTGTCGATGGGAGACACAGATGTGAAGCCCCAGTTGGACATCCACGACAGGTGTTTGCGGAGGAGGAAAGAAATATGCTCACATAAAATGTCAAATGAACGGATGGAATTTGCACAATCTTCGCTTGATAATCTTTTGAGCCGGGATAGACTTGGCTTCTCTTTAAGCAATAATCTGTTTTAGATCTCGACGATATTGGAAATGAAACTGTTATCCGGTAGGAACTGCGACTAGGTCTTGGGTTTCGATCGATCTTCGGGTGATTCGGGATGTCATGACCTCTTAAAGCGAGAGGTCGGCTGGGCTTTTTGCTGGTTGAACCTCTAAAGATGAGAGGTTGGCTCTTGGGTAGTGTTTGGGATTTCTAAGGTGAAGGAAATCTGTGGTTGCCTCTTTGCTGCCTCTAAGAATGAGAGGTCGATCTTTTGGCTTTTGGTCAAGGTCAAAGGTAAGGGTAATGTCCTCTAAAATTGAGAGGACGGCTTGGGATCGGTTTGAGGTAGTGGTGAGGGGACATCCATGCTGTCTCTTTATTCACTCTGAGACTCCTCTTGAGTAACGAACGGATCCTTTGACTTTTGCCTCTGAGCGAATCTCTGGGGACTAGGCTCTCTTTCTTTTCTTTTTTTTTCTTTTTTTTTGTATATTTTCTCTTTTTTTTTATTCTCTTTTTTTTTGTATTTTTGTCTCTCTCTCTCTTTTTTCAATTTTGACTTTGAGAGGAGAATTTCAGCTAGTCCCCAGGATGGATCATTGCTTTCCGTCGTTCTTGAGCTTGGAGACGGTCGATCTTTCTTTGAATCACGGGAGCCTCAAGGATAGTCCCTCTTCTTCTGGCGATGGTTAAACGGGTTTCAAATATGCCGATCTTGAAATGAAGGGGATATTGGTTAGGTGAGGGTAAGGTGATGGTTCTCCTAAGGGTGAAGGTTTCAATCGCAGCCCCTACCGGATAATCTGAACGAGATCGGGTCTTCATTTTCTTGATTCGGTTTACTTTGAGGAAGATTTGTGCAATTTCTTCGAACAACGAGATGATGAGGACGATGAAAGGTATGTGAGCATATGGGACGCGAGATGGGGAATTGGTGAGCCCCACTTTGGGAAGTATATCAGTCGATTTTCTCACTCCGATCAATTCAAACATTAGTCATTTCAAAGCATTAGTCGGTGAGCAGCACAAGTGATCATTTGGAATAAGACCATTTCAATCGAGTGTAACGCAGGTGTACTAGTGATGTCTCGAGTCTAGCAAGAAGAGAAACAAAGATTTTATCACTGCAAAGCAAAACTGGTCCAACTTGGACTCGACAGACTCATGTCCGACAGTGGACATTCTAGACCCTACGAGGACTGATCGACTGCATCAACTTCGGATGGACGGAAGAGCATCATTGCCATCGGTGAGGTGAGGACCCTTCTCGATCTTTTTGGTCATTCACAAGTCGTCCTCCTTGGCTTTAACAATCTGATCAAACAACCGGACCTCTCACTCGCGAGGAAAAATATCTTTAAGGGTAGCCCGCCACTTTTCGCTGGATACACTCTTTGCACTCTGCTGCTGACCCATGGGATATGAACTTCCAGATTGGTGGGCCATAATCTTCTCTGCACTGAGCGTTTTGGATTCTGAATCAGATGAACGACCGCTCGGGCACTTGAACTGATTCTGCCTCGGGAATATGGACCAATGAGCGCCGAGGACGAGAGCGCACACCCAACTTGCCGTAGCCTTGGAGCGGAAAGAGGTAAGAGCGTGTATAGATGGAGGTTAGAGAATTTTGAGAAGGTACGGGAGAGGGAGGAATACGGAAGGAGATGGACTCATGCAACACTTATTATTGTTTAAGTAGAAATCGGTGTCTTTTAAGTCCTATGAACGGTTGGAAAAGGCTAATCCTTTATTTCACGCAATCTAGACCTCGGGGGAACCTATGGACACATCATTTAAAAACACACCAAATGCGTTGAGTCAAAATTAGCAATAGGCAATGGTACCTAATCAAAACCGAAGCATTTATGGGACGGACGAGCAGCCCCAATTTCTGGAGAAATTTGGGCAGCATAACGGGTATTCCTGAAGAATTTCAAGAAAAAATCCGGCATGACCTCTCGTCGGTGCACATTGACAAAGCGACATGATCTCTTGTTAGAACATGCCGTGGGAACGACATTTCCTTTCGTGAAACCATATGCCCACACGTGCTAGGGTTTGGGGGAGGTATGAAAGTCTATTAAAAATTTTGAAGCAATTCATTTTAGTGTATTTGAAAATGTCGTGTCAAAACCAACCGTTTTGGGTGAGGTTAAAATGTGTGGTGCCACCTATAACGCGCTAGGGGGATAGGTTTGACATTAGGCGCTCAAATGTAGGCGAATATTATCACCGTCCGCGATGCCGTCAATCGCACCCGAGGTTCTAAATCTACGTGGTGTAGTGTGCGGGATGGCTATGTTCCTTTATTTTGCGAAAATGATTTTTTTTTATTTGAAAAGGGGTGATAAAAGAAAAATAACACACACTCACAAACCCCACAGAGATACAATAATCAGAAATCAAGAATTTAATTATGGGGGACTGCCCCACATCACAACCTGTATCAGAGAAATCAAGTCCTGCAGAATGACCTCCTTCTGTCGCGTGACACAGGATATCAAAGGTACGCTTTGTCGCGTGACAGAAGGAGTCACATATCCAGAATCCTGAACAAAGATCAAAGCAGCCCCAGCCTCCAAGCACAATGCAAATAACTCAGCCTCAAGCCCCAGGCAACAGCACAACACACAGGAAGCAAGAAAAGGGGAGGGAACAAAACAAAGCAATAAGATGCATTTATACACATATGATGTCACACACAATGCACACACAAGTGAATGGAATAAATGTTGAACAATCGCGATAGTCTGACCCACTTTTGAAAAACAAGTTTCGAATCCCCATCAGAGTCGCCACTGAATGTGCGCTCGCCCGAAAAAATAATAATAAGGAGTCGCGACGCCGTTTTTAAGAGGAAACATTGAAAACCTTTTTGACAGAGAAAATGGGTTCGGGGGTCAAGTTACGTGTTGGGAAGAACCGAGAGTTCACCCAACACGCCTCGTCCGTAGACGAGTCTTTCTATGTTCAAAATTCAAGACATTCAAGAGTGTGTGCAATTGTGTGTGTGACAGAATATGTATTAAAATGCAAATCAACGCTTTGTTTTATTGCTCAACGAGGGGAAATACAACTTGTAAGCCATTGACTCTGGGAGGCCACATCCCACTTTACATCGAGGACAAACAGAACAGGATTTACAACTGAAAGGATGATCCTCTGCAGATGGTCACCATGTGTCGCGTGACACAGGACATGCTAGGCACGATGTGTCGCGTGACACATGTTTACCGTTTGTAGGGACCTTACATTTTGAGCACAGATCTAAACAGAAAGCAAACCAAATCCCAACACAATACCAATCCAACACAGAAACAATGAATTTATAATGGATTGACCAAGGGGACGTGGATATAGGAAGATCCACACTCCCTTGGACAATAAACAACAAATCCCACAATTCACATTATGAATATCAATTAAACCAAGCTAAATAGATTAAACAGAGAGATCGGCAGTTGGGACTTGATAATTAGGGGACGGATGGAGTCTAATTATCAAGTCCGGGGAATAGATTTCAACGGAGCAAACACAATAACAAAAATGATATAGAAGTGAGGGAAGAGATGCGTTACCCTCGTAGTCTACGCTCCTTCAACCACATTAGGTGAAGGATCTTCAATCAGCTTCGGACTCAGAACGACTTCAAGTCAGCACGGCAATTAAGCTTCCAGTACCAATGCGTTGAATTGGCGTTGGAACAGGAGAAGGTTGAGGGAAATTGGTTTTGGTTATATTCGGAATTGGTGAGGAGAGGCACCGGTAAGGAGGATTCAAGGGATCGAGGGAGATAACTACCGTTGGCCTTGGTTTGGGTATGAGGAAATTGGATTGGTGAATGGAGAGAGAAACAGAGAACAATGGGGCCGGAATTGTTGTTGAGGCGCGGTGGTGGGCAATTGCTCCGGTGAAGTAGCGATTGAATGAAATTAGATTGGCGAGGAAGGTGTTGTTCTGTTTGATTCAATGGAAGAGAGCCGGTGTGGGATTTGGTGAAGAAGGTTGAGAGGCGACGGTGGTGGTTGGAATTGGGTTGCCGTTTGATTGGGTTTAGGTCGGAGAAGAAGGGAGCGGTGGTGGAGGTTCAGGTTGGGTTCAGAGAGAGGGTTAATGGCGAGTTTGGCCGGAGAGGAACAGGTGAAGGTGGTCGTTGTTGTTGGAGGAGAAACTGTTGCGGAGGATTGGTGTGGTGAAGAAGGCACGGTGGATTTGGGTGAGGTCGCCGGTGAATTGAGGTGAAATTGATGGTTGATTGGCTGTAAGGAGAGCTTGGATTGAGGTTGTTGTTGGAGCCGGCAATGGAGCTTCCTTGCGTATAGAGAGAGAGGAGAGAGAGAAGGATTACGGGTTGAGAGAGAAAGGGTGAGGTCTAGAGGGAGAGACTGTGAAATGGTGTGTGAACTGTGTGTGGATTATGTGAGAGGCCCCCTTAACAAATGAGCAGAATATGGCATTTATACGTAAATTGGGAATGAGTATTAAAATGTCGCACGACCAAACGCTTCCAATTTCCATGCTTCAAGCTGTCGCACGACTGGCCACGTCCATAACCGATTTTGGCGCCAAATCCAGATTCTAGAACATTCCGGGTTAATTCCCAAGAGGTCCAAAATGATTTATTCCTTTTAGGTCCTTTTGTCCGGGAAAAATACTAAAACATACTTCCTTCGCGGGAAACTTATAAAAAGTTCCCGGAAGCCTCGAAACGGACCGGAAATTTACCAAAATGCCCCTTAGTGCAATTTTATCATTTAAAATGCACCTAAAAAGGGAACGCGAATTGGATTGGCGTACTTACAGGTCTTTTTTATATCCAAAGGATACTTTGACAATTTGGTCCAAAAGGAAGAAGGAGCACCAAGCAAAATAAACACACAAAGCTGAAAAACAGGAGGAGCGGCCGTGCAGCAAGATCAGGAGCGGCCGTGCATCATAGGCCATGGCCGGCCATCTTGAACCCAAAATCCATGGAGTGGCCGAGCAATGAAGTGGCCTGGCCGTGCCAACCTCGGAGCGGCTGTGCAGCGATATTCGGAGCGGCCGTGCAAGTCTCCCAATTTCAAATTCAAATCTGGCGCCAAGAGTGCACGGCCGTGCAAAATCCTTGACGCGGCTGTGCAAATCGTGACTGCAGATGTAAAGGCACCTTTTGATGGCACCTTCTTGAAGAGTCCCCTCCCAATTATAAATAGGACCCTTGTAATCAGTCTTGGATACGACGAAAATTTAGAGAGAAATCACTGATATTTCATAGATAAAAAATACAAATACTTGTAACAACAATTTCCAAATAGATTTGAAGATCAAAGTTCATTGTTTTGTTCTTGGAGTTACTTTGGAAGAAAAGCAATAAAAGTGAAGCATTATTTCCAGCATTTTCCTTCTTTATTCATCATAAGTCCTTCTTACTCAACCTCTTATTTTTATTGCTTATATGTTATAAATGGCTTGTGAGTAATTCCCCTTATTCTTGGGGTTGGAAACTCAAAAGTATACTTGTTCATCATCTAAAATGGAAAGTCTTGTCTCCTTTCTTCATCTAAACAATTTCTTTATATTATTCTCTAAATGCCTTACATTTTGGAGACATCCAAATTGTATGATTCAGTCAACTGAGAGAAGTACCTAGCGGAGAATCTCGATTGACGGAACCATATAAAGAAACTAGGTTTCATTGATCACGAAAGTAGTTCAATGGCCTAGGGATGTTCCTTTGATGGAAAATATGTCGACTTTCATTCTTAAAGGGTTCTTACTAATTATGGTCAGCTAGAGATAAGCCGGAACGCCCGTTTGTGACAGGGCGGGGATAACGTAAACGGAAATCTCAAACAGTTAGGGCATAATTAGTGAAGAATACAACACTACTTGCTTGACCGTGAGAAGTAGTGCAAGCCGAACGTATCATCCTTGCTGTTTATGAAAACTTTTATCTCTAAGACAATGACGATTTGATGAACAAGATTATGTGTATGATTTCCAATCCCGAGAATGCTTCGTTTTATAAGAATTTAATTAAAGTATTTTCTGTTTATGATTCTTTCTATTTTCTAAAAATAAATTTTATCTCCCCCCAATCTCTTCTATAATTTCTAAAGGCAAAAATATTCCCTAAAGTAAACCTTGTCTCTGTGGGATCGACCCGTACTTGCACCCGCTATATTACAATAGCCCGTGGGCTTGCGGATATAAATAAATCGTTAGGTTTCGACCGAACACTGACCTCGACAATGAACAACCCTCCATTCAAAAGGAGCTAAGTAACATCAAGACTCAGCTTGCCAATGCCCTGCAACAAATTGAAAATAATGATACATGGCATAACTTGGAAGAATCCATCCAAGCCGACAAAACAAAAATGCTAATCGAGGAACTCGAAGAAGTCAAAGGTGAACTCAAGACTATGACTCAGAAATGCAATGCACTTGAAGCTCATATAGAGGACGATGTCGATGAAAGAGTTAAGTACTGCCTCAGTACTCTCTACCGTGATCTTAAAGAACAAATGGAAGAAGACTACCGCTCTCAGCGCAACACCTTTGTGCAATACTATGAGAACCGCATCCGAGACCTCTATGCTTAGTTGACTAAACCTAGAAGAGGAAGGACCTTGTTGGGTATGCATACTTTAACCCTCCTAGCTTTAGCTTAGATTTGATTAATACCATAACCTCATTTTCTATTTTAAGGACTTTAGGCTCATATGTAATGAAGCTTAGAATTCAATTTTTTAGCTAAGTCCATTTTATAGAATAGGTTTTAATTAGGCTTGAAGACTGGCACAAGACTCATTGGATATGAGGTTTCAGTTCAAAGGTTTCAGACCGCACCATTAAAACCGCATTAGCAAACTGCTCCAAGCAAACTGCTCTATGGAATTCTCTGTCTGAAACCGCATCTTGAATACCTGAGTGCATACCGCATTAGTGAAATCACATTTACTCAACCGCATGCACACCAGACCACATCCAATGTTTTAAGACTTAAAGTGAACCACATATAACTGTTGAAATCCACATCAGCAATGACAAAAGTCAACCACCAAATCTTGTCACGTGATTCAAAGTTAGAGAAGATCTGCAAGGATCATGAAAAGGTGACAGATGTCCTTCATACCTTATTTGCAGCTGGAGTTTGATCAGCTTTATCAGCAACTGCTGTACCAAAGGACAAAAGTAGATTTGTAGACCAATCAGATTGCAGCAGTACAGTCCTTGCAAACAGCTATGTCCAATGGCTAGTTCCTTGGTGCTTGGGTATAAATACCCCTAATCTTCAACACTTGAAGATTGCTTGAGAAATTGATTTGCTGTGAGTTCATAAGAAGTTGAAGCTCTGCCCAAAAAATATTCAGCCCTTTGAATCTTCATCTTCTTCCTTCAAGAAATATTTCCCAGCCCAGAAATAATGCCTTAAACACCATCAAGAATCATTGTGCTCTACATCTCATAGATTCAAATAGCCTTGATATTGTTCAACACACCTCACTTATTTAATCACATAGATTATTCATTTGAGATACACAGGTTATAGTCTAGGATTTGATTTTCATAGAATAGATTTTAGATCTGAGTATTGTACTTTGTACTTTGTAATCTCTCATACTCAATATAAAATCTAACTCTTAGAAAATCCAAGACTAACCATCTTGTTACTGGATGTAGATCACCACTCCAAATATTGTGTTCTTAAATTTTGCACTTTTATTTACTGTTCATTACTAATTATTTTGTCTTATCTGTTTGATCTTATTTTTAGTTATCCATTATTGTTAATTGTGTTTGAAGTTAACTTTGTCAATACCTCACTTTTCAGTTTTGTAAACTGCACTGAAAACCGCACTGTAAACCGCACCTCAAAACTGCTTTATAAATTCAGAATATTCCACTGTGTATTTTGCAACTCTACTTGCAGTTTCTTACACACTGCAAGCGATTTTGTAAGCAAGAGGTTCAGTTTTCAAAAGAGGGCAAAAATTTTGTAACAGTTATTCACCCCCTCCCCCTCTAGCTTTTTTTCACCCTTATTGCCACCTTTGGGACCAACAAGTGGTATCAGAGCTAACACATTTATAAAACCACTGTTTTTCAAGCTTAACAGCTTGTGTGCAGATTCGCTATGGCAAACACTAAAACCATGACAACGGTTAACTATTCACACATTCCTCTTTTGGACGAAGACCACTTTGACATCTGGAAGGTTCGAATGTTGATACATTTGGAAACCATTGATGAGATGCTGGTGGAGTGCGTGACAAATGGCCCGTTCGTTCCCATGAAGGCCAACACCAATCCAACCACCAATGTAGAAACTCCAGAAGTCCCAAAGCCAAAATCTGAGTGGTCTGATGAAGAAAAGAGATTAGGTGCTTTGGACAGCAAAGCAAGGCACATCATTTCTAGAACCTTGCCCATTTCAACTCTTCAAAATGTGATATATTCAAAAACCGCAAAGCAGATGTGGGATGCCATAGAGAGCTACATTGAAGGTGATGATCTATGCAAGGAAAATAATAGATATAATATTGAAAGAGCCTACAACAACTTCAAAAGAAAATCCAACGAAACCTTGCGTCAAACCTACGATCGCTTTGTTGAGGTAGTTAACTCTTGAGATCTCTTGGAAAAACTTTAACTGATAAAGAAGTCAATATGACTTTTCTAGCTTCTTTAGGTTTGAGATGGGTAAATAAGGCCACATCTCTAGAGGATTCTAATGTTTTGAATACTTGGACGTTAAGTAACTTGTATGCAAACCTTAGAGTCTATGAGCATAAATTAGATTACATTGAAGAGGTTGAAGGGAAAACCAAATCACTTTCCATGTTCGTAGTGGAACATGAGGAGAAACCAACCACATCCAATCAAACCACTGATCCTTCCATATCAACCGCATCACTCATCAATATGGATGATGATGATTTTGCCATGTTCGTGAAAAGATTTCAAAAATTTAGAAAGTCTTCAAAACCTTTCACAAAAATATTTTCAAAAGGCAAACCTCCAGCAACTTTTTCCAAGGCTGCTGATACAAAGAAAAAGGGTGATCTAGTTTTCTACAGCTGTAGAAAACCTGGTCACTTTGCATTTGAGTACCTGGTAGGCTTAAGTCGCACACCTACTAAATTAAACCGGGACTCGGCCACTAGAATGTAGCAAAAGTAAGTCCAGGGTCGAACCACTGAAGAATGGTATTGCAAACGATCAAGTCACACACGAAAGGGGGGGATTTTTGTTTGTTGAATGATTAAAATCCTAAGACGGGAATTAAAATCTAAGTTATAAATAATAATGTAAAAGAACACCTTGGACATGCAAAATTATCCCCGTCTATCAATCAATATCACCGGAATGACTCTTTCTTTCTTTCCCCTAATTACTTGATCACGAGATATAAAATCCCTATCTCTTCTTTGTTAATATTTACTAGCGGCGACATGCTCAACTAATAATCCTAATCAATACCAAAACCTAGCCGACACGGTCAAGATTCAAATTATTAATTGATGAAAGTTTTAAGAGATTAAGATCAAGAAATTAACCTATTATTGTTTCAAAAAGAATTCAAGCAAATTTTACTTTAATCACCATTCAAGATGACACATACAAGAATAACGAAGGTGCTACAATGACAACCCTAGTCCGACACGATAAAAGGGAGATCTAGCAATATTCAATTAAAAGGATCAAGAGATTGATCAATTTCTCAAAACCCTAGAAATTGAATTGAATTAAGCACAAGCAAAATTGTAATTAGGGAAGAATAGTCAAAAGAAATCAAACCTCAATTGATAGTCAAGACGGTTCAAAAGTTACAAATCCAAAGCAATGGAGAATTAGCCTTCCATGGAGATTCAAAACTTTGAATATTGTTCTAGAAAAGCTAAGGAAAGATAAGATAACCTAAAATACTGATAGGAGGTAGTATTTATACTTCCTCCCTAAAACCTAGCTAAAAAGGAAAAGAAAATACATTTAAAATAATTAAAACTGCGAAAATACGTCAAGCCAGCCCGACAGGGCACGACTCGTCCTCCCAGGCACGAGTTGTCCCTTAGCCTTTCTTCAATGGGCACGAGTCGTGATGTAGGGGACGACTCGTCCCTGACTGCACCCCTTCCTGATTCTGGCGTCCTCCCTTTGGGGAATAGTTAGGCCAAATGGGGACGACTCGTCCCCTGGACCAAAAGCACTGATTTCTTCATATTTTTCTCTTGAATCCTTGGCTCGCTTCTGAACTTCCTTGACTTGACTTCCATGGTGTAAACTTGATGAACTTTGAGCAACTCTTGAGGACCAAAAACACTTACATCAAAAACTCTCTAAAAATTCTCTCAAATTACATCTTTTATCTCATAATCCTCACAATAAATAAAATCACTCAAAATACATCAAACCTAGCTAATTACATGGAAATAACGAAATATAAGATCGGAAAACATAGGAATTACATAGTACAAATCCGCGCTATCAAATACCCCCATGCTTAGACCATTACTCGTCCCTGAGTAATATCCTAAACTCCAATCTAACACCGGTCTAAAACAGATGCATGGAGGGTAAATGATTCCTAGTCTCCTCTAATCCGCCAACACAAGTCAATGAGAAATAACAATCATCGGAGTAATAGATCTCCGTCTCCTTATAACACCAAAATATAAACAACGAATAATAAAAAACTTTAACTTGATACCAACTCCCAATATAAAACGGTATCTAAGCTAAATTCACACACAAAAGCCAAGGGGAACTAAAAATGACCTATGTTTCCCCCACGCTTGGCTCACACTACATCATCCCTCAAAATAAAAAGTTGTTCGGGTGTTAATCCCTCACAACTACCTCATGAAAACAAACTCCTACGACCCCTTATTACTCCAGAATGAATGAGGATTTCTAACCTATCTCCTCTACCCGAGCCTCCTACACCAAGATGAAAATCCTAACCCGAGACTCCAAACCCCCTTATGACTCCAACACCGGTGAATTAACAGATAGAAAGTATTTCACTCACTCACCTTTTGCCTAGGTGTCATTTCCGGTTTTCACCTAGCCTCTCGTTTTTTTTTTTTAATCAAAAAACACTCTCTCCTTTTGCCTAAGTGCCCTCTCAGGTTTTCACTTAGTCTCTCATTTTTTTCAATTTTTTTTTAAAGGCCTAGGGGACGAGTCGTCCCCAGGGTCACGAGTCGTCCACTTTTCACGTGCTCCAGATTCAGGCGTCCCCCTTTGGGGGAATAATTGGTTCACAATAGGATGAGTCGTCCCATGGCCTGTTATCAGTGGTTTTTTTTTTGTTCAGGCCAGACTTTGATCCTCTCACCTTTGCTTCTCCCTGCACACCACCACAAAACAAATACCTTTAGTAGCACTGATTCAATTAATGATGAAAAAGATAAAATACAACAAAAATAAAGACTAAGAATAAATGATTAAATCCTGGGTTGCCTCCCGGTTAGCCGCCCTTCTTTACCGTCTTTAGCTAGACCAAACGTCGGGTAAGCCCCCGGCTAGCATCAAATTTTAAGTCTTTGACAAGACTCAGAAATAAGGTCTACTCATAATTAGGATTTTGGAGATAATGCACCTCCACATCCTCATTTATTCCCACGCCATCATGATACAATTTTAGGCGTTGACTATTTACCTTAAAAACCTTGTCTCCAGAGAGACTACCAATCTCAACCGCACCATGCGAATACACCTCCCTCACAATAAAAGGTCCGGTCCACCGAGACCTTAGCTTTTCGAGAAACAACCGGAGACGGGAATCAAATAAAAGGACTTTTTGACCCACCTTAAAGTCCATCCTATTGATCATTTTGTCATGCCAAGCCCTTGCCCGCTCCTTATAGAGTTGGTTGTTCTCGTAAGCTTCTCTCCTAATCTCATCCAACTCGCTAAGTTGTAACTTTCTCTCCTCACCAGACCCATCTAGGTTCATATTAAATTTCTTAATGGCCCAAAATGCTCTATGTTCCAACTCCACCGGTAAATGGCATGGCTTCCCAAACACTAACCGATATGGGGACATACCGATAGGTGTCTTATAAGCCGTCTGGTAGGCCCACAAAGCATCATCAAGTCTAAGACTCCAATCCTTCCTAGATGGATTCACGGTTTTCTCAAGAATGGATTTGATCTCCCGGTTGGACACCTCCGCTTGGCCATTAGTTTGGGGATGATAGGCGGTCGAAATCTTATGAGTAATATGGTATTTCTTAACCAAAGCTTCGACCGTCCTATTACAAAAATGTGTCCCCCTATCACTAATGATGGCCCTAGGCATACCAAACCTACTCACAATGTTGGTCCCAAGGAAATTGACCACTACCCGTGAATCATCGGTGCGTGTGGGGATTGCTTCAACTCACTTGGAAACATAGTCAACAGCTAACAAGATGTACAAGAAGCCAAATGAATTGGGAAAAGGACCCATAAAGTTGATTCCCCAAACGTCAAAAATCTCACAATTTAAGGCGAAATGTTGTGGCATCTCATCACGTCGACCAATGTTACCAACCCTTTGACACCGATCACAAGATTTGCAAAAATTATATGCATCACAGAACAGGGTAGGCCAATAAAAACCACTCTCAAGCACTTTCCTCACCGTGTTTCTAGCACCGAAATGACCACCGCATGCATGCTCATGACAGAATCTAAGGATGGAATGAATCTCACTATCGGCTACACACTTACGAATCACTTGATCCGTACAATGCCTCCACAAATAAGGCTCATCCCACACATAATATTTTGCCTCACTCCGAATTTTACCCTTCTTGGATTTAGTCAGTCCCGAAGGAAACTTTCGAGACACAAGAAAATTGACCAAATCTACATACCACGGTGCAGACGACTGAACCACCCAAAGAGACTCATTGGGAAACTCACCCCGAATTGAATAATGATTAGAGGGCTCATCCTCTTTAAGCACAAGACGACTCAAATGGTCGGCCACAAGATTCTCCGCCCCTTTTTTATCTTTCACCTCGATATCAAATTCACTCAATAAAAGGATCCACCTAATAAGTCTAGGTTTCGCCTCTTTCTTGGTCATAAGATACTTAAGAGCAGCATGGTCGGTGTAAACAATGACTATGGTGCCTAAAAGATATGACCGAAACTTCTCAAGAGCAAACACAACCGCCAACATCTCCTTCTCGGTTGTGGTATAATTCCTTTGGGCATCATTAAGGGTCATAGAAGCATAGTAAATGACATGGGATGCCCTCTCCACCTTTTGACCCAAAACAGCCCCAACCGCATAATCACTAGCATCGCACATGATCTCGAATGGGCGAGACCAATCGGGTGCTTGGATTATAGGGGTGGTGGTCAACCTAGACTTCAACTCATCAAAGGCCCCCTTACACCTCTCATCAAAATGAAAATCAACCTCTTTTTGTAATAAAGTGCATAGAGGAGAGGCAATTTTTGAAAAATCCTTTATGAAGCGCCGGTAAAACCCCGCATGACCGAGGAATGACCGGACCTCACGCACATTTGTGGGATAGGGGAGGGAAGAAATGACATCAATTTTCGCCCTATCAACCTCTATGCCTTTCTTTGACACCACATGACCCAAAACAATGCCTTTCTCCACCATAAAATGGCATTTTTCATAATTCAAGACCAAATTTGTTTCAATGCAACGGTCTAAGACAAGAGCAAGGTGAGCAAGGCATTGGTCGAATGAGTCTCCATGAACAGTGAAATCGTCCATGAAGACTTCCATGAAATTCTCAACAAAGCAAGAAAAGATGCTCATCATGCACCTTTGAAAAGTCGTAGGTGTATTACACAATCCAAACGGCATCCTCCGATAAGCAAAGGTGCCAAAAGGGCAAGTAAAGGTAGTTTTCTCTTGGTCTTCCGAGGCAATAGGTATTTGAAAATACCCGGAATAACCATCAAGAAAACAGTAATACGCCCTTCCGGCTAACCTTTCAAGCATTTGATCAATGAAGGGGAGGGGAAAATGATCCTTACGTGTTACCTCATTAAGGCGCCGAAGGTCAATGCAAACTCGCCAACCCGTTTGCTCCCGGATTGGCACCAACTCTCCCTTATGATTTATTGAGACGGTGATCCCGCCTCGCTTTGGAACACACTGAGTGGGACTAACCCACTTGATGTCGGATATGGGGTAGATGATCCCCATCTGCATTAGCTTCAGCACCTCCTTTTTTACCACCTCCATCATCGGTGGATTCATCCTCCTTTGCGGTTGCTTGACTGGCTTTGCATCATCCTCCAGAACTATCTTATGTGTACTCAAAGATGGACTTATGCCATTAATATCGGCAATAGTCCATCCAATCGCCTCCTTCCTCGCTCGAACCACCTCTACCAATTTCTCTTCCTGCACCTCATTCAGCTTGCTTGAGATTACTACCGGCAACGTATCCTTCTCTCCCAAGTAAACATACTTCAAGCCCTCCAAGAGGGTCTTCAACTTGAGCTCAGGTGCCTTCTTAATAGACGGCACAGGCTTCCCTGGTGGAATCTCCAACTGCACCTTAACATTCCCCGGAGAATCACTCGAAAGGCTCATTACTGCTTCTTTCAGACTGTCGGAAAGTTCAAAATCCAACTCCACAAACCCCAAGGCATTCTCTAAAACCACCTTCATATCATCATTGGTGCTGCTCACCTCAAAAACATCCTCTATCACAGGCTCAATTACATCCATGAAACATAAGGAGTGAATGTCCTTTGGGTATTTCATGGAGTCAAAGATATTGAACTCCATAAATTGCCCATCGAACTCCATAGACAAAGAACCATTGGCCACATCCAACTTGGTTCTAGCTGTAGACATGAAAGGCCTTCCAAGAAGAATGGGAGCCTTAGGATCTGAATCCATATCCTACACGTAAAAGTCAGTCGAAAAAATCATCTTACCAACCCGGACGAGCACATCCTCCACTAACCCCTTCGGATAAGCGTTGGACCTGTCAGCCAACTATATAATTACTCGGGTGTCTTGCAATGGTCCCAATTTTAGGTTCTCAAACAATGTATAAGGCATCACATTGATTGAAGCCCCCAAATTGAGCATTTCTTTGAGCTCCGATGAATCCCCTAGAGAAATAGGGATCACAAACATCCCCGGATCATTGCACTTCTTGGGTAACTTCCTCTGATTAACGGCAGAAACATGCTCATGGACCTTTGCCTTTTTCTGACTCCTCAACTTTTGATCTCTCTTGGTGGTACATAGCTCCTTCAGAAACTTGGCATATCTCGGGACAGTCTGAAGAAGATCAAGGAACGGAATGTTCACCTCAAGCCTCTTGAAAGTATCAAAAATGGCCTTGTCAGGCTCAGGCTTCCTCTACTCTTTCAAGTCTTGAGGGAACGGGACTTCCGGCTCTACTACTGGTGGCACTGACTCAGACGCAGTACCCTTCTCTTCCATGACTTTTTCTGTCGGCTCGGTCTTTTCAACCTCTAACTCTGGTTCCTCATTGATCACTGTGTCTATCAACTCCTTGCCACTCCTCAGTGTCATAGCACTCACGTTTTTCTGATTCGGATTCGGTTCTGTCCTTGATGGCAACTTTCCCAAATTCTGAGCCTCCAATCTACCCACAGTATCTGCAATCTGCCCCATCTGTCTCTCAAGACCACTAATACTCGTATCAGTCCTCTACTGATACTGTTGAAACCCGCTGGATAAGGTGGTCATACTTTGAGCCAGTGTGCGGAACATATCTTCTGTAGACTGTCCCTGCGATGACTGCTGTTATGGCTGCTGCGGCTGAAACTGTTGCTGCTGAAACTGCTATGGCTGAAACTGTTGTGGCTGCATAGGTGGCCTAAACTGCATGGACTGCTGAACCGGCATAAAACCCCGCGAATTACCGAATTGATTACCGAACTATGGCTGCTGCGCCCCATTCGGATTGGACCAACTGAACCCTGGGTGATTCTTCCAGTTCGGGTTATAAGTGTTCTGTCTCTGGCCTTCGAAACCAACTGCATTCACATCTTCATACTCACCCGTTTGCAATGTTGGACACGAATCCGTCGGATGAGTCACATCGTAACAAATACCACACTGCTTTGGCGGCTATCCCAACGTCATTGCCTTCATCATACTTTTGATGTCCTCGACATCAGTTTTAAGTTGATCCGCCACCCCACTACTGGCTGCATTGACCTGTCTGACACTTGACCTCATACCATGTGTTCGGGTACTCTTCGCTACATCCTCCAATAATTTCTGAGCTTCCGCAGTAGTCTTGTTCAGTATGCTACCCCCACACGAAGAGTCAACCATCCTCTTGTCTTGATCAGTAAGCCCTCCATGGAAGTACATAATCAGCTGATCTGCATCATACCCGTGGTAGGGACAACTCCGGGTGAGAGTGTGAAATCTATTGAAGTAATCGTAGAATGATTCATCCCCCTTCTGCTCCATATTATTTATGTCCCGTTTCATCACATTGATTTGATTCACCGGGAAAAACTCATCCAAGAATGCCTCTTTCAACATCTGCCAGGTAGTAATGCTGTTCTGGGCCAGGTGATAATACCATACATTGGCCCTGTCCTTCAATGTGAAAGAGAAAGCTCGAAGCAGAAGCTGCTCAAGTGGGAGATCCGAAGGCTTCATACTGCTGCAAACTTGCACGAACTGGGAGACGTGCTGATTCGGGTTTTCACCGAGTAGCCCACTGAAGCTAGGCAATTGATTTAGCAGCCCCGGTTTCAACTCAAATGTGACTCCCGCCAGCAATGCAGGAAAAGTAACAGCCTGCGGTTGCTCCGTCCTATTTGGAGCAGTTTTCTCCCTAAGTGTTTGCGCTGCTCTATCCCCCATCTATGTCTCCCAATATTTACGGTTCACACTCCTTTTTGCTTTACGTCCTTTCCTGAAAGAACATTTAATTTCTGTATCAAGAGGCACAAGTAAATTGTTAGTAGAACGGGTGTGCACCATGCACGGTTACACACCACAGGGGAGCAGGGTAAAACACTTAGGCGATAAAACAAATACTAAAAAAAATAAATAAAAAAAAGAAAAAGAAATAGATTAAGAACAGAATAAGATCGTAAACAATTACACCGTTCCCCGTCAACGGCGCCAAAATTTGGTAGGCCTAAGTCACACACCTACTAAATTAAACCGGGACTCGGCCACAAGAATGTAGCAAAAGTAAGTCCAGGGTCGAACCACTGAAGAACGGTATTGCAAACGATCAAGTCACACACGAAAGGGGGGGCGATTTTTGTTTGTTGAATGATTAAAATCCTAATACGGGAATTAAAATCTAAGTTATAAATAATAATGTAAAAGAACACCTTGGACATGCAAAATTATCCCCGTCTATCAATCAATATCACCGGAATGATTCTTTCTTTCTATCCCCTAATTACTTGATCACGAGATATGAAATACCTATCTCTTCTTTGTTAATATTTACTAGCGGCGACACGCTCAACTAATAATCCTAATCAATACCAAAACCTAGCCGACACGCTCAAGATTCAAAGTATTAATTGATGAAAGTTTTAAGAGATTAAGATCAAGAAATTAACCTATTATTGTTTCAAATAGAATTCAAGCCAATTTTACTTTAATCACCATTCAAGATGACACATACAAGAATAACGAAGGTGCTACAATGACAATCCTAGTCCGACACGATAAAAGGGAGATCTAGCAATAATCAATTAAAAGGATCAAGAGATTGATCAATTTCTCAAAACCCTAGAAATTGAATTGAATTAAGCACAAGCAAAATTGTAATTAGGGAAGAATAATCAAAAGAAATCAAACCTTAATTGATAGTCAAGACGGTTCAAAAGTTACAAATCCAAAGCAATGGAGAATTAGCCTTCCATGGAGATTCAAAACTTTGAATATTGTTCTAGAAAAGCTAAGGAAAGATAAGATAACCTAAAATACTGATAGGACGTAGTATTTATACTTCCTCCCTAAAACCTAGCTAAAAAGGAAAAGAAAATACATTAAAAATAATTAAAAGTGCGAAAATACGTCAAGCCAGCCCGTCAGGGCAGGACTCGTCCTCCCAGGCACGAGTCGTCCCTGAGCCTTTCTTCAATGGGCACGAGTCATGATGTAGGGGACGACTCGTCCCTGACTGCACCCCTTCCTGATTCTGGCGTCCCCCCTTTGGGGAATAGTTAGGCCAAATGGGGACGACTCGTCCCCTGGACCAAAAGCACTAATTACTTCATATTTTTCTCTTGAATCCTTGGCTCGCTTCTGAACTTCCTTGACTTGATTTCCATGGTGTAAACTTGATGAACTTTGAACAACTCTTGAGGACCAAAAACACTTACATCAAAAACTCTCTAAAAATTCTCTCAAATTACATCTTTTATCTCATAATCCTCACAAAAAATAAAATCACTCAAAATACATCAAACCTAGCTAATTACATGGAAATAACGAAATATAAGACCGGAAAACATAGGAATTACATAGTACAAATCTGCGCTATCAGTGCCCACAGCCTAGATTCGAATATATCAAAATGAAAACCTCTCCTGCGAAATTTTCTTGTCGCAAGGGAATGGTTGCTGAAGAGGAAGAGAACTCAAAGGAGTTAGCTACTTGGATTGAAAGAGATTCTGATGAAGGAAGTGATGATGAAACCGAAGAGGTTAATCTCTGCTTAGTTGCAGATGCTTCCGATGATTCAGATACTGAGTCAGTCGAGTCACTTGATATGGAGGATGAAGTATTTCCCCAAGAATTTCCAAATTTAAATTGGATGACGATGTGAAAGTTACTCCTAGCATTAAGATTGGGAATAGTTCTTATTCACGTCCCATTTTTCCTTCCAAAAATGCTACACCTTCAAAAGAAATTCCAAAGAAGAAAATTTTGAAAAAGGTGTTGGAAGAGGTTTCTCCCATGGAACATGAAAGGATGTTCCAGGAAGCTGAAATGATGATCCTTAAGTTCAATATTATTAAGAAAGCTTTAGCTTTAGCTCATGATGAAATTTCCAGTATAAGACGGAGAAAACTGTAATGAGGTCTGAAATTTCTAATCTTAAAGACAAAATTAAAAGTATGTCTCCTCTTGCAGATCAAAACCGCATCCTTGAAACTAATTTTGCTGCACTTCAACTTAGGAACGATGATCTAGTCACTCAAAACAACGATCTCTAGAAGATTATTGATGAGTGGACCAAATCACGTGTCACCTTGGATCTAATATTAGAATCCCAAATGACTAGTGGAATTAAAGAAGGTCTGGGATTTTAAACATGTGAAAAGGAGAAGTGTGCATCTTGCTGTGAAAAGGATGAGGAAATTTCTAAACTAACTAAAGAAATTCCTAAGGAGAAGTTTTCAATTTCTAAGGGTAAAGGACAGGAACAAAAGGCTCCACTTAACTTCCATTATGTCTACCCAAAGAAATAGTTTGGGAAAAATTCTCAGATGAAAGGAAAAGATTCTAAGATTGAAATCGCAGTGGAGATTTCTTATGCAGCTGACCGGACCTCTACTTCAACCGCACCTGGCGGAGTAGGTAGTGCTGCCAACCGCACGGCTGACCGCCCTTATTCATCGACCGCACCTTCTGATTTCAAAGGCGAGAAGAGCTTTCCTAGAAAAACTACGATCAAACCGCAAGTACCTACCTTTGTGAAGGCCAAAACCGCAATTCCCAAACCGAATGCAACTCCTAAGAAAAGTAAGGAGTTTGTAAAACCTCATGTAGCTCATAGCTTTCATAAGTGTTTCGTGTGTGATGGTTTAGGTCACAAGGCTGCAGAATGCCTTTTGCAGTTCACACCAAATGCCAGGAAGAGTAATCCTCCTTCTGTCAAACAGGTGTGGTCGTCAAAAGGTGCTAACCTCAGGACCCAAAGAATAAAAGGGAACTCGTTTTAAATGTTTATCTTTCAGGTCCTCTACTTAATGGCTGGTCACTCCAAGGATAATAAATGGTATCTTGACAGTGGCTGCTCAAGACATATGACTGGAGATAGATCATTACTTTAAGATGTCATTGAAGCAAGTGGACCATTTGTAACATTTGGTGACAACAACAAAGGCAAAACCATTGGGTATGGTATCATAAGGAGAGGAAACCTAACTACTGAGAAGGTTTATTTTGTTGAATGACTCAAGCATAACCTCCTTTCAATTTCTCAATTCTGCGACAAAGGACTGCATTGCAACTTCACTTCTTCAAATTGCTTTATCAAAGATAGAATTTTCGGAGTCACCCTACTCACAGGGATTTATAAGAGTAATATTTACATTATCGACTTAAATTCTGTATGTAGTTGAAATTACCCGGGATTTTCGCGCGGACGTGGAAAGGCGGTTGTCTTTCGCGGAGGGTTGGTGTCTGAGACCTCGCTTTCGAGAAGGAAGAGGAGTCGCCACGCGGTTTTTGTATTTTGAGCCCAAACGTTGAGAAACGGCTTTAGTGAAAATGGTGTCGTTTTTATTGGTAGCAAAAACTTAGGAAAAGGCTTTGAAAATAGGGGATCATTTTTATTGGTAGCAAAAACGAGTAAAAAGCTATTTTGTGTACCAGAGATTGTTAGGTTCGGAGGTCACGTTACGTTTCGGGAAGAGTATTACGAGATCACCCAAAATGCCTCGTATGATGAGTCTTTCTACCTTTCTCGAAATTGTGTGTGTGGGTGTGTGTGTCTTTGTATTTTGAAACGGGGGGCTTGAATGACAAGCTTAATCTTGGTTTGAATGTCAAACGTTGATTAGGTGACTTTATTCGAAAAGACGAGCGTTTGAATGACAAACGTCGGTTTTGAGACAGAAATGAGCATTTGCGT
The DNA here is from genome assembly GCA_022495995.1 of Adenophora triphylla var. japonica. Taxonomy (NCBI): domain Eukaryota; kingdom Viridiplantae; phylum Streptophyta; class Magnoliopsida; order Asterales; family Campanulaceae; genus Adenophora; species Adenophora triphylla. The sequence goes on from JAFEMH010002357.1 coordinate 77,615, forward strand.
GGCAAACGTCGGTTTTGAGTTTGAAAAGGAGTTCGAAGGTCGAACTCCGGTTTTTGAACCGGGCGAGTCATTGTTAACGATTTTTACGGGAAAAGCGTATTAAATGATTTTGAATGTCAAAATTCAGCTTTTAGTTTGAAGATGAGCATTCGGATGCCAAACGTCATTTCGCGCATTTTGAAAGAGAGTTCGAAGATCGAACTCCGGTTTTTCCGGGCATTACATTGTTAACGATTTTTACGGGAAAAATCGTATTAAATGATTTGCAATCAACGAATTGGGTTGCGACTCGGAATTTGAAAGGTAAATAATATCACGATCCAAACGGGTCGAACTTTGTAAATGACAGTATTTAAGTGCGGTATCAACGGAATCAAACGATCCGGAATCGTAAATGACGATCGACGAGCCAAAACGGCTCGAAATTGTAAATGACGATCGACGAGCCAAAACGACTCGGAATGGTAAATGACAGAAAAGTAAATGACAATCGAAGGATCAATCGATCCGGAATGGTAAATGACTGAAATTTAAACGGAACGGGGTCGGAACGCCGTTTTAACCCGTGATTACTTCTCTTACGGGAAGAGAAGAGGATCGAGGAGCTAAAACGTATCTGACCCCATTAGACGGAGGCGTCTACATTTCAAAAACGTCATCCAAAACAGTTATAGCGATTGGCACGTAAACCGAGACGGAACAAGATATTAGAGAGAGGAAGTTATACCTATGGCTAGGGTCGACTCCTTTGGCTCGGGAGGTGTATACGGGATACGGAAAGTGGTGTGAAATGGTGTTTCGGAGTGGAGGGGGGCGTATTTGATCAAAATACGAAGGTTTCACGCGAATCGAGACAAAACGGGAGCTCGAGAAGGGGTAAAACTGGTTTGGGCCGTGGGGTGAAGTGATTTTGGAGAGTAAAAACGTTCTTGTAAATGGCTTTGATAGCCCTTCTATTTATAGGTGAAAATTCAGCATGAGTCCGGCCGGACTTAGACTGAAATCCAAGGGGTTTTGTGAAACTTTGGAAATTTGAGGGACTTGCAGGCAATTTCTGAGAATCTGCAAAGGAGTCCGCCCGGACTTGGACTGCATACCAGGGGTATTTTAGTCTTTTGGCCTTGATTTCTGATTGATAGGTGACTAGAGGGAGGTGGCATGCTTGCCACGTGTCCCATGACTCACCAAATGTGTGGGAGTTCGTTCCCGGGTCCCGGTTTTGTCCAATTTTTTAAATAACAGTCCGGAAAATGTCCGAAATGCCCCCGGAAAGTGCGTTTTTTAGGAAAAGCCGTACTTTCACGTGCGATGACGTGTGTCAAGTACGTTTCGACGTTGGTATGCATGGGGCAGTCCCGAGACGTCTCGTTGGCATGGCAACGGGGAGCTTAACGGGTTCCGGTTAACCTGGAGCGGGCATGTTAATGAATTCCTGTTAAGTTTCTAACGGATTTTGACGATCCGGATTTTGGTACATACAGTTAGCCCCTCAGCAACGTCTCCTCCGAAGGAGGTGGGGTCGTTGAAAAAAGATAAGGATCCAAATCGGGATGCCTTACTTTGAAAGACCTGGGCGGTCAGCTGGCTGGACCCTTAGCGAAAGGATTCCTACGTATCCCGAGTGAGAATCAAGCCGATCATAGTTCGTAGGTACAAGGAGCCACACGCGGGGACCTTGACCTGAGCGAGACTGTTGGGAGGCGTCTGAACTTGAGAGGAGACCATCGCGAGGTACCTGGACCTGAATGGAGACTATTGTGAGGCATCTGAACCTGGGATTTCTGACACTTTCGAGGGCGTGTGGCACCTCAGACCGGAGCTAACGAACATACAAGGGCGTGTGGCGCCTCAAACCGGAGTTGTTGAATCATACGAGGGCATGTGGGGCCTCAAACCGGGGCTGCTAAAATATGCGAGGGCGTGTGGTACCTTAAACTGGAGTTGACGAGGATACGTTTATCCTGAGATGGAGGCGTTCGTGTCTTGGATGCTGGGCTTACGATGACGGCCAGGTTTATCCTGCTGGGGATAGGGTGGCAATGATGGGAACGGTTGTGTTAAACTGGCGTTATTAACAACTCGGAAGGCTTGATGTTTCTTCTTTAGAATCCGGCTGGGGATGAGCATTCGGGCTTACCTTGATGGCCGAAGAGGGATTGTTGTGCGGGCTTACCTTGATGGCCGCTGAGGTGGGACGATCGGGCTTACGAATGGCGGTCGGGGAAGTGAACGATGGTGAAAACCACTAAAAATTTTAACGTCTGGAGACAAAAATGTGACTTGAATGTCCGGAGACAGGGTTGAGCGTTTGAATGTCAAACGTCAACTGAGGATTGAAATTAACGTTTAGAGACAGAAATGCAACTGGAATGTCCGGAGACATGATTGAGCGTTTGAATGTCAAACGTCAACTGAGGATTGAATTTAACGTCTGAAGACAGAATTGTGACTGAAATATCCGGAGACATGATTGAGCGTTTGAATGTCAAACGTCAACTGAGGATTGAATTTAACGTCTGGAGATGGAATTGTAACTGGAATGTCCGGAGACATGATTGAGCATTTGAATGTCAAACGTCAACTAAGGATTGAATTTAACGTCTGGAGACAGAATTGTGACTGGAATGTCCGGAGACATGATTGAGCGTTTGAATGTCAAACTTCAACTGAGGATTGAATTTAATGTCTGGAGACGGAATTGTAACTGGAATATCCGGAGACATGATTGAGCGTTTGAATGTCAAACGTCAACTGAGGATTGAATTTAACGTCTGGAGATGGAATTGTGACTGGAATGTCCGGAGACATGATTGAGCGTTTGAATGTCAAACGTCAACTGAGGATTGAATTTAACGACTGGAGACGGAATTGTGACTGGAATGTCCGGAGACATGATTGAGCGTTTGAATGTCAAACGTCAACTGAGGATTGAATTTAACGTCTGGAGACGGAATTGTAACTGGAATATCCGGAGACATGATTGAGCGTTTGAATGTCAAACGTCAATTGAGGATTGAATTTAACGTCTGGAGACGGGCGTTAGTGAAAACTAACTGGGAATTTAATGTCTGGAGACGAGCGTTAGTGAAAACTAACTGGGAATTTAACATCTGGAGACAAGCGTTAGTGAAAACTAACTGGTAATTTAACATCTGGAGACGAGCGTTAGTGAAAACTAACTGGGAATTTATCGTCTGGAGACGAGCGTTATTGAAAACTAACTGGGAATTTAACGTCTAGAGACGAGCGTTAGTGAAAATGAACTGGGAATTTAACATCTGGAGACGAGCGTTAGTGAGAACTAACTGGGAATTTAACGTCTGGAGACGAGCGTTAGTGAGGACTAACTGGGAATTGATCCTCGGGGGATGGGGTGTTAGAAATGTCTAACTTTGGGGATATTTTACACTTTTGGGGGCCAAAATGGGTAAAATTGGAACTGCGGGAGTTGAGGGGCTGGACGGTTCGCGTAGGCGGCTGGTGATCCCGATCCGGAGGAGTGTGGATGTTCGTGAGCCGAGGCCGTCTAGGTCGAGAGGTTCGTCTGCTCCCACGGCTGGTGGAGAGGACTTCACGCATGGATTTGGCCAGTTCGCGAGCGGAATGGCCGGGTTTGGAGCTCATCCTCCTTCGCACTCGAAGCACAAGAGGGGAGAGTCCTCGAGTTTGCAGACGCTGAGGAGGCCTTTTGCATATTCCCGCCTGGAGGAATTCGGGGATTTCTTGTTCTCGACGGATCCGACGGCTGCGGAGCAGTGCGTCGAGTGCTCAGATAACGAGCATGACTCGGAGTAGTCCTCCTTTTACTGCTTTTTTATACAAAATGTATGTATTGTCTGGAACAATTTGACATGAACTGTATTTGAAAAGGCGCCCATGGGGCGGAACCTGTTCTTCGCACAATTATTCTGTGATCACCTTCTTTTATTTTAGGCAAATAAGGAAGTAGGTTAATAAAAAATAAATAATATGAAACATGCATGAAAAATTGAACGGGTCAAAATTTATGCCTATATGCACTGATTATTAATTAATTGCACTGTTGCACGATCCCGGGGCGTAAGAGGTGTTGGCTTTGGTTGAATGAAGTCAGGAGCAGCACGCAGATTCATAAAGGATGAACAGGGCCTTGTTTGGAATTGCTTCCAATTTAGGAGCAGCTGGCTGCAGAGTTGACCAAGTCAACTGCAGAGGGAGTCCGGCCGGACTGAGAGTGAATTTCGAGAGTCTTTTAAATTACAGTTTCAGCTTTGCAATTCGTAAGAAACTGCGCATTGCTTTGATCAATTGGCTGAATTTCTTTCCACTTCTTAAGGTTTTCTTCACTTTCTGTCAAGGTTCCCTTTTCTAAGCTATCGTCTCGGATGCAAGAGCGATACCTGGATAATTTCCAGTCGTGGGTACGGAACCACACGAGGCAAAACAAGGGGTTTTTCGAAGGTTGTTATGGAATGAAATCTGTTTGGGCTTTGAAGGAGCTCATGCAAGATTGGGATCTTTTGAGAGCAGCGGCTCGTACAGAGAAATGTGTACAACTTTTCGTACAACGAAATCACTCCTACGTTCGAAGATTTCCGGGCCATTTCGGGAGGACCTGAGACGGAACAGCTAGTTCTTCCGTATGCTGGTGGCATAGCCACTGTTGAGAAGCTAGTGTCTTTGCTTGGTATCTCGGCTGGAGAAGCATACGGGATGCTGATACTGAACACTGATTATGTTGACATTTCGGGACTGCCCGATAGATTTGTCAGAGCTGAGGGTTGCATTTTTGCATGGGACGCGCTTGCTCTGTGTGTGATCGCTACTCTGTTCACGTTCACGTCCCTGGGTGTGTGCCATCACAGCGTACTGGACCTGGTGAGGCAGTGCCGGAGCGGGGGAGACATCGTGCCTTTGGTCTTGGGCGAGACGTTCCTGGGCATAGGTCGGATGGCGACCGGTAGCCGATACATGTGGGAAGGGAGTCCCGCTATGCTTACCATGTGGTTGAGGGAGAGGCTGCAGATGATGCCTGAGGTGCCAATGTCTTGTGACGCTTGGTCCTTTTCTCGACGTCCTCTGGTGATAGGGGGCGATCAGGCTGAGATGGAACTCTGGATGGCCAGACTTTGAACGCATCACTTGCGATGGTGGGTTCCCCACTGGAAGTTACAGACTTGTCGGACCACTCAAGAGGGTCTATTGGTTGTCAGAGTGTCGGGGCTGTCTCAGACATCTTTCTACATTCCATCGTTGGTTCTGCGACAGTACGGGCTGGAGCAGGTGCCATTGACGGGCTTGAGTCATGCTCCTACCTTCGAGGTGGGATCTCTGATGATGGAAGATCCTTTGACGCTATTGCTGCTCACACTGTAGTGGTAATACACGTCCTTTCCTGCCAATGTTCTCTTTCACCGGAGAGGGGGCATTGTTCTGTCTACGCAGTATCTGAACTGGTATGAAGAGTGTATAGGGGAGACACAGATGGCTATCTTGTGGAGACGGAGTGAGCTGTTGGGTCGTGACCACCTTGACAGCTCGACCTTGAGGAGGACTGGGGCGGGGGCTAACCCTAGGAATTGCACTGGGAACGACATGGCTGACTATGAGGCCAATGTTGATCGGGAGGCCAATCAAAGCACGGTCATGATGGCTAGAAGTGAAGCAGCTCGAGACAGAGCTAGGGAAAGGGCTGCATTGAATGCTACAGGTTTAACGGAGGCATCGGGAAGGGTCCCTGAGCCAGGTAGATGGACTACCGGAGTATTCCCTGTGAAGGTGAAGAACACTCGCTGCGGGAAAGGGAAGGGGAAGAAGGATGAAGGACCAAGTTCGGGAAACTAGGTTGACCTTGCTGTCCAGAGTATCCACCCACTGTCATTGCAGACACATTAACTGATTAATATTTTATTGTAGTTTTGCTAGCGTGTAGCGAGTCAAGAGTTGACCGTGCTTGAACTCATCAAAGATAGTTTTAACCGTACTGAATTTATAGGTTAATTGAAAAGAGTTTTTCAAAACACAAGCAATTGATGCTTATTATTTTTTTTTGTTTTTGAGACCGAACTAATGATGGCTGCCTACGTTCCCCTTTTACAATTGGACTAAGGGGCTCAGGTCACCGTAGTTCACCACTTTAGGTGAATTTGAGAAAAACGAAGACAAAAGAAGTGCGACCCTATTTTTTACCTGGATCATTAGAGGGAATGTATCCAGTTGGGTATTACTCTTTTAGCACTTTAATTTTACTGAAGGGACGGTGTATGGGGAAGGAGAGTTGACTCGTGCTCTTCCTCAAACGAAGTATCTGGGGAGCTTGCTTCCGTTAATGGGGTTAACGAAAGGGTTCCCGTCCAAGTCTGCTAACTTTATGGCTCCTCCGGAGAAGATTCTTTGTACCACGAACGGTCCTATCCATGTAGGCTCCCACTTTCTGAGGGGATTGGTCTGCGTAGGAGGCTTTTCCTTTAGCACCAAGTCGCCCTCTCTGATGTCTCGGATCTTGACTTTCTTATCGAATGCTCGAGCCATTCTGCTCTGGTAGGCTCGAGTGTGTTCCATGGCTTTCAATCTGCGCTCGTCGAGTAGAGCAAGTTCGTCGTGACGGCTCTGTAGCCATTCGACTTCATTGATCCCGTTTTCCAAGAGGACTCGGAGGGATGGAATTTCCAATTCCACGGGTAACATTGCTTCCATTCCATAGGTAAGTGCGAACGGAGTCTCCCCTGTGGCGGTTCTGACTGATGTTCTGTATCCCCAGAGGGCTAGATGTAGCTTTTCGGGCCGATCCCGACCTCACGGTGGTCATATTTCTGATTATCATTGCGAGAGTCTTGTTTGCTGCCTCTACTGCACCATTGGTTTGTGGTCTGTAAGGAGAAGACCTGTGACGTGTGACTCTGAATTCGGTCAGTAGTTGGTCACAATCTCCTTCGAAATTGGTCCCATTGTCGGATATGATCTCGTTGGGCACTCCGTATAGGCACATGTTGTTCTCTCTGATGAACTTGGCCACCTTCTTAGAATTCAGTACCTTATACGATCTGGCTTCTACCCATTTGGTGAAGTAGTCGACTGCGACTAGAATGAACTCGTGACCATTGCTCCCTGGTGGAGTGATCTTGCCGATGACGTCGATTCCCCATGTGGCGAAAGGCCATGGTGTAGTCATGCAATAGAGTTCATGAGGAGGGATGTGATTGAGGTTGAAGAACCGTTGACATTTGTCGCAGCTTCGAACGAACTGGATGTAGTCTGTTTCCATTGATATCCAATAGTATCCCATACAGAGAATGATCTGTGTCAATGCTCGGGCATTCATGTGCAGACCGCAGGTTCCGTTGTGAACTTCGTTCATCAGCTCGCTGGCTTTTTCTTTGTTTACACACCGAAGGAGTGGCCCTTGGTGGCGCTTCTTGTACAACATACCCCCCCAGAATGATGAAATGGGATGCCAGGCATTTTAATGCCATCATGTTTTTGGCTTTGATCCCTTCTTTGTATATTCGATCTTCATTTGTGAAGGAAGCTTCTCCGTTTTGGAGGTACTGGTATACTTGATTGTACCAGGGTTCGTCGATCGTTTCTTTTTTTATTTCGATCTCACAGCAATAGGCGGGTGTTTCCCGTCTGTCTATTTTGAGGGATTTTACTGCTTTTCCATCGGGAATTTCAACAAGAGAGGCGAGGGCCAGGGCGTCTGTGAAGTGGTTCCTGTCTCTTGGAAAATAGTGAAAAGAGATGTCCTTGAACTGAGCAATGAGCTCCTCCATGTACGCGTGGTACTTCTGGAGGCCAGAATCTACCGTCTTCCATTTGTTGGATACTTGATTGATGATCAATGCTGAGTCTCCGTATACATCCAGTTCTGAAATGTTGCGCTCGAGGGCGGCTTCAAGACCTGCTGCGCAGGCTTCATATTCTACGGCATTGTTGATTGTTTCAAAATTCACCTTGATGGCTATGGGAGTATGCTCATCCTTGGGATCGATAAGGAGCATTCCAATACCATTCCCCTTCTTGTTGGCTTCCCCATCGAAGAAGATTTGCCAGCGGTTTGCGCTGTCGAGTGAAAAGATTCCGTCGTCCGAAAATTGCGGATCAGGACCCTTGGGTTCACTGCTTGGGAAGTCGGCCAGCTGATCTGCCATTACTCTGCCCTTTGTTGACTTTCTGACCATGTACTTGATGTCGAACTCAGCCAGGAAGAATGACCACTTGGCTAAATGTATTGACAGGGATGGCTTGTCAAAGAGATATCGGACAGGGTCCATTTTGGAGACAAGGAGCACTGAATGTGACTGCATGTAGTGTTTCAGTTTCCCGACTACCCATACTAAGGCGGTACAAGTTTTCTCTAATGCTGAGTAGCTGAATTCGCTTCCTTGAAGCTTCCGACTTACAAAGTAGATTGCATGATCAACCTTGGAATCTTTCTGTTCTTGTGCCAGCATTGCTCCAATTGACGTGTATGTTACTGTCAGATATAGGAGTAGTGGCTTGTCTTCATGTGGCGGGCACAGAATTGGGGGATTCACCAAGTAGGTCTTCATTTTTTCAAAAGTTTTTTGGCACTCGGAGTCCCAGTTGATGTCGGCATTCTTCTTCATCAGTTTGAACATGGGCTCGCAGAGAGATGTCAACTGGTTGATGAAGCGGCCCGATGTGCTTGAAGTCTTCCCATGAAGCTTTTCACTTCTGTTAGAGTCTGAGGAGGCTTCATGTCGATGATGGCCTTGATTTTCTTGGGATCGACTTCGATACCTCTTTCTGTAACCATGTACCCCAGTACCTTGCCGCGCTTGACGCCGAAGGTGCACTTCACAGGGTTCAGTCTCATGGAGTGCTTTCTGAGTCTGTTGAAGAACTTTCTCAGATCTATCATGTGCTGCATGTCTGATCCTCTGGAGTGGATGATCATGTCGTCGACATATACCTCGATTTTCTTGTGAATCATGTCATGGAAGAGAGGCACATTGCGGCCCGGTAAGTAGCCCCAGCGTTCTTTAGACCGAACGGCATGACCGTGTAGCGAGATGTCCCCACGGAGTGTTGAAGGCAGTTTTGGCTTGATCCTCCTCGTAACATCTTGATCGGTTTGTATCCGGCGAACCCATCCACGAAGGACTTTACTTCAAAATTTGCCGTGGTGTCGACCGGCATGTCGATGTTAGGCGGCGGGGAAATCATCTTTAGGGCTGGCCTTGTTGAGATCCCGAAAATTCACACAGCATCTGACCTTTCCATTGGCCTTGGTGATCGTCACGATGTTGGAGAGCCAAGTCGGGTACTCAATCACATTGATGAAACCAACTCAGAGCATTTTCTCAATCTCTTCTTTAACTTGCAAGGACCACTCTGGCTTGATCTTGCGCGGCTGTTTGCAGCAGAGCTTGGATTCGGGATCCAGGGAATTTTTTGTGCTCTACGATCGAGGGATCGGAGTCCCGCCATGTCCTGGTATGACCAGCCGAACACGTCAACATACTCCCGGAGGAGGTTTATCAGGGCTTCCTGTTCTGCATCGGCGAAGAAACTGTCCACTTGTGTCTCTTTAGGCTCTTGCACTGACCCCAGGTTCACTTTGGTCATAACCTCTTCGGCAGCTTGGGCCCGGTTGTCCTCTTGGTCAACTACACGCTCGAGAACTTCTTTAATGTATTGTTTGTTTAATGTGTCTGCTTCTTTATCAATTGTGTTAATAACGTCTTTTAAGTTGTTTGTTAACTTATCAGTTGTTAAAGTGGCAATGAGAGGATACTCCGAAAGGTCATACTTTTCATTGAACGAGAAAGGAAATACATGGTTGGCTACATTATAATAGTCTTGGCGTAAGGCAAGGCGTTGGATGACTCGCAGGACGGACTTTTACAAGGACTGACTCGAGAGGGTTTGAGACCGGGTTTAGGGAGATGTGGGTGCGAGCCCGGCTTGTCTTCCAGGTTACGTGTGGCTTGCCCTTGGTCCGATGAAAGTTACCTAATTCTTCGGTGGCATTCTTTGGATGCTTGATGAGGGTTCGGGGTCGAGAGGCTTGGCTTCGCTATCCCGATCATGGCAATCATGCTGTTTTTGGAGCCCAGGTCAATCAGGTTTGGCACCTCCATGACTTCTTCAAAAAGACTCTGTAGAGCTGGTCCACTGAGAGCATCTTCTATGAATTCTGGTTCCTTCTGCTTTGGAGTTACGTTCTCGAATGTGGCCTCGGCGGCTGATCCGAACAATCTGTTTCCCATGGAGAGTACCTTGAGTTGCTCCTCCAAGTCAGGGATTCCCTTGAATGTGTACTCGTGCTGGACTGTGGTGGCAGTTGGCCCAGGTAGAGCCGTGATGTCGAGGAACGCCCCCTTATCGGATTAGCTTTGAGTCCTCTGAAGCGCTTGAGGTCCCGTGCTAGCTGTTCCATCCTTTATGTAGTCTCTGTGTTGACTAACCCTGCTTCTTTCTCATCTTCATCAGTTCCCCTGTCGGTCCCCTCAGTTCTGCTATCGATCCCCTCAGTTCTGCTGTCCGTTCCCTTGTCGGTCCCCTCAGTGGTGACACTGTCGCCGTAGACTGTGGTTAGCTAGTTGCCTTGCATGAACTTGAGGCACTAATGAAGGGTGGATGCCACGCCATTGATTTGATGCAGCCAGGGACGTCCCAGGATGGCTGTGAAAGTGATTGGAATGTCCAACACTTGGAATTCGATGGGGATCACCCGCTTGCCGAACCAGATATTAAGAGTAGCAACCCCGAGTATCGTACGGGAAGTAGAGTTATAGGCCTTGACAGTGTGGACTGAAGGCTTCAGATCTGTAGGCTTGATGTCAAGCAGGTCCATCATCTTGGCGGGCAAGACATTCATTCCGGAACCTCCGTCTACCAACACGCGTGGAAGGCGATGCTCGTCCAACTGGTCTTTGATGTAGAGCGGCTCATTGTGATCAGCCCCAAATTTTGGGAGGTCCAAATCTGTGAAGGTGATAATGTTGCCGTAGTGGATGTTGCCAATCATCTGAAAGACTTCGCCCCTCACAGGGGTCATGCGCCCACCGGGGACCATGGTACGGGCCGGACTTTCCTCTAGCTTGAGCTTGTGAGGATATGAAGATGTGAGCAGGGACCAAAGGGAAATGTTCGCTCGGGTCTCCGCTTGAGCCGAGTGAGGATCGGGTCCTCTTTCGGGGAACTTGCGTCTTCGAGATGGCCGGGTTGCGGTTACCCGGCTCAGTCGGCTTTTTGGTGGCCTTAGGTGGTAGTGCATGAATTTGACCCGATCGGGTTAGAACGCCGACATCGAGCTTGGTTCCCTTCGAACAGGCCGCTCCGAGTTGAGCCCATAGTTAGAGGAGGATTCCTCGTAGCGTAGGGCGCAATGTCTTCCTCAATTCATGACTGCGTAGATGTGTTCCGGGAGCTTCGGCGGCTTTACGGATTATGTCCCGAGGATGCGCTTAGGTGCCTCTGCGGGGAGGTAGTTTATGGTTTAGCCGGTGCTCGAACGTCAATGCGCAATCGGTGGTTGCCCAGAAGGCGGCGTGCATTGCGACCCTCGGGAGAGGTTGGAGAGTTCATGGTTCAGGCGATACTCGTGGTTTGCTAGTTTTCCTCCACTCTTGGCCCAGATCAACTTTCTTGCAGCAGAGAGGGAGGACGTTAACGCATGACCCGTTATCCACTGCCATACAGTCGGGAATCGTAGATCTGGTCTCTATCCGGAGAAGGAGAGTCATCAAGCCATCCGTTTCCTGTCTTTCTCTTGCGAGGTAAAGCCTTTGGTGGTGCCTCAGGATTGTGTTGAGGGTGCTTGTGGAGGTTGCCGCCCTTGGTTAGCACATTGATTGAGTGCGAGTGCCAAGGTGACTTTGATCTTCCTTTGCCGTTTCGTGCTCGGAAGCTGGACAAATTGAACCTTAGCTGATCCTACGGGGGGTTAGGCTTCTGACTGGCAGTAAGATTACCAAGATCTGAGGAATTCCGGTGTCCCAAGGTCTGAACTCTGTTGTCAGTAGGACTTTTCGGCTTTCCCACCCCTGTCTGCTCTAAAGCTGTATGGCCTGGAGGAAGGGAGGATTGGCTGGAGTAGAGTACATAGTAGTCGAACCTCCCGGATGGCTCTTCGAGTGTACCCACACTGGTGTCTCCAGCTTCGTATCTTTCTCTCAGTTGCTGTTGAGAGGACTTCTTCTTCTGTTTTCTCGGAGGATTGCTCCTGACCATGTCTTGGGACTCGTACTCCCGAGCGAGGCGGAGCGATCTGAAACATCGTAAACATTATGGACATTTGATGAGGACCTGGCTGGAAGAGGCGGAGGAACTGTCTCTGCGGCAATCTCCTTGGGCACCCAATCAATGGAATTCACACTGTTGTTGTTTGGGAAAGGATTCCATACTGTATTGGGTCCACGGGGACGCTCCAATTTTCCTTCCTCTATCAAGTTCTGGATTTCGTATCGTATCCCCACACAGTTGTCGGTGGTATGGCCGTGATACTGATGAAAGGCGCAGTACTTGCTCTTGTCAGCATTGACTACGGGATTCTTGGGTTTGTAATTTGCAACGGGTTTAAGGAGACCTTCCTTGATTAACCCTTCTAGTATCTTGCTCAGCGCCATGTCAAACTTGTCGAAGTGCACGGCAGGCTGCTTCTGAGTAGAATTGTTGCTTTGTGGGGTGGGTTTACATTGCTGCCGTGCTGTCCCCGATGGATGTAGTTGACGACGTATCTTTCCCTTTCTTGCAGGGGCCGGTGCGGGATTGAATGCAGGCGCTCGATCGGTATGTCTGTATGGGCGCGTGCGGTAGCCAACTTCTCCTTGAGATCCTTCTCGGAAGCTGTGGCCCGGCATTGACCATGGCCCGGAGATGCAGGGAAGAAATGATAGTGATAGAGGATTCCCGATGGACGGTCTTAAGCAGGACTTGAAGATCCGCATCTGTTCATCCTTGGAGAGTGGCTCCATGATTTTGGAGAGTTTCCAACTCCACCTCTTGTAGAATTCTCCGACGCTTTCATCCGCTTTCTGCTCAGTGGTAATTAAGTCGTCACGACTTGTTTCCCACTCTAAGTTGGATCTGTACCGTTCCAAGAAGATGTTACTGATCTGATCCCAGGTGTGGCGATCCGCGGGCTTGACCCTCAGAAACCATTGTAACGCTGAACTTTTGAGCGTATACAGGAAGTGGTCGGCCATTAGCTGGAGGGTTGCTCCTTTCGCTCTCATGCCGAGAACGTAGGTGTCGACATACATTAGAGGACATTCGATTCCGTCGAATCGGTCCATCTCCGGCATTGTGAACTTGGCAGGGAGAGGCGTGACCATTCCCGGATCTGTGGATTTGAGCATTTCCTGGTTTGAACTGCTCATGGTGGCTTTCAGGTCTTTCATCTGTTCGACCATCCAGGCTAAGGTAGGGTCCAATGGTGGACTGTGAGGCTCGGCGCCGGGTGCTACCACGTGAGCGGTAGTGATTAGAGGTGGAAGGCTCGATATATGTGTATATATGGGGGCCTTTTCTGAACTGTATTGGGGTTTGTCCCCGGTGTTTTGGGATTTGTGTATAGGCAATGGGACGAACCCGGGAGGGTATTGAAGGATATTGGCATCTGTTTGAGATGGTCCAGCGGTGCGCTGGTGGTACTGATTGATGGGAGTAGCACTGGCCTGGCCATATATGACAGGGTTGCCCTGAGAGGTGGCAACGTGAAGCCTAGGTCGGCTGTTTCCTTGATTCGAAGGCATCCTGTAAGTTGGCGGGGGAGGAACCTGGTTGAAGGTTTCAGGAGCTGGTTTCGGGGAATCGTCATCCTCGACCAGGACGAAAGTACCGTCTGACTGGGGGATAGCTGCTATACCTCGCTCATTCAGAAGCTGTACCACGAAGTTCTGCTGATCTTCTTTCTGCCTCTTGTAAACCTCACAAGCCTGAATGGCTTCTTCCAAAGTCATATCTGTTACCGGTGGCGGGGGTCCGTCCCCGTCACGATTTCTCGGTGAGCTAGACATGTCGGAAATTCTTGTTGAGGGAACTGAGGGAACCGAAGAAGCGTCCGATCTTGCCGTGCTTGTGATTACGGCGGCGGCGACCCGGAAATCTGAACCACTTTCTGCTCGCTGCAGGGAACGAAAGGCAGGGTTTAGGCTTCGGAAAAGGGTATTTGGCTCAAGGTTTCGGGCTAGTGCAATGTGCAGTTACCGATTAATGTTTACTTAAAGCGCGTTTTCTTAGAGTCCTAATTGGTTGGAAAAGAGCAAGTCTTCTTTTTCGCAACTAATCCTAGAGCTCTAATCAGTGGATCTCGTCACTACGCTTATAAGCCCCTCGTTTCCATTTGTAGATCATCTTTCTCGGGACGGACTATCCCGAGCGAGGTCCTATAAGGCAAGCGAGTTCCACCGACAAGGAAAAAGTGAACTTAAGGCTAGCTGATCACGCAAACTTCCAACGTATGTGACTCACGGGCCACAGTCGAAGTCAATGTCCTTAAGTTAAGGCGGGGATCGTGCCAAAATTTCGGCATGACCTCTCCTGACTCGCTTGTGCGAGAGACCTTAGCTTTTGGCGTTGGCCAAGTTGTGGCTGGCACGGTGCATATGGTGAGGTTTGGTGGCACGGTGTCACATTGAACCTTCGGGTATATTTTTCGGCAGAGCTCCGCGTCAAAGTCAAGGCTAAAAATCTCGAGACTTCGGGTCGGGAACGACCTTCGGTCTCAGCCTCTCGAGCTTGACTCGTGGCGGAACCCGGCGTAAACAACATACACTTAGGCTTTATGACACGAACTAAGCCAAAAACCAACCGGGGTCTTGGACAAAGTGTGACACAAAGAGTGCATGGCTTACACGGGCTAGGATGGGCTGTTTGGGACGACCCCGTGCGCCCTCGAAAGGTGTCTGGCAGACCAATCGAGGTGCAACTGATAAGGCCATCCCGGGTTACGGGTTGTAGTATGCAGTGTACCGAGGCAGCAAGTGCACGTGAAGTGCGGTGTACCGAGGCAGCAAGTGCGAGTAGTGTGCGGTCACTAAAATTCTTTTTCTGAGTAAAACAGAGATTTTTCAGAATGTGTCTTAAAGAATTTTGATGCGCAGTTCAAAAGATAGCATGAAAATCAAACATGAATGGGGATGCACAAACATGGTATGATTTTGAAAAGATGACAATGTAATGCCTTTGAAAAACCGTTCGAGGTTTAAAGTAACACACGCACACGAAAACGAGGAAGGGTAAACGAAAGTTTGACCCACGGAAGGCTTTTTTGAAAACAACGGCAGTTTAAAAAAAAGAATCCACCTCCCCAGCGGAGTCGCCAATTGAAATTACCCGGGATTTTTGCGCGGACGCGGAAAGGCGGTTGTATTTCGCGGAGGGTTGGTGTCGGAGACCTCGCTTTCGGGAAGAAAGAGGAGTCGCCACGCGGTTTTTGTATTTTGAGCCCAAACGTTGAGAAATAGCTTTAGTGAAAATGGTGTCGTTTTTATTGGTAGCAAAAACTTAGGAAAAGGCTTTGAAAACAGGGGATCATTTTTATTGGTAGCAAAAACGAGTAAAAAGCTATTTTGAGTACCAGAGATTGTTAGGTTCGGAGGTCACGTTACGTTTCGGGAAGAGTATTACGAGATCACCCGAAACGCCTCGTATGACGAGTCTTTCTACCTTTCTCGAAATCGTGTGCGTGTGTGTGTGTGTTTGTATTTTGAAACGGGGGGCTTGAATGACAAGCTTAATCTTGGTTTGAATGTCAAACGTTGATTAGGTGACTTTGTTCGAAAAGACGAGCGTTTGAATGACAAACGTCGATTTTGAGATGGAAATGAGCGTTTGCGTGGCAAACGTCAGTTTTGAGTTTGAAAAGGAGTTCAAAGGTCGAACTCCGGTTTTTGAACCGGGCGAGTCATTGTTAACGATTTTTACGGGAAAAAGCGTATTAAATGATTTTGAATGTCAAAATTCGGCTTTTAGTTTGAAGATGAGCGTTATGATGCCAAACGTAATTTCGCGCGTTTTGAAAGAGAGTTCGAAGGTCGAACTCCGGTTTTGAATCGGGCATTACATTGTTAACGATTTTTACGGGAAAAAGCGTATTAAATGATTTGCAATCAACGAATCGGGTTGCGACTCGGACTTTGAAAGGTAAATACTATCACGATCCAAATGGGTCGGACTTTGTAAATGACAGTATTTAAGTGCGGTATCAACGAAATCAAACGATCCGGAATTGTAAATGACGATCGACGAGCCAAAACGGCTCGGAATTGTTAATGACGATCGACGAGCCAAAACGGCACGAAATTGTAAATGACGATCGATGAGCCAAAACGGCTCGGAATGGTAAATGACAGAAAAGTAAATGACAATCGACGGATCGATTGATCCGGAATGGTAAATGACAGAAATTTAAACGGAACGGGGTCGGAATGTCGTTTTAACCCGTGATTACTTCTCTTGCGGGAAGAGAAGAGGATCGAGGGGCTAAAATGTATCGGACCCCGTTAGACGGAGGGGTCTACATTTCAACAACATCATCCGAAACGGTTGTAGCGACTGGCGAGTAAACCGAGACGGAACGAGAGATTAGAGAGAGGGAGTTATATCTATGGCTAGGGTCGACTCCTTTGGCTCGGGAGGTGTATACAGGATACGAAAAGTGGTGTGAAATGGTGTTTAGGAGTGGAGGGGGCGTATTTGATCAAAATACGAAGGTTTCACGCGAATCGAGACAAAACGGGAGCTCGGGAAGGGGTGAAACTGGTTTGGGCCGTGGGGTGAAGTGATTTTGGAGAGTAAAAATGTTCTTGTAAATGGCTTTGACAGCCCTTCTATATATAAGTGAAAATTCAGCATGAGTCCGGCCGGACTTAGACTGAAGTCCAGGGGGTTTTGTGAAACTTTGGAAATTTGAGGGACTTGCTGGCAATTTTTGAGAATCTGCAAAGGAGTTCGGCCGGACTTGGACTGCATACCAGGGGTATTTTAGTCTTTTGGCCTTGATTTCTGATTGAAAGGTGACTAGAGGGAGGTGGCATGCTTGCCACGTGTCCCATGACTCACCAAATGTGTGGGAGTTCGTTCTCGGGTCCCGATTTTGTCCCTTTTTTAAATAACAGTCCGGAAAATGTCCGAAACGCCCCCGGAAAGTGCCGGAAAGTGCGTTTTTCAGGGAAAGCCGTACTTTTCACGTGCGATGACGTGTGTCAAGTACGTTTCGACATTGGGATGCACGGGGCAGTCCCGGGACGTCTCGTTGGCATGGCAACGGGGAGATTAACGGGTTTCGGTTAACCTGGAGCGGGCCAGTTAACGAATTCCGGTTAAGTTTCTAACGGATTTTGACGATCCGGATTTGGGTACTTACAGTAGTATTACTAATCTCTGTTTTGAAGCAAAAAATGTGAGCGAAAATAGTTGTCTATGGCACAAGAGGTTGAGCCACTTGAACTTCAAGTATCTAGCAAAGATTGGAAGGGAAAACCTCGTTCGTGGTTTACCCAAAGTGGCTGACCACCATCCAGAGAAATGCAGTGCATGTCAACTAGGTAAACAAACCACATCGTCTTTCACCAACAAGACCGTGCCCTCAACTGCAAGATGTTTACAACTGCTTCACATTGATTTGTTTGGACCCATCACAACTGCCAGCATTAGAGGAAATAGATATACTTTATTGTTGGTGGATGATTATTCAAGATATACGTGGGTTGAGATGTTGATCACCAAGGTTGATTGCTATGAAATTCTAACCTTACTCTTTAGAAGGTTCCAAGCCCAAAAAGAAGACGACATCGTTAGTGTGAGATCAGATAATGGAACGGAATTCAAAAACAACGGTGTTGCTCAGTGTTGTGATGACCATGGGATTAATCACAATTTTTCTACTGCTGGTGTTCCACAACAAAATGGGGCTGTGAAAAGAAAGAACAGGACGTTGATTGAGGCTGGAAAGACAATGATTTCTGAAGTGAAGCTACCTCAGTATTTCTGGGCTGAAGCAATCAACACATCATGCTTCACTCAGAACCGCTCCCTCATCAACAAGACCTACAACAAAACTCCATATGAGCTTTGAAGAGGAAGAACCCCCAACATTGCTTTCTTCAAGATCTTCGGCTGCAAATGTTTTATCCTCTACAATGGAAGAGAAAACAGAGGTAAATTAGGAGCCAAGGCCGATGAAGGTATTTTTGTTAGGTATGCAAAACATTCTAAAGCTTTTCGCGTTTTCAATAAAACTAGTTTAAAAATAGAGAGTCTGTCCAAGTTAATTTTGATGAGCATTCTCTCCTTGAGCCACATATGGCTCCAAATGTTGCTGATGATTTTGCTGAGACTCATGAAACAGGTGAAAGTTCTAGAACCGCACCTGAACCTCAACCGCAAAATCCAGCACCCTCAACTGAATTCCCCTCAGTTATCAATCGGCACCTGAAGTTCCTACTCCAGATGCAACTGCAAGGGAAGATGTTGAGAATTCACCCATTTAGCTTATTGAACCTCTTCGTCAACTTACATTCCCTGACTTCGCTGAAGGATCTAACGATGTTCCAATTGAAGATCTTCAGTAAACCTCAGTTCAACCAGATTTACCCCAGAGGTTCGTGAAGTCAGCAGTCACCCCCTCACAAATGTGATTGGTGATCTGTTTTCCGGTGTTCAAACTTGGAGATCAAACTATGACGAGCATACCTCTTTATTATCTCAAATTGAACCCAAGAAGATTGATGAAGCACTCCAAGATTCCAATTGGGTCGTTGCTATGCAAGAAGAACTCAACCAGTTTGAAAGATGAAAGGTTTGGACATTAGTGCCTAGACCTCATGATCAAGGAGTGATAGGAACAAAGTGGGTGTTTAGGAATAAGATGGACGAGAATGGAAGCATCACTAGGAACAAAGCAAGGTTGGTTGCACAAGGATATAGGCAAGAAGAATGAATCGACTATGACGAAACCTTTGCTCTAGTTGCAAGACTAGAAGCAATCAGAATTTTCCTTGCCTATGTCACTTTCAAGCATTTTAAGTTGAATCAAATGGACGTAAAGAGTGCTTTCCTCAACGATGAACTACAAGAGACCGTGTATGTTGCCCAACCACCTGGATTTGAAGACTCCAAATTTCCAAATCATGTCTACAAACTCCAAAAGGATTTGTATGGACTCAAACAAGATCCAAGGGCATGGTATGAGACTCTATCTAAATTTTTACTAGAAAAAGGATTTAAATGCGGTAAAATCGATACAACTCTTTTTATTGCGAAATATAATAATCATTCCTTACCTGTTCAAATATATGTTGATGATATTATTTTTGGTTCTACTAATGAGTTACTTTGTAAGCCTTTTGAGAAGCTAATGAAAAGAAAGTTTGAGATGAGCATGATGGGAGAATTGACATTCTTCCTCGGGCTTCAAATCAAACAATGCGAAGAAGGAATCTTCCTCAGCCAAGCCAAATACACTAAGGAGTTGATAAAGAAGTTTGGACTAGAGAATACAAAAGCATACAATACTCTAATGGCCACCGGCAATAAGCTAGATAAGGATCTAAAAGGTAAGAAGGTTGATCAAACCTTATATCGAGGTATGATTGGCTCATTACTTTATTTAACTGCTAGTAGGCCAGATATCATGTTTAGTGTTTGTGTATGTGCTCGCTATCAAGGAGATCCTAGAGAATCACATTTAAGTGCAGTCAAGCGTATAATCCGCTATCTCTCTGGAACTACTAATCTTGAACTTTGGTATTCCAAAGATTCGAATTTCGATCTCATAGGTTATTCAGATGCAGATTATGCAACTTGCACTATTGACAGAAAAAGCACTAGTGGGACTTGTCATTTCCTTGGAAATAGACTAGTTGCTTGGGCCAGCAAGAAGAAACCCTCAGTTTCGGTGTCAACTACAAAGGCTGAATACATTGCTGCTTGAAGTTGTTGCTGTCAAATACTTTGGATGAAGCAACAGTTGGTGGACTATATAATTGATAAAGGAAATTGCCCAATCATGTGTAACAACACATCAACAATTTAAGTCGCTAACAACCCTGTCATGCACTCAAACACCAATCATATTGATATCAAGTATCATTTCCTCAAAGACCATGTGGAAAAAGGGAATATCCATTTAGAGTATGTGGGGACAGTCAACCACATTGATGACATCCTCACCAAAGCTCTTGACTCCAAGAGGTTTTATTTTTTTAGAGGAGAAATGGGTATGCTAGAACTTAAATAAGTCCATACTTTTTATTATTAACTTGTGTGTTAAGTATGTGGATTTTAGGTTGAAAATCCTATTGAGGTTTCAAACCTCTACCCTGTTGAAACCGCGTAAATAAAACTACATGCAGTCAACCGCTTGTAGCCAAACCGCCAGTTACAAACCGCTTGCTGCAACCTGACCGCATGAATCTCAACCGCGTTTCAACTTAGAATATTTTTCAATATTTTTTCTCTTATCCTTATTTGCATGACTGCCACGTGGACCAGGTATGTTTTCCTTAATCTCTTCTTCAAAATTTGCAAAATCAATGGGTCCTAAGAAAAAATTCTTCGATATGGTATGATTTCTAACCCTTAATCTGCTTTACTTTTCTGTAAATCTTCATTGTTTGAATCTGTCATCGTTGAACCTTGAAAGCTTCGAATAGACTTAACAGATTTTTGCTCATAATTTCTTCGTTTCTTGATAATTTTGAAAGAAATTTGTTAGGTTTTGCTCGCATTCATGCCTAGATTCAGATTATGTAACTTATTTTATGATCAATACTCATTTTGGTTACTGATTTGAAGAAATTCGGTTTTAAGTTTTTTCAAAAACCCATTTCACGTTCTTGGCTATTTCTTGATGATTCTGGGCAAAGTATGAATTTTTATTGTTATATTGTTGATCTACTGCCCAATGTGATCATTTTGATATATTATTTGCTGATTTTGGTTAACTTTTGATAAATCTCTATTCTTTATGTTCTTCATGTTCTTCATGCCTTCAAACGACATTTCATATGCTTTTCTGAAAACTATTCATATTTTGGATTCTTTGATTCTTGAATCTTATTTTTCATACTTAGAATTTTTTTTGGAAAACTTTGGATTTGTTTATTTCAACCGCATTCTTCTCAACCGCATGCTACCTTTGAAACCGCTTCTTTACAACCGCATATCATAAGTGTTTCAAATCGCATGTTCATTTTGGAAATTCAAACCGCATGTAGGAAACCACTTATATATATCTTTTAAAACTGCATGCTGGATATTTTGAGTATTACTTAGTATATAGGCTGGACACCATAACCTTCCCTAACAGGCACTTCTTGGGAGTGTGGGATAATTTTGGATTACAATACCACGTACTATTAATTACTCTTGAATTTTCTTTACTTATTTCCTTGCCTATATTCACAGTTTACTTGAGGTTTGAAAAATTTCACTTTTCAAACCGTACCATTGCTGACCGCATGAGTGCTCAAACCGCTTGTAAACTGTGAATCCATAAGTGGATCTAACTTTAAAGTTTTATTTTGTAGGATCCACAATTTTTCCTACCAGGCTGGGAAATCAATGAGCCAGAATTTAAGAATGATGCATTGGGAAGGGAGTTGATAAGAAAGATGGATGCTTCAGGAATCCTACCCCTCTTCACCAAGAAGTAGAACTTCACCATCCCCTCTTTTATTGACCAATTTTATTCTAATGCCAAGCTTGAAGTCAGAATATTGGATGATGGCCAAAGAGTTTCCTACCTCACTGCTGATGTGGAAGGCCTAAAAGTTTCTATAGACTACATTGACATCAGGAGCACCTTCAACTTTAGAGTTCCCTATGCTCCAGAGTCTGTTGACCAATTTATTCAAGATGCTTCTGCATCAGTAACTGCTAATATTTCAACTCTGGTGGGCAGCTACAAGAAGATCCCAAGAAAGGCTTTTGGTGAGCTGATGAGCCACCTGTGCTACTTGGTAGGTAAATCAGTTTGTGGAATGACTGGGAATCACAATAACTTTACATCCCAACAATGGATGTACTATTCTGCCATCCTTAACGAGATCAAGCTGCATTGGCCCAAGATCCTGTTCAGAGAAATTGCTGACAGTGTGACCACCTTTCAATCAAAGGAAAAAGGTGTTGAGCAAAGATTGAGGCCATTGTGCAGAATTTTGACCGCTCTCCGTCTTAATTTTCAACATCTTGAAGAGCTCAGAATAGCTAACCCTGAATTAATGGTAGAATGGGGATCTGGAGAGACTCTGGGATTGTAAGTTTGTCACAACATCAGATATGCTAAAGGAGATGCTCAATACAAGGCACTCTATGATGCTGATACATTTCTCAAGAAGGAGGAATATGTGGTTATGAATCCTGAAACCGCAACTCAAGCGGTTAGGAAAGCAGTTAAGAGAAGTAGAAAGCCAAGAGTTCAAGCTGAGCCGCCTGCAAAGCGTACCAAGACTGCTCATGCTACCAAACTGCCTGCTGCTGGAGAAGCTGGTCCAAGTCAACCAAAGCAAAAGAAGAAAATGAATCTTGTGGATGAAGAGGATGATGAAGAAAATGAAGATCCTGATACTCCTGATCTAGTTGCTCGTGCCAGAAAGGCCAAGGATGCTACTGCAGATTTATCTTCTGAAGAGCTAATCCAATACTACAAGGATCAGCTGGATAAGTTGGAAAATGAGGCTGATGCAAGAAAAGCTGCCAAAGGCAAAGGTAAATCCTCCTCACCCTCTCCTCAACCGCGACCCCAAACTCAATCACCTCCACCTCCAAATCAAACTCCTATCTAATCACCTATTCACTCCCCAATTCACTCTCACCACTCACCATCCAAATCTCCTTCTCCTCCACCCCAAACTGATGCACCCATTGAGGGGGAGAAACCAAAGAAAAGAAAGAAAATTCCTGCCAAGAAATCCTTTAAGAAGGGTAAACCAGTAGAACCTTCACCCCCACCTTTTCCCTCACCTCCTCCAAAACCTCTTTCACCCTTATCCTCCAACTCCAAATCCATATCAAACTCTCCTTCACATTCTGATTTTGTACATTCCATACACTCCAACAAACCTCCCCCCCCCCCAACTTCAACTGCCTTCCAACCCTGGAAACCCAAACCATCAGCAGGCCAAGCTACTTCCACCTCCAAATGCTTGGAACCTACTCCTTCACCTCCTCACTCAAACCGTGGCCAATCCTCTCCTCACCATTCAAACCGTAACCAAACACCACCTCCCTCCAAAACCCCTTCTCCTGCCAAACTTCCTACTTCTCCTACCTCACCCCATCAACAGAAAACCCCTCCACTTCCTGTTCACTCTACCCAATCAGATACACCCTCAAAATCCCCTCCTCAAAACATTCCTCAAACCCAAACCACCCCTCCAACCCTGATAAACCAAACCGCTCCAAACCAACTGCTTCTTAACCCTTTCATTTAACCTCTACCCTAAACCGCGCCTGAAAATATCCCTGTCCAACCGCCTCCTCTTTTCCAAACCGCTCCTTCCACTTCAACCGCTCCTCCAACAGATTACTCCCAAATCCTTTCGAACCTTAACCTAATCCAAGGCCAACTTCTGATAAACCAAGGCCATATAAACAAGCTAACCACTTCTAATGCCTCCTTTGAAGCCTCCAACTCCTCCCTTATTGATTCCAACCACACCCTTCTAGCCAAGGTTGATGCTCAAAACCTTGAAATGGCCACTCTTAAATCCCATTTGCTTAATGTCATTAAGGGGGAGAGATCACCTGCAGCTGCATCCTCTTTTGACCAAACCGCAGCCACCATCACATCCGCTGCTGAAAATTGCTTCAATGCTTTTCAAAAATCCCTTGAGGATGGCATGCTAAAGGCATTGGGAGATAAAGCATCTATTGCTGAGCTGAACAAGATACTAACTTAGCTTGGAGAAAATATTTGCAAAGCCATTGAGAAGGATCTTGGAGATTTAAAGACTGAATACCTTGGCATCCTTAAATCCAGACCGCAACCCGAATCCAACCTCAGGACTGTTCTTGATTCCATGCAAACCAATCTTCTTGAAGAATTGGTTATGCTTAAAGGGGAGCTGGGAATAAAAGTGAATATAATTGAAGATAGCCTCAAAGCAAAAATCAATGCTTTAAAAGATGAGGTCAATGACCGCCCGGAAAACATCAAGGAAGGCTTCAATTTCAAACTCAGTTCCAAAATCGAAGAGTTGAAACCTCCTTGAAGGTGACAGTAAATCTTGAGCCAATGGAGGAAGCCATCTCAAATCAAACTGCAGCAGTTCAGGGGGAGATTCATACCCTTTTCAATTCACTCAATTCCTCTTTCCTTCTACAACTGGATGAGCTTAAGGAAAATCTTGTGGCTAACACTAGAGCGGTTGGTGCTACCAATTCCACTTCTGCCCATTCAGTAAATGCTTTGAAAGCTGTGGAAACCACTCTTGCCAGAACCGCTGAAGAAGTTATAAAACTAAGGAAAGCTATGGCAACGGATCAATCTGCCTATGCTGGACCGCATGTAGCTGAGCATGAAGTAAATCAACCGCGTCATCAACCTCCTCAGCAACCGCGTCGTCATTGAACCGCTTCATCTATAATTTCCTTTTGCTGAATTCCTTTTGCTATCTAGACCGCATTCTCTTTGTATTCCTATGGTTTAACTATTTTTTTTTTGTAACCTTGTAATTTCCTTTCCTAACTGTATTTGTAACTCAAAACCATTTAAGGCAGTAATGAAAATTGCATCATGGTTCCAAAACCTTATTCATATCAAACTACTTATTTGTAGAACAATGAAACTGCAATGGTTTAAAACCTCGTTCAAATATTTTTTAACTTAAAATCATATTTTGAATTGAAGTTTAAACATTCAGTTTAAACCGCACTTTAAACTTAAACTCATATTTTTCAAGTGCACTGAATGCATTTCTATACTTTCAAGTTGTAAGTATTTCAATCTTTCAACAGTATAGAAATCTATAACTTAAGCTAGTGTGTGCATTGACTTGGGACATGACTTACCATGTTAATTCTTATGGACATGTTTTTTACCAAGTACAATGTTTTCTTTTGTTGCAGTAGGTAATAGCATCAATCAAATAGGGGGGATTATTTGGTATGCATACTTTAACCCTCCTAGCATTAGCTTAGATTTGATTGATACCATAACCTCATTCTCTATTTTAAGGACTTTAGGCCCATATGTAATGAATCTTAGACTTCAATTTTTTAGCTAAGTCCATTTTATAGAATAGGTTTTAATTAGGCTTGAAGAATAGCATAAGACTCATTGGATATGAGGTTTCAGTTCAAAGGTTTCAGACCGCACCATCAAAACCGCATTAGCAAACCGCTCCAAGCAAACTGCTCTATGGAATTCTTTGTCTGAAACGGCATCTTGAATACCTGAGTGCATACCGCATTAGTGAACCGCACTAGCCAACCGTAGTGCAGTTCAATCTTGAGACCGTACTATGGAACCTCATCTGGTGAAACCGCATTTACTCAACCACATGCACACCAGACCACATCCAATGTTTTAAGACTCTAAGTGAACCACATATAACTGTTGGAATCCACGTCAGCAATGACAAAAGTCAACCACCAAATCTTGTCACATGATTCAAAGTCAGAGAAGATATGCAAGGATCATGAAAAGGTGACAGATGTCCGTCATACCTTATTTGCAGCTGGAGTCTGATCAGCTTTATCTGTAATTGCTGTACCAAATGACAAAAGTAGATTTGTGGACCAATTAGATTACTGCAGTACAGTCCTTGCAAACAGCTGCGTCCAACGGCTAGTTCCTTGGTGCTTGGGTATAAATACCCCTAATCTTCAACACTTGAAGATTGCTTGAGAAATTGATTTGCTTTGAGTTCATAAGAAGTTGAAGCTCTGCCCAGAAAATATTCAGCCCTTTGAATCTTCATCTTCTTCCTTCAAGAAATATTTCCCAGCCCAGAAATCAAGCCTTAAACACCATCATGAATCATTATGCTCTAAATCTCATAGTTTCCAAGAGCCTTGATCTTGTTCAACACACACACACCTCATTTGTTTAATCACATAGATTATTCATTTGAGATACACCGGTTATAGTCTAGGATTTGATCTTCATAGAATAGATTTTAGATCTGAGTATTGTACTTTGTACTTTGTAATCTCTCATACTCAATACAAAATCTAACTCTTAGAAAATCCAAGACTAACCATCTTGGTAGTGGATGTAGATCATTTATGATTGAACCACTCCAAATATTGTGTTCTTCATTTCTGCACTTTTATTTACTGTTCATTGCTAATTATTTTGTCTTATCTATTTGATCTTATTTTCAGTTATCCATTATTGTGAATTGTGTTTGAAGTTAACTTTGTCAATACCTCACTTTTCAGTTTTGTAAACCGCACTGTAAACCTCACCTCAAAACTGCTTTATAAATTCAGAATATTCCGATGTGCATTTTGCAACTCTACTTGCAGTTTCTTAAACACTGCAAGCAGTTTTGTAAGCAAGAGGTTCAGTTTTCAAAAGAGGGCGAAAATTTTGTAACAGCTATTCACCCCCCCCCCTCTAGCTGTTTTTCACCCTTGTTGCCACCTTTGGGACCAACAGACCTACACGGACATCGGAAGGATCTCGCTCGGTAAGCTTTTCAGAAGCCTCCACAAAGATGGGAAACTAAGTCCAATGGAGGGTTACCTGCCTAAGAGGGAAGGATGAGCTCCACACCTTTATTGCTATTATCATCAGTTCCATGGCCACCACACGGATGAATGCTCAAACTTTAAGAATGCAGTCCAAGATTTAATTGACAACGACATCTTCAGAGTTTCCCCTAGCAGTGGCATAGTTTGGAAGAGTTAGAACAATGAGAGCTTTTTCCTTTTCAGTCATTTTTCTTTTACTTGCAAGAAAGACAAATAGTGTTTTAGTTTCACTTTAGATACTACTTGTCTAAAGATTCCCATTTTGTGGACAAGAGTATCAGTTTTTCATAATAATAGTTTAGTCAGTATTTCTTCTTATCCACATCATAGCACTTCTGATTACTTATTCAGTGGCTTCAAAATTGAGAAAGATTGCAAGATAAACGTCATCCAAACTTACAACGAGAATGACTGCTCCAAGGCACTTTGGTTTTCTGGAAATGTCCCTGTTTTGAGAATGATGCAAGCAAAAAAGTACTTTCCTGGCTTGGGACATGGCAAATACTTGCAAGGGGTAACAGAGCCACCGCCTGTTCCCCCACCGCACACGAAACATGGCCTAGGATACATCCTTACCATCCATGATGAAAGTGAAGGAGAAGAGTATACCCTTATTCAAAATAAGGGGGAGGGAACTTCATGTAAAGGTCACCCTAGCTCAAGAACCAATGGCCACAACCTCGATCTATACCGAAAGACGCTCAATAGAAATTTCGTTTGAGAAAGGGAAGACATCCCATACTTCATCTTTCCAGAGCCATGGACTGACAATGGAGGAAAGCGCCATCCAGGCTTCGAGATCTTCAACGACTGCGACGCTTCTTCAGATGAAACAGAACCCTTCCCACTAATCCTTAATGATTTATGGGGTACAAAAGCAGAAGTGACCACCGAATGGGACATTGTGTTGGGAGAAGACATGCTGCGACAATTCAAGAGTCTGTGCCGACTAGAAGACAGCCAAATCCATGCAATATCCAAGGGGGACGCTCCAACCACTGATTACACGAAGCTAATCCAGAAATATGAAGAACCAATTCTAAACTGGCACATCACCGGAGGAACAGTTGTTGATGAAGATTTCATGATTATAGAGCTTGGTTATACTCCCCATCTCCGCAGGAAGATAGGCCCTGTAACTTTCACTTTAGAGTCAGGCTCCACCTCTGATGAACTCTCTCAAGAAGAAATTAAGGCGGTGGCAGAGCATGTATTCCCCTACTTCCTTAATGAAAACTTTAATCTCTCCGAGTACCCTGAGTTTGCTAACATCGTGAATGATGAATTAACTAGTAATAATAAATACAACGAACTAGTTAATAAATAATCATATGATGAGATAGATCAAGAAAACGAACAATTCTTAAAAGAATTAGCAAAGCTAGTAGGTCGTTGTGGAAAGAATGGTCCTATTGACAATGAAGAAATGCAAACCGTCACCTTAGGACGATAGAAGACCCCAGAGAAACCATGATCGGCAGCTTCTTAAAAGGGGAAGACAGAGAGATCCTAACGCAGTTCCTTAGATAATATGTCGACATCTTCGCTTGGTCCTACAGAGATATGCAAGGGTTAAATCAGTCGATTGTGGAACACAAAATACCGCTGCTACCTAACGCCAAACCAGTCAAACAGAAAATGCACAAGATTAAGCCCGAATGGTCGATGTAGGTGAAAGAAGAGATATTGAACCTCCTGAATGTAGGATTCATTAAGGTAATCGAATACCAGGAATGGCTAGCCAATACAGTGCAGGTGGCCAAAGCAAATGGGAAGATACGAGTTTGTGTTGACTTCAGGGACTTGAAAAAGGCATCCCCTAAAGATGACTTCCCGTTGCCAAACATATACATGATGGTCGATGCTACCACAACTTACGAAGTTCGCTCATTCATGGATGGTTTCACAGGATACAACCAAATTCTCATGGCTGAAGAAGACCAACACAAAACAGCATTCACTACACCTTGGGGGACGTTTTGTTATACGGTCATGCCGTTTGGTCTAAAGAATGCAGGGGCTACTTATCAGAGGACAGTCACAACGCTATTCCATGATATGATCCACAAGGAAATAGAGGTATACGTGGACGACATGATTATCCACTCCAAAGGGACAGATGACCAACACTTCATAGATCTCAGAAAATTCTTCAATTGACTGAGACAACACAAGATGAGGCTCAACCCCGCAAAATGCTCATTTGGGGTGGTCAAAGGAAAAGTCTTGGGATACATGATCACCGAACGTGGCATAGAAGAAGATCCCGCCAAGATAAATGCTATCATAGACATGCCACCGTCTAGAACGCAGAAAGAGGTGAAAGGATTTATGGGCAGACTCCAATACATCAGTCGATTCATCAATCAACTGACTACAATGTGCGATCCTATCTTCAAGCTACTTAAGAAAAATGCACCACAAGAATGGACCAAGGAATTTCAAGAGGCATTCGAGGAAGTTAAGCACTACTTAACGTCCCCACTCATCCTGGTTCCACCGTACAAGGAGAAGCCCTTGAAACTTTACCTTAGGGTTTCTAGCAATGCACTAGGGGCTATGCTTGCTCAAAAACAGCCAAATTCCCAAACAGAGAATGCAGTTTACTTTGTCAGCCATCGATTTCAAGGTAGTTAAGTCAACTACTCTCCACTCGATAAGTCTTGCGCTGCACTCGTCTGGGTAACACATAGATTAAAACACTATATGGAAGCCTTTCCAATCCGTCTCATCCCACAAATGGATCCTCTGAAGTACATCCTTGACAAATCTGATTTGTCTTCATGCCTGGCCAAATTGTATTTCATGCTCGCGGGATTTGATATCACTTACGTCACTCAGAAATCCGTCAGGGGAGTGTATTCGCAGATCAGTTAGCCGAATTTCCTTGTGACGATATGAAGGGGGAAGACCCGTGATTCCCTGATGAAGACATCATGAGTATAGAGGACTAAAATAAGTGGAAACTATTTTTCGATGGCGTAGCCAATATGAAAGGTTATGGCATCAGAATGTTATTGGTAGATCCCGACGACATCTATACTCCACTAGCAATACGCCTCGACTTTGATGCCACTAATAACACTGCCGAATACGAAGCTTGTATAGCGGAACTCGAAGCAGCCCTAGAACACAATGTAATTGAAATCGAGGTATTTGGGGATTCTCAATTGATTATCAATTAGACACTGAAGAAATGGAGGATCCAAGATCCAACTCTTCAAAAATACAATGTACACCTCCAAGAGTTGGTGCAACAATTCCAAGATGTCTCGTTCCACTACCTCCCGAGAGACAAAAACTGGTTTGCAGATGCTTTGGCTATGCTTGCTTCCTTGGTCGAAATTCCTGTAGGAAAAGCAGTAAAACCCTTCAAAATAACTCGGCGAGCAACTCCTGCCTACTGCACCGTCATAGACCTCCATGACTGCAAGGATGAATGGGCGTCCAAAGGCGCCACCATCAATGACTCCGATAAGAAACCATGGTACTATGACATTTGGCATTTCATCCTAGATGGAACCTTTCCGCCTGAGGTCGATAAGAAAAATCAGGTTGCCCTTAAAAGAATGGTAGCTAACTATGTCATCATTCCTGATCGCTTGTTAAAAAAGTACTCAAAAAGATCCTCCTTTGCGCCACCGAAGAAGAGGCCCGAGAAATAATAAACCATGTTCATCAAGGAGTGTGTGGAACCCACATGAGCGGAAACATGCTCGCCAAGAAGATCATCAGACAAGGATACTTTTGGTTAACCATGGAAGTAGACTGTACCAACATGGTCAAGAAATGCCATAAGTGCTAGATACACGCTAACCTTCAGTATGCACCACCTTCATTATTGTACCCTATGACATCCCCTTGGCCATTCTATACATGAGGCATAGATGTGATCAGAAAGGTTACACCCGCAGGCACCAACGGGCACAGTTTCGTTCTAGTAGCCATCGAATATATCACTAAATGGATCGAGGCCGCCTCCTACAAAGTCTTGAATGCCAGAAAGGTAGTAGAGTTTATCAAGCACAACAGTATATGCCGATATGGGGTGCCGCAAGAGATGATATTTGACAACGGCTCCCACTTTGAGAAAGAAACCGACCGTCTCTTGACATAATACAAAATCGTAAGACACAAGTCATCTCCTTAACGGCCTCAAGCGAATGGAGCAGTTAAAGCCGCAATTAAAACGATCAAAACTATCATCAGAAAAATGGCAGTCACTGGAAAGGATTGGCCTGACAAATTAACCTTCGTACTTTAAGGATGCCACACCTCAGTCTGAATAGCCACCGGCAAAACTCCATATGCCCTCACATACGGGATGGAAGTCGTTCTACCAATAGAGCTGGAAATACCTTCACTTAGGGTTCTCCTAGAGAATCAGGTAAACGAAGTCGACTGGTTGGAAAATAGATACGAAGAGCTAGCCCTGCTAGACGAAGGAGACAGAAAGCAGCTGAGCACACTCAAGCCTACCAAAGAAGAATGGCAAGAGCTTTAAATTAAAAGGTCAAAATGAGAAATATCAGAGTAGGCGACCTAGTACTCCGTGAACACCGCCTTGGACCTTTTAACCCTCTAGGCAAGTGGGGACCGAGATGGATAGGGACCTACATCGTAAAGAAGATATTCTCTGGGGGAGCCCTTCAGCTGGTGGATCTAGACGGAGATCAACTACCAAAGCCGGTCAACATGGACAAGCTCAAGAAGTACTTCGCATGACTTGGCCTCTTGAAAAAAAATTGCTCGCTAGGTTGAAAATCCCAAAAGCGACGGTCTAGGCAAAAATTAGAGCTCGCACAAGAAAACAAGCCCGCTAGATTGAAAACCTGAAAAGGCGGTCTAGGCAAAAGACAGGGTGTGCATGAAAAAAAAAGGCCTTGTCTGGCGCGAGACTACCCCTCTGCGAGAAATTGAATTTTTGTCCAATATCCCTCAAAAATGAAATACGTCGACCTGAGCCTCTTATTTAATTGATGTAAAAGAGGAGCATAGGCATCCTTTGGGTCCAGTCTAATCAAATGATAAAATCAAATCTTGTCCTTGTATTTATTGAATGCATTTGTTGATAACAAAAGGAAAATTCTAACGACAACGACAAATTTGCTAAGCTAAGAATCTTGAAAAAAATACTAATAACTAAAATATTGATCTATCAAAGCAATCTATTGGTACTATATAGGATCTAGCCGTACATTGACTTTGTAGGCCGGCAGACATGATCGCTACCATCATCTCGATCTCTTGAAGACATTGTGCCTATCAAAACCTGGCATCTTTCCGGGGAGACCATTACCTCTTCTCTCATACCAATCCCCTTCAAGGAAATCTTGGGTTGGATCAGTTCTTACATTAGCAGGATCCGATTAAGCCTCGCTCATTCTCAAAACACTGCTCTTCACAAAAGAGTTTCCTAACAATGGACGCCGTATCTCATCTATCTTCTCCGCACTTGGGTGACCAGTATGGAAGAACCAATCCAAGTGCTTATCTGATAAGAAGATGCTTGCATCAAAGCTTCGAAGGTTCGTCCAACGATCTCGACTGGTCCCTTCACCCCAAGCTTGAACTAGCACCCTTGCGAACTCTGGACCAATGTAGGACACATTACGAGAGGCTCCTTCAAAAATAAAAGTGTCCTGCTGTTGACCGAATTGATTGAGCACCCCTGGTATTGGCAATATAGTTGTTCAATCTCCAAAACGGAGGACACCAAATAATATCTGCAGTAGTGGCCTTCGCAATCAATTGAGCCCACTCATCCTCCGAAAGATCCTTGATCAAAAGCTTCCTCATATGATACATAAAAGGGGAATAATCCAACGGAGGGGCTACCAATTTGAGATGTTCCCTAAGCCAGATAGTCAACAAGAGAGGACTCCCTTGAGTCATGGCACCGGTCCTATGCAGCTCATCAAGATAATGAAGGGTCTCGCCCAATACTAAAGGAAGGATGTGCCTAGAATGTCCCCTAGCTTGCAAAACAATTTCCACCAATTGGGAGTCAACCAAGCCGCCCCTGCATGTGAACAATACATCTCCAAAAAGAGAAAGGGCCAAGAAGTGCCATTTGTAAATGTGGAAAGCCTTGTCATCTGAATCTCCACCGAAGCATTTGGGAAAAGAAGAACAATCCACCCACCTGCAGTGAACCAACTCATAGCAAGTATCAAGGGGAATTCCCAATAATACATTCAACGCCTCTGAATGATACCTATGATACTTAGGAATCGCAATCTCACCGGTCAAAGGCATATCCAAGATAATAGTGAATTCCTCTACGGTGGGTACCATCTCATTAAGGGAAAAATTAAAGAGATGAATAGAAGGATCCCAAAATCTAGCAGCTCCCTGCAGAAGATTCCAATCCACTTGGAGGTTCTTCAAAGTAAAGAGGATTTTGAATCCAAACTCATTAATAAACCTATTGCGAGACCGATTATGAAATGATCTCACAAAACTACTTGAGGATTGCTTCAAAGCATGGACTGCATCAAGAGGCAAAGAAAAATCGTCAACAATCATGGACGTTGGAGCGATTTCCTTGGAAGCCATGGATCAAAGGGTTGAAGAAGAAAGCAAGAATTTGACCCTAACAGAATATCACTAGAGTTTTAGAGGCTTGGATGAAGTATTTGGCAGGACTACATGTGTTTATAAAGGGAAAATCTGACAGAATCCTGTTCGAAAAGGAAAAGAACTCCTACCTGGGAAGCGTGTATCGCGCGAGACACCTTGTCCTGCGCGAGACAAGCCTTCTGCAAATCCTGTAGAACTTCTGTACAAATAAGAAATCTAGCCCCGACTTGCCGATACAAGTCTCGAAACCTGCAAATATTTTTCTCATAAACAGTACATATACCAAAACCATACCTAAAGCTTGACCAAGATTTGTCATTTCTTTCCTCGTGGATATCACCATGGAAGTCGAGAAAGTTAAAACTAATTAGAACTAGGATTAGGAAATATGAAAATACTTGTTGTTGTTCAATCTACTTTCTAACAGGTACTGAAAGAAAGAAAAAGATGTTTGGACCAACCCGGCCAATATTTACACGTTCTGGAAAAATCACAAATAAATGGGAGAATAGGGGAGACCTATGCTACCATATCTCTCGAGCTGCCAGCGCCGTCACCATCAGTGCCACCGAGGCTACCGTCCCTCCTCGATATCTTGACTCCTCAAGTGGGGGTCACTGCAGAGGCAATCATCGACGCTGCCGAAGCTGCCTTATGAAACAGCTTCTCAGAGAGGTCCGACACCAGGGCCATCAATTCGGCCATCCTGTTCGCTCCACAGTCGTAATCCTCCGCGGACATGATGATAGGTTAACAAAAGGAGATGCTTATAGAGGAATCAAACATATACACACATGTGGACGATACAAAAAAAGTATAAATAGAAAAATGTACCGAAGAGGGATTGGGAGGGCGACGATAACCGTCAGGAATCTGATCAGTGCTCAGGATGGTGCCCATCATCTCCATGCCTCCTATCATATACGAAAATCTCAGAGGACCATAATTCGGCACAAAGGGCACCGGACCCATACACTGGGAGGAGGAGCCTGGGGTTGACGAGCCAGAACCGGAAGCAGAAGCGAAAGTATATGCATGTGGCTGCATGCCACCTACCATAAGGGGGCGCATCAGACGAGGCAAGAACTCCTCATACAAAGCCCCTCGGACTACACAATCCTCTGCCTCATATCTGTTCACGTAGTTGGCATATACCCCCGCGGGGATAGAATAAGTGGGATGCATCACCCTGGGTGGATCCTCTGGCACTCTTCGAATGAGTGAACCTCGGCCATGCTGAGGGAAGACTCTCTCACCCATGTACATGGCATCCCCCTCAAGTGACACCGAGATCCTCTGAATATTTGTGATGGGCCACACACCATGAACCTCGTTCTCTAACAGGGACCACGGATACAAACCCTGTCGCTCAAAACTGAAGTTGTCGAATAAGGCCCGCGCCTCCTCAACAGTCAGGGTCCAATATTCCCCCTCCTCCTCATCCACAGTGCGGTTGGAGTGACTCCACCTCCTGATATCGGGAAACTAAGGCCCACGCTCACTCAGCTCGAACTTATGCAGCGAGGAGACAGTATACCCCCGTATATGTACAAGAAAATAGAACATGAGTCAGTACAAAGCGCAGATGAAATGTGCAGATAAATGACAGGAAAAAACAGTCAAAAAATGTACCTCCCAAGTGTAAGAATACCCCGACATGATATCCTTGGTATGCCTGCATGCCTCATCCATGGCATGATAGCAGAAAGCCTGACCGGCTGAGCCCCAGTCATAGGTACTCACCAGGTCAAGATCCTCCAAAAGCTCCAAAAGGGCGATGCGAACTATGGAGGAATGATTGGAAAAGATGGTCTCTGATAGGATGTACCAGAGAGCACCCCTCACCACTCGGTCTGTGACCGCATTGGCCCTGTCAGCGTAGGCCTCGATCTGGCCACTAAGTGGCAAAAGCTCAGCAGCATATCCCTTAACCTTGTTAGGGACAAAGCCAATCAACTGCCTCCACTCAGCTGGACTCACCGGTTTGAAACCTCGGTCGCTGAAAGAGCAGCACCGGTACACTCCAACCCAGTAATGGCCAGAAAATCAGTCGAGGTCATAGTAGCTTCCCCGAAGTGAAGGTGAACTATTTGGGTAGTGTCCCACCATCTCTCCCGAATAGCTTGAAGGACTTGAGGAGTCCGCCTCATCCCGCGGATGTTATCCACGAAAGTATGAAGCCCTGTTTGCTCCACCCTAGCTCGGACCCCGTCCAAAGCTTTAATTCGTCCCACAAAGTTTTGGCGAACTTTGCCCTACCACAGCAATTCTTAGTTAATTTATACGGCTGCAAAACAGAGGAAGACAAAGAAACTGTGTCAAAAATCATCCATGGCAAAAACTTCAAGAAAATAGAAGAAAGTTTTTATTGGGAATTTCATCGAACACTTGGCATGCATACTAGAGAATCATGCCCAAGATTGCGTTTGGCTACCCAAATCAATCTCTCCTACAAAATTGTGTAGGGTACTCATGTACGCATAAATACATCATCAAACTTCAACAAGAGTGTGAGAAACAGAACATGCATCAACAATGAACCTAGTTCTTGACAAAGGAAGGAAATATCCAATTTTTGTCAAATCAATGGATTCAAGACATGGAATGGATACAATGCAGCTATAGAATGAGATTGAGAAAGAGATTCTAACCAAGCCCTCGCCAATGACATGAGAGATATGTCTATGGCGATCGAAAGTAAGGCCGTCACGAGGATAATCCTTCCAAAGCAAGTAACTCTCAAATGTTGAGTTTCTCCTTTATTGAGCCATCGATTATGGATTGGGGAGAGATGAGAAGTTGATTAGGAAGCAAAATCAACAAAGAAACTGAAGGAATTTTAGAGAAAAATTTTCTTGGCTCGAACTTGAAGAGAGAGTTTGAAAAATGGGAGTGTTTGAAATGAACAAGCTGCTGCTAGTTTTAATGCCTCGACAGACCTTGTCCCGCGCGAGATAAACCTTCTAGAAAAGTACAAAATTGCCCTTGGCAATAAGCGTCTACGCAACGTCAAAATTCAAAATTTGACACTTTTTTCCCTGAAAGTGATACCCTAGCAAGGAAAAGTGAAAAAATAGGTACCGCAAGTCACGAAACGAGCCGAACGTGGCGTACGCATGATTGTCCGATACGATGTCAAGTTACCCAAAATGATTGATCCAAAGATCAATTCATCCCGCATAATTCGAAACCTAAATAAGCGAATTATCTCTTGGTTGGTCGAAGACAGTAAACCACTCCATCAAAAAGCTCGATTCAGCGCCCCGACAAGTGACTCGTCATCAAAAGCCCGATTCAGCGCCCTGACAGGTGAATCATCATCAAAAAGTATGATTCAACGCCCCGACAGGTGAATCATCCTCAAAAGCCCGATTCAGCACCCTGACAGGTGAATCGTCATCAAAAGCCCAATTCAGCACCCTGACAGGTGAATCGTCATCAAAAAGCCCGGTCCCGTACCAGATGGGCCGTCATCTTCTCAAAAGCCCGATTCAGCGCCCTGACAGGCGAATCGTCAAAAAACCAACAGGATACGAAGGATTGGGCAGGTAAAACATTATTTTGTAACACCTTTCCCCGCAAGTTCGGAGCCAAGACAGGGGAATCTTCAGACAGACATGTATATTCAGAATTGTGTCTTGATTTGATTCCTCAGTATGAATTTGCCTTTTCAACAATAAAATATCCGATTTTTAAAATGATTTTCAAAATACCTAAAGCAGCCTTTTTGTGTTTTGGAGTCGAACTACGTTTTGGTCTGATTCTCCGATAGAGATACGTAGGCAGCCGTGCGGCACGACCATCCCGATGTTCAGAATGATGTCTTTTCTATCGAAGAAATGTCTTCTTCCATAAGTCTTGTCGCCGAGGGGCTCTGTAGACACCCTATTCTGAACCTATCGTGGCAGAGTTATTCCACTCTAAGTCTTGCCTTTGGTTTTGGAGTAGAAATCCGCCATTTCGCCATGTTTTGTTATGTTTCAACTAATGGGCGTTTGTTTGGACTGAGCTGCATAAGAGATAACAAGGGGAGAACTAATATGTCCTTTGTGAGCCTTGTCCCACGCGGCACATGGCGTGTCTCGCACAAGACTAACCTTCTGCAGGATGTGCAGAATCACTTTCCATGTTGATTTCAACCTCTTTTCTTGATAAATCTTCTCCAATCGGGTCTCTACTGATCTTAGAGTTCTGGAAGCTTCCTTGGGTGGAATCCCAATCCACTTGTACCTCCTAAAACCTATAAATACTTGATGACTTTCAGTATTTCAGAGGACGGTCAGACAGACAATTGTACTGGTTTCTCTCCTTGAAAGATTCATGTAAATCGCCCATAAACAAATATTTAATTCTTTTATCAACCTTTTTGATCAACGAACGTCGAGATTCAAGTCTAGGATCGAGGCGAAACTCTGTCCGAATCACTTCTTAAACCCGAAGGTAATCTTCCTTCATTTTTTTACTTGTTCTAATTGATTATTAGAGTGGTGTAACACATTGAATTTAGGATCGGCCTAGAGCCTCTCCAAATCATGGAGACGGTTTCGAAGCAATCGATCCCACATTCCGTTTAATATAATTAAATGAATGTTTTAATTTGTTTCTTTTTTAAAAAGTCTTATTTATTGAAAAACCCCCTTAAGCAAGATCGATCTTCGGATTAGGTGGATGCGATGCTCCTTGACCTTCCAAATCCATCACTTAAGCCCCGAACCCAAATCTTTTAAAAAATGGTTTTTCTATATTTCCATAATAATATAGGTGGCGACTCAAAACAAAATAAAAAATAAATAAAAAGGAGGAAGGCAATTCCGCAATCGCTACAATGTTGCTCCTTATCTTCCCTTGCAGCGTTGGTAGTGGGTTTAGCAGGAACGGGTTCGTCAAGAACGTACAATTTCTTTTCTTGCCTAAGAATAATTCTTAAGCTTCTGATCCAATTAGAATAGTTTGTACCGATCTCTTCGAGCTTGTCCTTCTCATGGACGGAACGTAGCTACAAGGGTTGATTATTGTGAGATGCCATTCTACAATAAGATACATAAATAATATGAGCACATATAAGTATCAATGCATTTACCATCTAAGAGACAAATAATGTATTTCATAAATACTCCCACTAAATTATACACCTTCGAATACAAGCATGTATCATATAATTATAATGGGCTAAGATCCATATTTCACTTAATTTTGGGTTAACTGAGTCAATGCCCGAAATCAAGTTATTTAGGTAGATAACACTTATCAATCATATCATATATGACTCTTAGATCTTTTATGATATTCTAGACATCATATGTCAACACATGTTTTAATCTCATCTATGCCTTGGGTCAAAACTCTTTTGAAAGCACCAATTAAGTTTAACCTTTTTCAAACGTATGAGACACATAGAACGATGCATCCAACTGAGTCGAAACTACATCAACCGTTATCTCATCTTGATCTATATTAAGATATAATGATGCACCCAACTGAGTCAAAACTACATCAAAATACCCGAATATTTCACAAGTGTTCTAATCAAGGGGTGACATAAAACTTAAATATTTAAGAAAGTTTTTCCATATAGCAACAAACATCACATGGTTGCATATGAAACTTATGTGAACATAATCATGAACATGGGATTTCACATAATATCCTACTTTAGGATCATACAAATAATCGTGTAACAAATAACAATTATTAATTGCATAATTATTCAATTCTCAAAATTTAAGGATTCAAATAATCATGTTAATCAAATTAAAATGAACATCAAATCCTAAACAAAATTTTTTTTTCAATTTGAGAATTTACTAATCTAATTAATCAATTTAAAGAGATCAATAACCCATTTAGAAGATCAATTACATCAATATGTTGGTGTAATGCTTTAGGCTTTAGTTATGTTTAACTGAAAACCGTTATGTATCATCTTTATCATTTAAGTTTATTATTTGATTATTATATAGTTTGCATATTTATTGTAATAATCTCCGTCCCTGATTATTAAGATAATAATTAGTTTAATTGTCAATGGATAATCATATGCTGATTATATGCATAGGGATGCACATTGAAATTATGGGTACTTGTTAGAGAACGAGTGACTGGACTTGACCCGTATGAGATTTATGTCATGGTCAAATGTCATAATTAAATCTCATATGGTCACTTCATTTAGTTCCTAGACCTGAGATTATCATGACCTTACATATGATGAAAGTCATGTTTGATTTTAGTCAAACGATATCTTAACACGATATTTATAAAGGCTATCTTTGGCATGATCGGATTCATGATGGGAAGGATGATAAGTCAAGATGGAATTTGTCCCTCGAAAGAGAGATGTTTTGCTTGGGCCCCTTGATGAGTGATAATGATGGAAAGTGTGTGGCCACACCCCAATGCGATTGGATTATCATTATACTCAAGATCGAGAAAGCATTGAACAAATACAAGTTGATGTGGACCATGACTTGTGTTCAATATAACATCGTGAGACAAAGGGAGAAATGGAAGTGTACCATTGGAAACGTGAACTCTTACGTTATATTATTTGGGTAGACATAATGGCTTGCTAGAGTCCGCTTATGTCTTGTGAGGGTCGATATGATCGAGCTCATTGCCAACATAATATAATCCTATTAGGTCACACAAAACTAGAATGAATAGGTTAAACCAAAGGAAGAATGATTGAGAGTTCCTGATGTGGCATACCTTGGCGCGCGACAAAACTGGCCAAGTGGCTTGTTTTACCGTGCGACAGAACCTGCCACATGCGGTTTTCAGACTAGTTTCCTAATATGATTAGGAAAAAAAATACTTATATTAAGGTAATATAAATATGAGGTCTGTATTCCTAATCAAGAGCCGAATTTTTTCAATAGAAAATTCATAACAAAAGTTCTCTCAAATATTCTTCCTAAGGGTTTAAGAATCTAGCAATTCTCAAGAACTGTTCTTGGTTCATTCATACGTGTGGATACAACAATAGAGGGTCTTCGCTCGTTTGACGATCAAGGCCTAGAGTTCCAATCCAAAGATTGAAAGGTTTTTGAAGATCTAAGATTGTGATTCAAAATCACACCGATAAATTGTTCGATAGCTCAAGACCGGAAAGCAATAAAGGTTGGTAAATTCTATCTCATAGGAATTCCATTTAATCGTATAGAACGGTGAATGTGCGCTCGCCCTCGGAAAATTTTGGGTTTCCCGGTTTAAATGAAAAGAAGGAGTCGCCACGCCGTTTTAAGAGGAAAGATTGAAAACCTTTATTTAGAGAGAAAAACATGGGTTCGGAGGTCAGGTTACGTGTTGGGAAGAACCGAGAGTTCACCCAACACGCCTCGTCCGTAGACGAGTCTTTCAATCAAAAACATCCAAGTAAATCCAAAGTGTGTGCATACATTGATAATAAGCAAGATGTGGTAAAATACGTCTTATTGATTATGAAAAGAGGAAATATAAATTGTGAGCCCATTATTTAGGGAGGCCACATCCCTGAATACAAACAATCTTAAAACAGATTACAAAAGAAAGAGGTCCCTGCAGATAGGTCACTTATGTCGCGTGACACGTCGTACCAGTGACCAAATATGTCGCGTGACACAGAATCACATGGAGACAAAGGTGTCGCGTGACACAAATGGACCATCTGCAGAAGACTTACAGAATGAACACAGAATTGACAGAAAGCTATACAGATCTAATCAATTAGCTAGATTACGAACGAAATACATAAACAACATCAAATCGACCCAGGGAGTGTGGATATGGGTAGATCCACACCCCCTTGGGGCTCAAGCACCAAATTCAATCAAATCAATAAATATGAGCTCAATTACACAATTTATGTAAGTTAAACAGAGAGATTGCGATTGGGATTCAGTAATTCAGATAGCTAGGATCGATTGCGAATCCAAACAAAATATAATGCTAGAATTACAAGGAATTAAGCAAAGAGAGAGAGGGAGAGAGGGTTAGGAATCATTACCCTTGTTGCTTCCACAAATTCTATATCCGATCGAGATATAGAATCCTTCAATTCGTCGTTGCAGATCTCAAAGCTACGGTGCAAGGGCTCCAATTGGTGTAGTTTGAGAATTGGGTTTGGATGGGAGGAATTGGTTAGTTGGAAGGTAGGAGAGAGAGGTTTGGTGTTTGGGATGTTCGTCACAATGCTATTTTGGCGAGTAACGGTAGGTTA
This sequence comes from Adenophora triphylla var. japonica, assembly GCA_022495995.1. Taxonomy (NCBI): domain Eukaryota; kingdom Viridiplantae; phylum Streptophyta; class Magnoliopsida; order Asterales; family Campanulaceae; genus Adenophora; species Adenophora triphylla. The sequence continues at coordinate 119,049 of JAFEMH010002357.1, forward strand.
GAATTGGGATCCCGTTTCAATGAGGGAGGGTCTTATTTATAAGCTGCGTTAGGCGCCTTAGTATGTCGCACGACCTTACGCGTCCACTTTCCATGCCTCGGGCGTCGCGTGACACAAGGTGGCTCAGCCGCTTTTGGCGCCAAAAACCAGGTTTCTGGAACATTCAGGAAAATACCCAAAAGGTCCAGCAGGTTTTATTCCCCGAGGGTCCTTTGGCATGAATGATGTACCAAAAGGTACTTCCTTCGCGGGAAACTCATGGAACGTTTCCGGAAGTCTCGGGATAGGCCGGGGAATTTACCAAACGCCCCTTAATGCGGTTTATTATATTAAAATGCATCGAAAAGGTTGCGAAGTGGATTGGCGTACTTACAGAGCCCCTCCGCGCAACGTCACTTTTGGAAAAAGTGGGGTTGTCGATAAAAAATAGACCCAATCTCAATGAGCGAGTGGGGTTAAGGTGAAGGGCTAGAAGGGGAAAATTATGGCATTTGGACCTTTTACGAGAAAGGATTCCTACGTATCCCTTTAAGAAGGGAATCAAGCCAAATCGTAGTTCGGAATTACCAATCTGACTACAAGCAAGAAAGGGGTAGAGATGTGTCTTCGTACCTTTCTTTGTGCTTACACCTGTGACTTCTGTTGTGCTCCGCTTGAGAGGCTTTTCTTGGGTTTGCCTCTGCTTGAGAGGCTTTTCTTCTTTGTGGGCTCCGCTAGAGAGGCTTTTCTTCTTTGTGTGCTCCGCTAGAGAGACTTTTCTGGGTTTGGCTCTGCTTGAGAGGCTTTTCTTGGTTTGGCTCACGCGAGGCTTTTCTTGGTTTCTGGTATTGTCGAGCTCTTCTTGGGGCTGTCACAGATACGCATGCTTTTTTTGTTTTGTTCTTTCTTCTCCAGTTTGGTCGGAGGTCCAGTCATCGAGACTCAATTGATTATTGTACCTGCGGGGGTAAAACAACAACTCCAACGCGCTACACTTGAATAAGCCTATCTTGTTAGAAAAGATTACTATATGTTAGCTTGGTTTGCGTGAATTTGTACTGCATTCAGGAAAGCGAACGCAATTATTGGGTTAAAGATCGGCTTTGTCGGGTTTATGTATGGTGTTTTGGGATTGTTTTAGGTAAGTGTGTATAGTAGGGGTCCTCTCCCGTGAGGTGGAAAATGATATGGCGCAGCTAGGCAAGTCGGGGACGCTCCCGAAAGTACAGATTGTAGTAGGTCCAGAGTGTATCGCGTGTCTGAGACAGCAAGCAGCAGAGGGGGGCAGAGAGCCATCCCGGCTTGGTGAAGCCCAGTTGACGGTGCAAAGCAATGCGGAGGGAATCGGGTAAGGAGAGCCGGAGGATACCTTAACCAAAGCCCCGGCTTGAGGATATTCCATGCGGCTTCATCGCGGGCGAGAGTCATCTTGTAGCCACAAAGGCAATTCATCATTTCAAACCGTAGTCAATCGATCGTGGACAAGACTCGGGAAATGTTTACGCGCGGGGGCACATCTTTCGAATGATGGGAAATGAATCCCGAGTGCAGTGTATGACACTCTCGCTTTGGGTTTGGCTCTTTTGAGAGAGTATAAGCATCACAAGGTGTGGAAAGTGTATGGAAGCCCCTGCTGACCGAAACGGTGTTTAGCTCTATCTTCCTATGATGTAGCAATAGAAGTCTTTTCGAGACACTTGAAAACTTGTCTTATTCGTGGTGATCACAAAGCTGCTTAAAACCCTTTATTGATGTTCGGGTTACTCAACCACCAAAGCTGATATGAGCAAATATTTTTATCAATCCTGAGGAGAAAGCCCGCTGATATCGAGAATCGGAAGGATAGACAGTGTATAGGCATGGTCCTTGAAGAGACCGGATTTTCTGAGATTTGTTTGTGATTTCGACCGGACCAATTAAGGTTGCCTACGTTCCCCTCCATAGGAGGAGCTCAGGTCACCGTAGTTCGGCTTATCCCGAATGAAAAGAATGAACGATGAAGTTCGGGGATGTGAGGACCTTCGAGAATTTTTTTTTTTTTTGAGAATCGAAAGAACGTGTCCATTTGGAGTGTCGATGGGAGACACAGATGCAAAGCCCCAGTGGGACATTCACGGCAGGTGTTTGCAGAGGAGAAATGAAATATGCTCACATACAACGTCAAATGAACGGACGGAATTTGCACGATCTTCAATTGATGGTCCTTTGAGCCGGGATGAACTTGGCTCTGCTTCAAGCAATAATCTGTTTTAAGATCTCGACGATATTGGAATGAAATTGCTACCCGGTGATAACTGCGGCTGGGCTTCGGGGTTTCGATCGGTCTTCGGGTGATTTGGGATATCATGACCTCTTAAAATGAGAGGTCGGCTAGGCTTTTTGCTGGCTGAACCTCTAAAAATGAGAGGTTGGCTCTTGGGTAAGTGTTTGGGATTTCTAAGGTGAGGGAATCCATGATTGCATTTTCGCTGCCTCTAAGGATGAGAGGTCAATCTTGGCTTTGGTCAAGGCAAAGGTAAGGGTAATGGGATGGGAATGTCCTCTAAATCGAGAGGACGGCCGGAATTGGTTGAGGTAGTGGTGATGGACATCCGTGCTGTCTCTTTATTCACTCTGAGACTCCCTTTGAGTAACAACCGAATCTTCTGACTTTCGCTTCTGAGAGGATCACTGGGGACTAGGCTCTCTTTCTTATCTTTTTTTTTTATTTATTTTTTTTTTGTATTTTTGCCTCTCTCTCTTTTTTTTTTTTTTTTTTTTTTTGTTGAGAGGAGGATTTCGGCTAGTCCCCCAGGATGGATCATTGCCTCCCGTCATTCTTGAGCTTGGAGACGGTCGATTCTTCTTTTGAATTACGGGAGCCTCAAGGATAGTCCCTCTTCTTCGGGTGATGGCTAAACGGGTTTCAAATATGCCGATCTTGAAATGAAGGGATATTGTTTAGTGAGGGTAAGGTAATGGTTTTCCTAAGGGTGAGGGGTTTCAACCGCAGCACCTACCGGATAGTCTGAACGAGATAGAGTCTTCGTTTGCTTGTTAAGCTTACTTCGCGGAAGATCCATGCAAATTCATCGAGCAACGAGATAGCGAGGACGAAGGAAGATATGTGAGCATATTGGAATCGAGGTGGGGAGTTCTTAAGCCCCGCTCACAGGGAAGGATATCAGTCAATTTTCTCACTCCGATCAATTTAAATATTAGTCATTTCAAAGCGTTAGTCGGTGAGCAGCACAAGCGATCATTTGGAATAAGACCAATTCAATAGAGTGTAACGTAGGTGTTCTAGTGATGTCTCGAGTCTAGCAGGAATAGAAGCAAATATTTTATTATTGCAAATAAAAAACTCATAACATGGACTTGACAGACTCGCGACCACATAAAAAGACACTCTAGAACCTACGACGCTGGGTGATTGACTTCGTTGTCTACGGGTGAGATAACCTCTGGGCTTACTGGCGATATCACGAAGAAGATCGGGGACAACATTGGGCGAGCCTTCTCAACCTTTCCATCATCAACAAGTCTTTGAATAACCTTCTTCAAGGGGATGCAATCATCGGTGATGTGACCCGGATACTGGTGATATTGGCAATATTTGCTATGATCCAAGGCCGGATTGGGTTTGGTGGGGTTGTAGTTATCAAGTGGCCTGATCATTCCCTGTTGAACCAATCCCCCAGAAGGCCTCTTCGGTTGTCATTCCAAGATCATCAAACCGATACCGCTACGGGGTGGCTGCTTTCTCACGGTCCCCCGCTCGTAGATTGCTGACACTGTTGTCGACGGTCATCTCTTTTGCCTTAGGGATCGTTGAACTTGTCGCTCTGTGTCGAAATCCACCATTATTGCCAACATTGGTGTTTGATGCAAGGTTAAAGAGTCTGTTTTCGCTGCGGGCTCCCATGCTTACCATTTCCCTCAAGTCAGGATACCAACCACTTCCGATAGCTTCACGGAGAACTGGCTTCACACACGATAGAAAGATGTCCTTTTGATCCTGCAGCGGGATTGACTCAGAGAGTTCATTCAGCTTAGCGTTCCATCTCTTGTAGAACTCGATGATTGACTCGTCTTGTTTCTGAATTGTACCGACCAAATCATCCCTGGTTGTCCGCCATTCAAGGTTTCCACGATACTTTTCAAGAAAGGCCTCAATAGTCTGACTCCAAGTAGCTCGAGTATCTGACTTAAGGGTTAGAAACCATGTCAAGGCAGGTCCTTTGAGTGTGAGATGAAAGTGCTGAGCCATAAACTCGGGAGTACACCCATTGCCCCCATAGTCATCACGTATGTGTCCACATGAGTTTTCGGGCATGCCGAGCCATCAAATTGTATTTTGGGCATTTTGAACTTGTAAGGAAGAGGCTCTACTTTCTTTGGGTCAACAACCTTAAGTCCACTTGATCCTGCCGTCAACTTGTCAATTTGCTGCTGCATTTGCTTCAACGGTGCGATTACCTCGGAGTCATCCCGGGAAGTTGAGGAAGAGTGGTAGCGATAGTAGAAGAAGGCTCAAAAGCGGCTGGTTGGAAGAGAGACGGCGAGCCGACCCGGATCTTTGGGGCGGCAAATGATTAAATTGACCGGTTGGGAAATTCGATTACGCGGAAAAGCACCGGCGGGCCTGTAAGGAATTGACCCGGATGTTGCATAGATGATGAGCCAAATTCAAAAGCTAAATCCATTGAAGGCTGAGACATGTATTCTTGAAAGCGAGGCCGTCTAGTAGGAAACCGCATAGGTCCATCTGGTGAACCGATTCACAGGAGTAAGGATGCTTGGTCGGATCTTGGGCGTTACTACGGAAGTGAGGACCATGAGACTGACCTTGCTGATACTGAGAACCTGGAAACCACAGAACCTGACTGTTCGGAAGCTGGGACCTAAATTGGCTTAGAGGCACGGGAGCATTGGGAATTGGTGAGGAGGTCAAATCATGAAAGACCGGCTGTGTTCCTCCAAAACCAACTTGAGAGTTCACGGCGGCCCACGATTACGAGCGTAAGCGAGCTGTGCACCCTGGGTCTGAGGTTGAAAAGGGAGAGAAACATTTCCGGCTCCTAGATCAGTGTCATTAACTTCGGTGATCTCTTCATAAGTTCCATCAGCACGTCGGATCATAGCAATACCACGGCTTCTCATTGCATCTACAAACTTAGAATGTCTTTGCCTCTTCCCTGGCCTGAGCGAGTAATTGAGTCTCACGCTCTCTAGCTAGAGCGGCTTCCAAATTAGCCCTCATCTCTTCCATAGACAGACTATGCATGACTTGTTGATCCGCGGCAGATGAATCCTCAGATTGAGTGGTCATACTCTTCTCTGCACTAGACATCTCTGAAATTGAATCGGGTGCGAAATCTGCTGAAACTGCAGCTGCCTCAAGACGCGAACTAAACGAACACCGGGAATCGGATCGCGCACCCAACTTGCCTTATGCGGAGAGGAGAGCGTGTATGAGGAGGAGGGTAGAGAATTTTGAGGAGGTACGGGAGAGGGAAGAATACGGAAGGAGACGGACTCGTGCAACACTTTATTAATCTTCAAGTAGAAATCGGTGTTTTAAGTCCTAGAGACGGTTGGAAAAGGATAATCCTTTATTTCACGCAATCTAGACCTCGGGGGAACCTATGGGCACATCATCCACAAATACACCAAATGCGTTGAGTCAAAATTGACAATAGGCGATAGTACCTAATCAAAACCGAAGCATTTATGGGCCAGACGAGCAGTCCCAATTTCTGGAAAAATTTGGGCAGCATAACGGGTATTCCTGAAGAAATTCAAGGAAAAATCCGGCATGACCTCTCGTCGGTGCACGTTGACAAAGCGACATGATCTCTCGTTAGAACATGCCGTGGGAACGACATGTCCTTCCGTGAAACCATGTTGCATTGCCAACATGCCCACACGTGCTAGGTTTTGGGAAAGGTACGAAAGCTTATTAAAATTTTTGAAACAACTCATTTTAGTGTATTTGAAAAATGGCGTGTCAAAAACCAACCGTTTTGGGTGAAGTTTAAAAGTGTGGCGCCACCTATAATGCACTAGGGGTATGGGTTTGACATTAGGCGCTCAAGCGTAGGCAAATTTTATGGCCGTCCGCGATGCCGTCAATCGCACCCGAGGGTTCTAAATCTAAGTGATGTAGTGTGCGGATGACTATGTTCTTTTATTTTGCGAAAAATGATTTTTTTTTTTATTTTAAAGAAAGAAAAGACAACACACACCCTCACACAGGATATATAGGGAACCACAATCAATTGAGTCACGCTTGATCCAAGGGACTGCCCTCAAACCAGTCTTCTGATGTTATGTTCAGTGGCCACCCTTTGTCGCGTGACACAGGACAACCAGAGACAAAGGTGTCGCACGACCTGGGTGGTCACTGAACCAGCAGCTCTTCAATCATCAAATCAGCCCCTGTTTTACCATAGCAAGAGCAACACAAAAAGAAGACTAATGCACAAAAAAAAATGACCACAAGCACAAAGGGCTCACAAGTTCCATAATCAACAAGATGTATGAATCACAAATGATTATCAAATAATGCACACAAAATGGATGTATTGGATGTTTGACTAAATAAAAGCTTGACCCACTCAACACTTGAAAAACAGGTTTTCAAATGTTTCTGTCCCCAGCGGAGTCGCCACTGAATGTGCGCTCGCCCCCGGAAAATTTTGGGTTTCCCGGTTTAAATGAAAAGAAGGAGTCGCCACGCCGTTTTAAGAGGAAACATTGAAAACCTTTATTTAGAGAGAAAAACATGGGTTCGGAGGTCAGGTTACGTGTTGGGAAGAACCGAAAGTTCACCCAACACGCCTCGTCCGTAGACGAGTCTTTCAATCAAAAACATCCAAGTAAATCCAAAGTGTGTGCATACATTGATAATAAGCAAGATGTGGTAAAATACGTCTTATTGATTATGAAAAGAGGAAATACAAATTGTGAGCCCATTATTTAGGGAGGCCACATCCCTGAATACAAACAATCTTAAAACAGATTACAAAAGAAAGAGGTCTCTGCAGATAGGTCACTTATGTAGCGTGACATGTCGTACCAGTGACCAAATATGTCGCGTGACACAGGATCACATGGAGACAAAGGTGTCGCGTGACACAAATGGACCATCTGCAGAAGACTTACAGAATGAAGACAGAATTGACAGAAAGCTATACAGATCTAATCAATTAGCTAGATTACGAACGAAATACGTAAACAACATCAAATCAACCCAGGGAGTGTGGATATGGGTAGATCCACACCCCCTTGGGGCTCAAGCAACAAATTCAACCAAATCAATCAATATGAGCTCAATTACACAATTTATGTAAGTTAAACAGAGAGATTGCGATTGGGATTCAGTAATTCAGATAGCTAGGATCTGATTACTGAATCCAAACAAAATATAATGCTAGAATTACAAGGAATTAAGCAAGAGAGAGAGAGGGAGAGAGGGTTAGGGAATCGTTACCCTTGTTGCTTCCACGAATTCTATATCCAGTCAGATATAGAATCCTTCAATTCGTCATTGCAGATCTCAAAGCTCTGGTGTAAGGGCTCCAATTGGTGTAGTTTGAGAATTGGGTTTGGATGGGAGGAATTGGTTAGTTGGAAGGTAGGAGAGAGAGAGGTTTGGTGTTTGGGATGTTCGTCACAATGCTATTTTGGCAGAGTAACAGTAGGCTAGAATTGGGATCCCGTTTCAATGAGAGGGAGGGTCTTATTTATAGGCTGCAGTTGGTTGCCTTAGTATGTCGCACGACCTTACGCGTCCACTTTCCATGCCTCAAGCTGTCGCGTGACACAAGGTGGCTCAACCGCTTTTGGCGCCAAAAACCAGTTTCTGGAACATTCCGGGAAAATACCCAAAAGGTCCAACAGGTTTTATTCCCAAGGGGTCCTTTGGCATGAATGATGTACCAAAAGGTACTTCCTTCGCGGGAAACTCATGGAACGTTTCCGGAAGTCTCGGGATAGGCCGGGAATTTACCAAAACGCCCCTTAATGCAGTTTTATTATATTAAAATGCATCGAAAAGGTTGCGAATTGGTTTGGTGTACTTACAAACGGATCTTAGGGCTTGGGTTTTGTGTTATTTAGATGCTTATTCCGCTGCGCATGGACCCATAAAACCCAACAGTGGTATCAGAGCCCCGTTCGTATGGTTAATTTTGAATTAACATGCTAGAATTAAGATATTAATTGTTTATATGCCGATTGCATGTTTTGTATGCGATAGAATTATTATTGTTTGTGAAACAATATGAAAATCGTTTTCTGATTATGATAAATTAAATCTGTATAAAACCTGTTTATTTGATTTAATTGTTTTATGATTGGAATTGATTGAAATTCGAAAAACTGCCAAACTGGCTACTCGAGTCGTGCGACAGAGTAGGCCTCAATTGTTAATCTGGTAGTTGAGACTGATATGTCATGCGACAGAACTTGGCCATGGTCAGTGTCTGGTCGTGCGACAGATCTGGTCTTCAGGAAGCTTCTGTCACGCGACAGAACTTGCCAAATCTGGACAGTATCAGTTTGTTTCATAATCTTGCTAATATGTGAATATGTTTGCAATCTGATATGTTTATGTATTAATCTGGTTGCTATAAATTTCTGGAAATTAAATTTATAGGGCTATGCTAGATTAATTCATTGTTTATGATGCATGCTTAATTAATTTAAATGTGTTTTAATTATTGTTGCGATGCATGAATTATTTGTTCTTAAGTGTTAAGAATTTTATTAGATGTTTAGTTGAAACATTGAATTGATATTTCCTAAATGTTTAGTTGAAACATTAAATTTTGGTTTTCTGATTGTTTATGAGAAACAAGTCAGTCTATGCAAAATTTGAAGGAATCTGATTGTTTATGAGAAACAAATCAATTTACGAGTCTGATTGTTTAAGAGAAACAAGTCAGTATACAAAGTATAGATTATGTTGCATTCAAACTGATATTATAATTGTGCATGACTAGGAGAGTTCTGTCGAAGGAAGATTTGGTACTTAAGCAGTCCTTGTGGCTCACCTATTTTCTTGGGAACTTACCTGATGCACAGTTATGATTATCTTTGTTGATATGCTTATAATCTACTTTAAATAACCTTCATTTAACTTTTAAGTTCTTTATGCCAATCCATGATTAAAACACATGAGACCACTCGGATAGTTTTGGGTGGGCTTGCCATAGCAAGGTGCTTTGATTCTATTCCGTTTGCGAGCAAGATAAGGAAATGGTGGTTCCTATACGTTTAAATTGGATGAACTTAATTGGGTTATCAAAATGGTTTTGGACCCAAGGAATAAGATGAGATTAAAATATGCTTAGACATATGATGTCTTAAATTAATCTCATAAAAGATCTAAGAGTCATATACGTTATGATTGATGTTTTCTACCTAATTAATTTAATCTTGAGTGGTGCGCCATAGCGTACTTGAGATTAAATTAAAGTTGGATCTTAGCCCATTAGATGCATATTATGCTTATTTGCATTGGAAGGTGTATGATTTAGTGGGAGTATTTATAAAATACATTATTTTCTCTTAAATGATAAATGTGCTGATATTGATATGTGTTCATATAATTTGTTGTAGAAGTAGCATTACATAATGATAATTGCGATTTGTCCTTATGAAGGACAAAGTTCGAAAGAAACGATACAAATAATTCTGGTTGGATCAGAAGCCTAAAGAATGGTTCTTAGGTAAATGTGTACGTTCTTGTCGAATCCGTTCCTACTGAACCCACTGTAAATGTTGCAAAGGGCAAATAAGGAGCAACATTAGAAACATGTTGATGATTCTAATAGTATTCCTTGTCTTATACTTGCCACCATGTTTAAAGGCTCTTATGAAGAACCTTGAACACAAGGAAACTGCTTTTGTTCTAGCACACGGCACAAAGGAAATGTTCCAAGTGCAAACTAGGTAAAAGATGTATGTTGTGGTGAAGGCTTTTAATGCATAAGATGCAAAAGGAGCAATCCGTAAGTGTGTTAATGGTTAACACAAGAAAGGGGTTCATAAAGGAAGGAAAAGTAGGTAAAGCAAAGGTTGCCAAACCTAGGACAAAAGTTGTCAAAGCCGAAGAGGCTAAACCCAAAGTGTCTCAAAAGGATACAGTTTGCTGTCATGACATTAAGATTGTTATTGGAAGCAAAGTTGCAAGGCTTACTAGGTAGGCCTAAAAGGTGAAGAAGGGCAATATGATTGCTACTACTTCAAGTATCTATATGATAGATATTTTCCTTTCGACTTCTTGTTCTTGGGTATATGATACCGGATTTGATCCCACATTTGTTTAAATGTGCAAGGAACAAAGAATAGAAATTTACTCAAAGAAGGTAAGTTAAACCTATGCATAAGAATGGAGCAAGGGTTGCTACATTAGCCATAGGGACTTATGAAGTCACTTTACCTTGTGAAGTATTACTTGTTTTGAACAAGTATGACTACGTTCCGAATTTGAGTAGGAGTATTATTTCCGTTTCTTAAATGGATGATGAAGGATATAATTTTCTTATTTTCAATAAGAATTTTTATATTTATTTAATGATATGCCTTATCGTATTGCATATGTCATTGAATGGTCTTCATATCCTTGATGTTAAGAAACAAAATAATATTGAAGATATCTATAATATAAATGGGAAATCTAAACCGAACAATATGAACAACGCGTTCATATGGCATTGCCGGCTTGGTCAAATAAATAAGAAACATATATCTAAACTCCATTAACATGGACTTTTAGACTCATATGACCATGAGTCATTTGAGGAATGTGGATCTTATTTATTGGGATTATTGACCAAACCACCATACACTAAAGTAGTGGGAGGGCTAGTAACTTATTGGTCAATATACATGAGATGTATGTGGACTATTAAGAAGCATTGCTAGGGAAGGATTTTGGTGTTTCATCACATTCACCGATGACTTATCTTATTATGACTATGTCTATCTGATGAAGTCCAAAGGTGAATCGTTTGAGATGTTTCGAACATTTCAATATGAAGTGCAAAACAACTTGGCAAAACTATTAAGTACTTCGATTAGATCGAGGTGGTGAATATTTGAGCCAAGAGTTTGACAATCATCTCAAAACTATGAAATCGTTTCAAAGTTGACTCCACCCGGAACACCACATTGTATGGTGTGTCTGAAAGGAGGAATGGAACCTTGTAGGACATGGTTCGTTCGACAATGTGTCAATTAGACTTTCCTATTTCCTATTTCCTTTTGAGGATAAGCATTAGAAATGATGCGGTTACACTGAATCGAGTCCCTACTAAATCGGTTCCTTAGTCCCCACATGAGATGTGGCATGGAAGAAAACTTAGTTTGTCTTTCATGAAGATTTGGGTTTGCAAATCTTATGTAAAGAGACTTGTCTCTTATAAGTTAGCACCAAATCTAACTTGGTTATTTTCGAAAATTAATCTTACAACCACAAAGAGAACAAAATGTTTGTTGCTCTATACGATTTGTTTCTTGAGAAATAGTTTCTCAATAAAGAATCTAGTGGGAGTAAAATTAATCTTGAAGAAAGTTCAAGAACTCGAAAATTATATGGAACCAAGAGTAGAGACAGAACCAAGTTCACAAAGGAGTTGTGGAACCGGTTTAAGATGCACAAGTCCATCGTAGATCGGATAGGTTACAATCCGAACCCAAGAAATATTGATTTTTCGTACCGGAAAGTAATAAGGTGGAAGTCATTAAGAATGACGATCCTACTTCCTATCTTAAGGCGATGTCCACTCCTAATTTGGATAAATGGTTGGGAACCATGGAATCCGAATTTATAATCCATGTTTGACAATCAAGTTTAGAACTTGATTGGGCTACCTGAAGGTGTAAAAACTAAAGGGTAGGTCTTTAAGACCGACATGGATGGGAAGGTGCATACTTTCATGACTAAGGATTGTAACAAAGGGATTTAGGCAAATTCATAGTATTGACTATGTTGAAACCTTTTTCGCCAGTTACAATGTCGAAATCTGTTAGAATTTCAAATTGCCATTATCACATATTGTGACTATGTGATATGACAAATGGATGTCAAACGACTTTCTTTAAATGGAAAGATTATTAAGGATGTGTATAGTACACAACCCGAATAGTTTGTCGATCCAAGAAAATCTAATAAAGTATGCATGTTGCAAAGATCCATGAGATGGGTTGAAGCAAGCTTCAAGGAATTGGAATCTTCGTTTTGATGAATTGGTCAAAGAGTTTGATTTCATCAAAGAACAAAGATGAATCTTGTGTATGCATGAAATTCAGTGGGAGCATAGTATTATTTCTATTGTTTTATTACAATGATATCTTACTCATTGGAAAAACAAGTTCCGACACTTAAGACTGTCAAAGTCTTGGTCAAGGAAAGGTTTCTCAATGAAAGATATGGGTGAAGCCGCTTACATCCTTGGTATCAAGATCTATAGAGATGGATCTAGAAGGGTAAATTGGTTTGAGTCAAAGTATCCACATTGACAAGATTCTTAGAAGAGTCTAAGAAGAGTAGCTTGTCAATGGGTCATGGTATTTCTCTTAGCAATATTCATTGTCTTATGACAACTGATAAGCAAAAGGGAAATGAATGAAGTTCTATATACTTCGGCATTTGGATCTGTCATGTATGCCATGATTTGTACTAGACCCGGTGTCTCATATGCTCTAAGCATGATGAGTCGATACCAATTTGATCCTGATGTAAACCATTGGATGGCAGTCAAGATGATCCTTAAGTACTTAAGAAGAACTAAGGATACGTTCTTGGTATTTGAAAGATTGGAAGTTAATCTTGTTGTAAGGGTTACATAGATGCTAGCTTCCAAACTAACAAAGTTATTTTAAAATCGCAATTAGAATTTGTGTTTATGCTTATTAGAGGTGCAGTTTTGATAGGAAGAGTTCCAAGCAGAAATTGTAGCAGATTCTACTACTAAGGCCGAATTTTAGCAACATATGATGTGACTAAAAGAGGCAGTTTGGATCAAAAGTTCATTAGTGTTTTGGAAATGTTCGAAGTATCACTAATCGATGAAACTTTTGTTATGACAATGGTGGTGCCACTTGTGCAAACAATGGAACCAAAGTCACAACAGCGATCCAAACACTCACTTAGACGTTCTTCGAGGAATTCACAAATAATGAGAAGACGTTAAGATATACGAAGTATCAACCGATGATGACATAAGGGATTCACTTACAAAGACCCTCGCACAGGCAGAAGCATGATGGTCATGTTAGATCCATGAGTATTCGATTCATAAATGGAGCCTAGTGCAAGTGGGAGACTGTTGGTGTAATGCCCTAGGCTTTAGTTATGTTTAACTGAAAACCGTTATGTATCATCTTTATCGTTTAAGTTTATTATTTGATTATTATATAGTTTGCATATTTATTGTAATAATCTCCATCCCTGATTAATAAGAGAATAATTAGTATAATTCTCAATGGATAATCATATGATGATTATATGCATAGGGATGCACATTGAAATTATGGGTACTTGTTAGAGAACAAGTGACTGGACTTGACCCGTATGAGATTTATGTCATGGTCAAATGTCATAATTAAATCTCATATGGTCACTTCATTTTGTCCCTAGACCTGAGATTATCATGACCATACATATGATGAAAGTCATGTTTGATTTTAGTCAAACGATATCTTAACACGATATTTATAAAGGCTATCTTTGGCATGATCGGGTTCATGATGGGAAGGATGATTAGTCAAGATGGAATTTGTCCCTCGAAAGAGAGATGTTTTTCTTGGGCCCCTCGATGAGTGATAATGATGGAAAGTGTGTGGCCACACCCCAATGCGATTGGATTATCATTATACTCAAGATCGAGAAAGCATTGAACACATACAAGTTGACGTGGACTATGACTTGTGTTCAATATAACATCGTGAGACAAAGGGAGAAATGGAAGTGTACCATTGGAAACGTGAACTCTTACGTTATATTATTTGGGTAGACATAATGGCTTGCTAGAGTCCGCTTATGTCTTATGAGGGTCGATATGATCGAGCTCATTGCCAACATAATATAATCCTATTGGGTCACACACAACTAGAATGAATTGGTTAAACTAAAGGAAGAATGATTGAGAGTTCCTGATGTGGCATACCTTGGCGCGTGACAAAACTGGCCAAGTGGCTTGTTTTACTGTGCGACAGAACATGCCACATGCGGTTTTCAGACTAGTTTCCTAATATGATTAGGAAACAAATACTTATATTAAGGTAATATAAATATGAGGTCTGTAACCCTATTCAAGAGCCGAATTTTTTCAATAGAAAATTCATAACAAAAGTTCTCTCAAATATTCTTCCTAAGGGTTTAAGAATCTAGCAATTCTCAAGAATTGTTCTTGGTTCATTCTTACGTGTGGATACAACAATAGAGGGTCTTCGCTCGTTTGACGATCAAGGCCTAGAGTTCCAATCCAAAGATTGAAAGGTTTTTGAAGATCGAAGATTGTGATTCAAAATCACACTGATAAATTGTTCGATAGCTCAAGACCGGAAAGCAATAAAGGTTGGTAAATTCTATCTCATAGGAATTCAATTTAATCGTATAGAACGGATCTTAGGGCTTGGGTTTTGTGTTATTTAGATGCTTATTCCGCTGCGCATGGACCCATAAAACCCAACACAATCAACTATTAATCATAATCATGTTATATTGCATATAATTGTTTTACAAAACAATACACATAAAATCATCAATCTATATCATCAAGCATGTTAAAGCATATAATCCAATTATACCTAGCATACCAATGTTAACCTATTCATGATTAAACGCGGCTCTGATACCACTGTTGGGTTTTGGGGTTACATACGCAGCGGAAGACTTGGAATAAATCACAAAACCCTAGCCATGAATTCGTCTAATATGAATAGATTAAAATGATGAATATAGATTTACTAACCTTTGTTGCTATTTTTTCTTTTAGACACGATTTGTAATTCATATTTGAATCGTCGATGAAATTTTGATCTTCTTTCTTGTTCTTCCTTGGTGATGAATCAACAACGTATGTCTCCAAGCTTTAGGTGATAAAGCAATCACCTTCTATCGGTAATCCACACGTGAATGAACCAAGATCGAATCTTGTTGGATTTATAGATAATCCTCGATTGTTGAAACTCTTTTCAACAATCTATGGCTAATATGGAATTGAATCTAGGGTGTTTTGATCTTTGATTCGTAATCAAAATCAAACAATTTGTATTTCTCAAACCCCAAAATCCATGTGTCTTGGATGAGGTAAAAGGGGCTATTTATACTTTATAAATATCCTTAATAGTTAGGGAGAAAAGCCCTAATCCAAGCCAAAAATGGAGCATTCGGACGGCAGGGCGCGATCGCCCCTTTTGTCCAGAGAAAAGGCACAATCGCCCCCTCCAGTACACGTGGTTGCCCCCTTTAACCAGAGAAAAGGCGTGATTGCCCCCTCCCCTTTTCCATATTTGAGCCATTTTTCAATATGTTATTTGTGTGTGATCCTATAGAAATTATTTTTATGTTGGTAGTGAGTCGAAACATCGATCCTCACAAGACATAAGTGGTTTCTAGCAAGCCATTATGTCCACCAAATTAATATAACATCAAAGCTTGGTTCCTTGATAGATCATTGCCACAATCCCTTTGTCACACGATGTCATATTGAACATAAGTTGTGGTCCACGTCAACTTATATTGTTCAATGCTTTCTTGACTCCGAATATGTTGATAGTCCAAGTGCATTTGATCTCTATCAAATCTCTTGAGTGTGGCCACACATTTCATCAATACAATGCATCGAGGGGCCCAAGTAGACATCTCTCTTTATGAGGGACAAATTTCTTCTTGACTTATCATTCTTCCCTACAAGAATCCAGTCGTGCTAACATAGCCCTTATTGCTATCTTATTAAAGATAGTGTTAGAATACATCAAACACAAACTTCATCATGTGGAAGAGGATGATAATCTCAGGTACTAAGGACTCCAATGACACGACTATCATGAGATTTAATCATGACATATATGGCCAAGACCATGTCATAAATCTCATAGATGGGTCAGTCTAGTACCTTATTCTCTAACAAGTACCTATAAGCATAATGTGCATCCCCATGCATATAATCATCTCTATGATTATCCATTACCAACTTATACTAGTTATTCATAATAACTAGGGAAACAAATTATTATAACAAACATGTAAAACATATAATAATCAAGATAAACATTCTCTATTATAAATCGTAAAGACGATTACATAACAGTAATAGTTTTGAGTCAAAATAACTATAGCTCTAGGGCATAACACCAACATCTCTTCCTTGGCCTCATTGCATTTCTGTATCGTGGTGATACTTTCCAGGCAGACTGCCAATTCACCGAGAACTTTAGGTGCAAAGTGCCCCCGGTCCGCACGTTCTATCATGGGAGACTCGCGTACACGGTAGCCTCAATTACTATCGGTCAGGGGACGAATAAGTGTTAAGGAGACTGATTTATCAGGTCTCGTGCACAACAACCAAGTGTTACTGCCGATTCATTTACTTTACAGTTTTAATAGTATTTTAGTTTCTGTAATTTCATTTCCTTCTGAAATTATAATTTTTCCAACAATCTTAACACTTACTCCCTTGAGTAGGGATACATTTTACAGAAACATTTAACTAATTAAATTGTTTTCTCTGTTTCAGCAATGGCTACTAAACTGAATGTGACTGAAAAGTAAACCGTGACTGTGACCTAAACTGGAAATGGCTCTCAAGGCCTTATTGTTGTGACTAATCCTCAAACTGTGCATATCTCAACCCCCCATGCAAAAAATCCAGAAAAGTTTGTTGGCCATGACTTCAAGAGGTGGCAGCAAAAGATGCTTTTTTATTTGATCACTCTAAATTTGGCTAAGTATCTACAAGAAGATATGCCAAATGTGGCTAAAAATGAGAACGATATGACAACCTTGGCTGCGGTTCAAACATGGAAACATGGGGAATTCCTTTGCAAAAACTATGTTCTTAATGGATTGTCTTATGCTCTCTATAATGTGTTTAGATAGAAGAAGAATGCTAAGGAATTATGGGAGTCCTTAGACCACAAGTATAAAGTTGAGGATGCGGGAATAAAGAAGTTCATTGTTGCCCGCTTCCTTGATTTTATGATGGTGGACTCAAAAACTGTGAAATCTCAAGTGGATGAGTTTCAAATGATTTTGTACGAGATACATGCCAAGGGTATGGTGCTAAGTGAAAGTTTTCAAGTGGCTGCAATGATTGAAAAGTTGCCTCCCGCTTGTAATGATTTCAAGAATTACCTTATGCATAAGCAAAAGGAATGAACGTTGAAGGGCTTATCCTTCGACTTATCATTGAGGAAGGCAATAGAGTTGCCGAGAAAAGTTTTACCCCAAGTATGGCCAAAGCAAATGTGGTGGAGCATAGTCAAAGCTCCAAAGGCAAAGGCAAGGGTAAAGCCAAATTTGGAACAACTAAGAGGTCATTCTATTTGAAGCCTGAAGGATGGGTTTCCAAGAAGAGGTTCATAGGAACTTGTAGGATGCCAAAGAAAGCCTGTTAAGCAAAAATGGTGGAAGACATAGCTAGAGATGTGTCGGATATGAACCTTGTGGCGGTAGTTTACGATGTGAATATGCTGAGATCGAATCCAAATCAGTGGTGGATTGACACCATTGCTACTAAACATGTGTGCTGCAACAAAGACATGTTTAGTACTTTTGAAGCTATGGAAAATGACAAAAAGTTGTTTATGGTGAATTCAGCCACTTTCGACATCAAAGGTCAAGGGAAGGTTATCTTGAAGATGACATTCAAAAAGGAATTGACTCTCAACAATGTGCTCTATGTGCCCGATATCGGGAAGAACTTGGTTTTCGGCTCGCTTTTAATTAAGCATGGTTTTCGTATTGTGTTTGAATCTGATGTTGTCACTTTGTCAAAGAATGGAATGTCTGTAGAAAAAGGGTATGTGAATGATGGGATGTTTAAGTTAAGTTTAATGGTGGTGAACCCTAATGCAGTGGCGGTTAAGCCAAAAATGAATGCAATGAATAACTCTTTCGTTTACTTGTTTGAGTCTTCCCATTTGTGGCATGATAGATTAGGTCATGTTAATTATGATTTCATTCATAGATTAATTAACTTGAATTGCATTTCCAAATTTAAAGTTGATTGCAAACACAAATTTGAAACTTGTGTAGAAGAAAAATTTACAAAACCTTCATTACATCCAATAACAAGAAATAGTGAACCACTCGAGTTAGTTCACATGGAAATATGTGACTTCAAATCAACGCAATCACGTGGTGGCAATAAGTAATTTGTGACTTTTGTTTATGATAGTACAAAATATTGTTATTTGTACCTCATCAAAAGTAAATATGAAGCTATAGAGAAGTTCACTATCTATAAAAATGTAGTTGAGAATCAATTAAACAGGAAAATTAAGGTGCTAAGAAGTGATCGTGGTGGGGAATATGAATCTCCAGTTGAGGCAATTTTTGCTAAATATGGAATTAAATATGTAACCACGGCACCTTATACACCCCAACAAAACGGTGTTGCCGAATGGAAAATCGAACATTTAAAGAAGCGATGAATGCCATGTTAATAAGTTCGGGATTACCTTCTAACATGTGGGGAGAAGCCGTGTTGTCGGCAAATTATGTGTTAAATAAGGTACCTCGAAAGAAACTAAACAATAGCCCATATGAATTATAGCATGGAAGAGCGTCATGTTACAAATACTTGCGAGTGTGGGGTTATCTTATGAATGTAGCTGTATGTCCACTAAAAAGGTGAAAATTGGACCAAATATTGTTGATTTCATATTCATTAGATATGCACACAATAGTTGTTCTTATAGATTTCTTATGTATGAATCAAAAATTCAAGATATACACAATAATACTATAATGAAATCTAGAAATGTGTCTTTATTTGAGAATGTGTTCCCATGTAAGTTAAGAAATGAGGCAAGCTCATCAACTATAGTACACCATTTAATAGAAGAAAAACACATTTAAGATAGAAGTGCAGAATAGGAGATGGAATCTCGACGTAGCAAAAGAGCTAGATTAGAAAAATCCTATGGACTGGATTTTCTAACTTACATGATAGAAAGTGAGCCACAAAGTTATAAAAAATATATGAGCTCTTATGAAGGACCTTTATGGAAAGAGGCCATTAAAAGTGAAATTGATTCCATTTTGCAAAATCACACTTGGGAACTAGTGGACCTTCCTCCGGGAAATAAACCACTAGGATATTGGTGGATTTTCAAAAGGAAAAGGAAGGCGGATGGAACAATTGATAAGTATAAGGCTAGACATGTAATTAAAGGTTACACACAAAAGGAAGGCCCATATTACTTTAACACGTATTCTCCTGTTACGAGGATAACGTCTATTAGGATTGTAATTGCAATTGTCGCATTGCAAAATATTGAAATACATCAAATGGATGTAAAAACTGCCTTTCAAAATGGAGATTTAGAAGAGGAGATTAACATGGAACAACCAGAGGGCTTTTCTACTATAGGGCAAGAAAATAAAGTGTGCCAGTTAGTGAAGTTATCGTATGGCCTCAAACAAGCACCAAAATAATGGCATCAAAAGTTTTATCAATCCATGATTGAAAGTGGATTTAAAATCAATGAATGTGACAAATGTGTCTATATCAAAAACACGAAAAATGGCTATGTCATTTTGTGTCTTTATGTAGACAACATGCTTATCATAGAAAGTTGTGATAAAACAATTAAATCCACAAAGAATATGTTGAACTCAAAGTTTGACATGAAAGATATGGATTTAGCGGTTGTGATCCTTGTAGTGAAAATTTCCAGAATATATGATAGACTTGTACTGAGTTAATAACATTATGTGGATAAAATTCTAATGAAATTTAACAAGGTTAATAATAGAACCGTGAATACTCCAATTGACACAAGCCTACATTTAACAAAGAATAGAGGCGAACCTGTGTCTCAGTTAGAGTATTCAAGGATCATTGGAAGTTTAATGTAATTAATTAGTTGTACAAGGCCAAATATTGCTTATGTTGTGAGCAAACTGAGTCGGTATACAAGTAATCCTGGGACATACCATTGGAAGGGTATTGTGAGAGTACTAAGGTATTTAAGATATATTTGTGACTATGGATTACATTATACTAGATATCCAGATGTGATTGAAGGATATATTGATGCTAACTGGATATCAGATATCAAAGACTCTAGGTTTACAAGTTGATATTAAAATTACCCCATCAGGCGCGCGCGGGCGGCATTTCGCATTTTTGAACCGAGTGTTAGAGTCGCCACACCTGTTTCGCATTTTGAACAGATTTTTGAGCTCACCCGAGTCACCTCATTTTCATGAGTCTTTCTGTACCTTTCTTTCTTTAAAAGTTGTATATGTGTGTGCGCTTTTAAATAAAATGTATTTGAAAGTAAATAATGGAAAGACAATGCAGGGAATATTAACAAACCGCTATCACCGTTAGACCTCCACAGTGAAATGGAAGGTCTTGTGGGATCGTTTGGACAGTTTGGGTCTACGTATATAATAAATAAGTACTACACTGTAAGCGGTATATTTAAAGGAGTAATGTATTTAAAGACATGAAATTTAAAGCGTTATTTAATGTGTGGAAGGAGAACACACCAATGTTGGTTAGGTTCTATCTTCCTAGGGTTTATAGGAGGAATGTGTTTGGTTGAGGGTGTTTAAAGAGGAGAGAGGTTTTTCCCTCACTAATGGCAAAATATCCCCTAATTTACTCTCATATCACACTCGGGGGGTCTAAAGAGGAGAGAAATTTTGCACTCACTCGGGCTGAACCTCCCCTAGTTAGCTCTCGTTCACACTCATTAGACTCGCGGGTTTGGACCAGTTTGAGCCGTTTGTTGGGTGTTTGGAGTTTGGTGAGTGGGTGTAGGTTGGTTGGGGATGAATAGAGTTTTGGGACATCGAGAGGTCGATTGGGATGGGGTGGGCTGGATTGGGATCGCTTCGGGAGGGCTCGAGATGCCTCGGGATGGCTCGAAAGGCCTCGAAATGGGCCGAAATGGCTTAGAATGAAGGGGGGAGGCTGTAGGAAGGTTGCAGGAAGATAGGAGGGAGTTGAGGTGTGATTAAATGAGCAGGGGGAGGCTGGTATCTATAGGGGGTAAAAATTGACAAAGTGGTCCGTATGGACCTCTCTTCAATCAGAAGTTTTTTTGGTTTTTCTCGATTTGGGGAATTTTTTGGGGGATTTTGATAATTAAAGGGGATTTTTGGCGTGTTGACAAGGATGTCCGTACGGACATACCTTGCTTTTGCATATGTGTCCATACGGACCAAGTTGCAATCTGACATATTTTTGACTTTTTTTTTGTCATTTCCTACAGTGTTCTTGAATTCCCTTTTATGCCAGAAAGGTCCTTCCTTGGTTTGGCTGGTCAGTTTGGATCTTTTGGACATTTACGGGTCTTCGGGATCACGAATGAGTGAATCCTCAGTATTTCCCGTATGCTCGGATGGAGAGCGGTCTGGATTGGGGTACTTACAGAAGCCCCTCGGCGGTGTCACTTACGAAGGAAGTGGGGTCGTCGATAAAAATAAGAATCCCGATCTGGACTGCTCGTCGGAAGGGAAAAGATAAGTGACCAGGTTGGTAGGATTGATGGACTCTTTGATAGGATTCCTATGTATCCCTGAGTGGGAATCAAGCCAATGGTAGTTCGTGTGTGAATACGGCTTAGGGGCCGTATGAGGGTTGAGGTGCGGAGGCGTTTGTACCTAAGTGAGATTTTCAAAGGCGTTTGTCTCTTAAGTTTATTTTTCGAAGGTGTTTATGCCTTGAGTTTGTTTTTCAAAGGCGTTTGTACCTTAAGCTTTGTTTTTCGAAGGAGTTCATACCTTAAGTTTGTTATTATTCGAATGCGTTGTACCTTAAGTTTGACTGTTTGAAGGCATCTATACCAAAGTAAAACATAGTTCAGGAGTATGAACCTAGATTTGAGACTTAGTTTCGGAGTATGAACCTAAGTTGAGGCTTAGTTCAGGAGTATGACCTAAATTGAGACTTAGTTCATGAGTATGAACCTAAGTTGAGGCTTAGTTCAGGAGTATGAACCTAAATTGAGACTAAATTCAAGAGTATGAACCTAATTTGAGGCTTAGTTCAGGTGTATGAACCTAAAGTGATACATAGTTCAGGAGTATAAACTTAAGTTTAGGCTTAGTTCAGGAGTATGAACCTAAAGTGAGACATAGTTCAGGAGTATGAACCTAAGTTGAGTCTTAGTTCAGGAGTATGAACCTAAATTGCGACTTAGTTCAGGAGTATGAACCTAAGTTGAGACTTGGTTAAGGAGTATAAACCTAAGTTGAGGCTTAGTTCAGGAGTATAAACCTGGATTTGAAGAAATGGCTTGAGTTTCTAAAATACTAGAGGACAAGGTGGTGCCTCTGGCTGAAATAATGAGGATGCGGTGGCACCTCTGGCTGAAATAATGAGGACGTGGTGGCGCCTCTGCTGATATGATGAGGACGTGGTGGCGCCTCTGCTGAAATGATGAGGACGTGGTGGCACCTTTGGCTGAAATGATGAGGACGTGGTGGCGCCTCTGCTGAAATGATGAGGATGTGGTGTCGCCTCTGGTTGAAATAATGAGGACGTGGTGGCACCTCTGGCTGAGATAATGAGGACGTGGTGGCGCCTCTGGCTGAGATAATGAGGACATGGTGGCGCCTCTGGCTGAGATAATGAGGACGTGTGGCGCCTCTGACCAAATTTGTTGAAACTTTTGAGGAAGTGTGGCACCACTTACATAATTTGTTGAAATTTTTTAGAACGTGTGTCACGTCTGACCGAATTTGTTGAAACTTTTGAGGACGTGTGGCGCCTCTGACCGAATTTGTTGAAAACTTTGAGGATGTGTGGCGCCTAAGACCAAATTAGTTGAAATATTTGCAGAGTATCGATAAAATGCAAAAGTGATGGCTGTCATTAAGGTCTTTCTGAATGTCCTGGTGGTTCGCCACTTATACATTCCACTTCAGTTGAGGAGAGTTGATCATGACCCCTATTTTCTTCATTGCTATCACCAGGCTATGGTTTATCACTAAGGATCTACCATTTGATGAGAGTTTGGTTGCAGACCTCCATTGGGCAGAAGCACTACTTGGTTCTCCTTCGGGAAGGTTAGGCTCATGAATCTGGCCAGTTGTATGTGATTGAAATTACCCGGATCTGGCTGCGCGGGTCGTGCATCTCGCGCTGGTTCGTCGTTTGCTGCATTTCGTTTGTAGAGTCGCCACACCATTTTGATATAGCCCAAAACATTGAGAAAAGGATTTGTTTTTAAAAGGTTGTTGTGTGATGAGATTTTGAGTTCAGAGGTCAGGTTACGCTCGGGAAGAGAATAGTAGAGCTCACTCAAGTCGCCTCGTATACACTAGTCTTTCGATACCCCTCTTTCTTTAAAAGTTGTGTGTGTGTATGTGATCTTTTAAAAATGCATTTTGAATAGGATGTCTACATTGTATGCTATGTATTTAAGTATTGAAATTAATTGAAATAGTGTTGGAAGGAGGCCTTACCAATGTTGGTTCGTGTCTATCTTCCGCTTGGGAATGTGTTGGTTATGTGTGATTAGTGCTTCGGGACGGACCCGGATTACCTCGGGATGTACCGGTGTATGCGGACAGAGGTTTGGCGTGCCTCAGGAGTGCTAGATGTGTACGGGGAGAGGTTCGGCGTGCCTCAAGGTTGATGTGTGGATTCGGGCAAAGGTTCGGCGTGCCTCAAGATTGCTGAGTGGATTCGGGCAGAGGTTCGGCGTGCCTCGGGATTGCTGGGCAGATTCGGGCTGCGATTCGGTGTGCCTTGGGATTGCTAGGTGGATTCAGGTAGAGGTTCGGCATGCCTCGAGATTTCTAGGTGGATTCGGGCAGAGGTTCGGCGAGCCTCGGGATTGCTGTGCGGATTCGGGCAGAGGTTCGGCGTGCCTCGGGAATGCAAGGTGGATTCGGGCAGAGGTTCGGCTTACTTCGAGATGCCTCGGAATTTGCCGACAGGACATCGGGATGCTTCGGGATGGACTGGAATGGCTCAGGATGGCTCAGGATGGACCGACAGGGCTTTGGGATGCTTTAGGAGCACCTCGGGATGGCTAGGGAGCATCTCAGGATGGCTCAGCAGGGCCTCGGAGCACCTCGGGAAGGCTTGGAAGGCTTCGGGAAGGACCGAAAGGGACCGGGATTGCCTCAAAAGGGCTGAGAGGGGAGCCAGAAGGCTGGGGGAGAGAGAGGAGAGAAGGGAGGTGTGAAGAAAATGAGAGGGGGAGCCCTCTATTTATAGGCCCAAGAAAACTGCAAACATGTTCCCGAGGACGCATATGCAATTCTAATTTTTTGGTTTTCCGGGATTTGAGGGAATATTGTGGACTTTAAGGGGATTTTATCATGATTATGTTTACCTTGCAATAGTGTCTGCGCGGACACTTCTGCAGGCTGAACTTTTTTTGTAATTCCCAAAAAGTCCTATTTTATTTTATCCCGGAAGGGTCCTACCTTGGTTTGGTTGGTGGTTTTGGACTTTTTGAAGATTACGGGTCTTTGGGATCACGTTTGTGTGAGTCCGTGGTGTTTTCCGTGTGTCAGATGGGGAGCGATCCAGATTGGGGTACTTACAGAAGCCCCTCGGTGACGTCACTTATGAAGGAAGTGGGGTCATTGATAAGATAAGGGTCCTGATCTGGATCGCTTGTCGGGAGAGAGAAGGGGACCATGTTGGTCGGATGTGAGGACGTGGTGGTGTCCTAAGGTGGCATGGACGTGTCGGTGTCCTGGGATGAAATTTGTGTGTGGAGTGTCGGTGTTCTGAGTGAAGTGGTAAGTGGATGTGTCGGTGTCCTAATGAGGTGGACGTGCCGATATCCAGAGATGTGTGAGGTGGACGTGTCGGTGTCCTAAGGTGAGGTGGACGTGTCGGTGTCTGAAGGTGAGGTGGACATGTCGGTGTCCGAAGGTGAGGTGGACGTGTCGGTGTCCGAATGTGAAATGGTGAGTGGACGTGTAGGTGTCCTAATGTGAGGTGGACGTGTCGGTGTCCGAATGTGAGGTGGACGTGTCGGTGTCTGAATGTGAAATGGCGAGTGGACGTGTCGGTGTCCTAATGTGTGTCCGCTTGGGACGGCTGGCTGGACCCTTTGATAGGATTTCTACGTATCTCGAGTGGGAATCAAGCCTGATTGTAGTTCGTGTGTGATGTGAGTTTGTCATGTATGAGGACGTGGTGGTGTCCTCTGACTAAGATTTGTGTGTGGACGTGTCAGTGTCCTGTGGTGTGATTTGGTGTTTGAGACTTTGGTTCAGGAGTATAAACTTATGTCGAGACTTGGTTCAGGAGTATGAACCTGGTGCTTGAGACTTAGTTCAGGAGTATGAACTTGAGTCGAGGCTTGGTTCAGGAGTATGAACCTGGTGCTTGATACTTAATTCAGGAGTATAAACTTAAGTCGAGGCTTGGCTCAAGAGTATGAACCTGGTGCTTGAGACTTAGTTCAGGAGTATTAACTTAAGTCGAGGCTTGGTTTAGGAGTCTGAACCTGGTGCTTGAGACTTAGTTCAGGAGTATGAACTTAAGTCGAGGCTTGGTTTCGGAGTATGAACCTGGTGCTTGAGACTTAGTTCAGGAGTATGAACTTAACTCGAGGCTTGGTTCAGGAGTATGAACCTGGTGCTTGAGACTTAGTTCAGGAGTATGAACTTAAGTTGAGGCTTTTTGGGAGGCGTACTTGCCTTGTGATTGATTTGTGGGAGGCATGCTTGCCTTGTGGTTTGTCAGCTGGGGAAAATTTTGGGCTTACGATGGCTGTCGGGGAAATGACTTATTTGTTGAGAAGGCATTTGTGCCTTAGGATGTGTGTTTTGAAGGCTTTTGCGCCTTGGGGCTTGTGTTTGATGGCGTTTGTGCCTTACAATTTGTGTTTTGAAGGGGTTTGTGCCTTGGGATTTGTGTTTTGAAGGTGTTTGTGCCATGGGGATTGTGTTTGAAGGCGTTTGTGCCTTGGGATTTATGTTTTGAAGGCGTTTGTGCCTTGGGGTCCGGACTTATGATGACGGCCGGTGTTTGTTTTGCCGTTTAGTGGGTGAGATCCGGACTTACGATGACGGTCGGTGTTTGTTTTGCTGGGGATATGTATCTTCGTACGGGTTTACAAGGATGGCCGTTTGACTTTTGTCCGCTGGGAAAAGGGAGTTCGGGCTTACATTGATGGCCGGTGTTTGTTTTGCCTTTCAGTGGGCGAGATCCGGACTTACGATGATGGCCGGTGTTTGTTTTGTTGGTTTTAGGGACCAAACTGCATTGAATTTGCTGGAAATGGCCTTTGGACGGCCAAGGGCGAAGATTATAAGGGCAAAATAGGGATTTTGCCTGGGCTACAAAGGTGTCCGCGCGGACACTTCTTGCATGCAAAGTGATCCGCGTGAATATATTTGCAAATCTGATTTTCCTAATCAGAATCAGATTTCCACGCCATTCCATCTTCTTTTTCATATCTTAGCCGAGGGAGAAGAGAGAAAGGGAGAAGAAAACTTGATTTTGAGCAAAATTTTCTTGAGAAAATCCTTCCAAGTTGCTAGATTATTATCATGGCGAAAAGATTGGGGCAAAGTCTTCGTCAAAGGGGCCGAGAGGCCATAGAGAGGAGGTTGGACCTTCAAAGGAATTTTTCTTCCTTTGCACCTTCAACAATGAATCCGGATGAGTTGTATCCGGATTTGGATGTGCACAACTCGAGGGGGAAAGCGAAAATGGAGGTAAGAAATCAAATTTTGTTTTGATTCTTGCTTGGAATGATTTATGCTAGAACTAGGTTGTTAGTTTTTGCATATTTGGGGCTTTTGTTGTTGCCATGCTTATTTTGTGAAATTGATGATGGATTATTGAAATTGGGTGCATATGGTTTGCGGGTATGTAATTTTTGTTAAAAAATGCGGAGTTTAGCTCTTATTTGTGAGAATAAAGTGTCTCTCCTTGAAATGAATGCTTTGGTGACTTGTACCTTGATGCTATTTTTGTATGTACATGGTTTTTTGTGGAAAAAATTGTCGTGTAGGGACGGACTTTGTGTGGAAAATTTTTGTGTGCCGTGTTTTTGTGACGGGCTTTTGTTTGAAAATGTGTCGTGTAGGGACGGATCCCTTGTGTTTGTTGAAAATGTGTCGTGTAGGGACGGATCTCTTTTATTGGAAAAATTGTGTGTAGGAACGGATCCCTTGTGTGTTTTTTTTAAATGTGTCGTGTAGGGACGGATCCCTTTTATTAGAAAAAATGTGTGTAGGAATGAAACCCTTGTGTTGAAAAATTTGTGTAGGGACGGATCCCCTTTTTTTGTGAAAAACGTGTGTAGGGACGGATCTCTTTAGGAGAAATTGTGTGTAGGGACGTGTAGCGATGCGCGGGAATTCACTCGCTTTCCGACTTTTTATTTCTTGTTTTAGAGTCGTCACCTATATTATTGATTGGAAATATAGAAAAAAATCATTTTGAAAAGATTTGGGTTCGGGGCTTAAGTGATGGATTTGGAAGGTCAAGGAGCAGAACATCCACCAAATCCGAAGATCGGTCTTGCTAAAGGGGGGTTTTCAAATAAAAGCAATTAAATAAACAGATAAAAGGCCTCCATTTAACTAGGTTAAACGGAATATAGGATCGATTGCTTCGAGACCGTCTCCATGATTTTGAGAGGCTCTAGGCCGATCCTAGGTTCAATATACTATACCACTCTAATAATCAATTAGAAAGAATGAAGGAAGATTACCTTTTGTATGAGAAGAGATTCAGACAGAGTTTCGACTCAATCCTAGATTCGAATCTTGATGCGGACAGAGTTTCGCCTCAATCCTTGACTTGAATCTCGATGTTTGTTGATCAACAAGGTTGATAAACAAACTTTAGGTGATTTAGGGTGATTTTGTAGGAATCTTTCAGGGAGAGAAACCAACAAAGTGTGTGTGTATTGTGTTTTTTGATCAGGGATCCGGGAATCTGAAATACTGAAAGTCTTCAGGTAATTATAGGGGCTTAAGAGGTGAAGGTTGATTGGGATACCACTCAAGGAATCTTCCAGAACTCACACATCATTGGAGAACCGGACTTGATAAGATTTATCAAGAAAAGAGGTTGAAATCGACGAGGAAACTGATTCTGCACATCCTGCAGAAGCTTAGTCTCGCGCGAGACACGCCATTTCTCATGCGAGACAAGGCTGCTCAATGGACAATTCTGTTCTTCCTTTGTTTTCTCGTATGCAGTTCAGTCCAAACTAAAGGTCGTTAGTCAAAACTTAACTAAACATGACGAAATGGTGGATTTCTTCTCTTGACTCAAAGGCGAGACTTAGAGTGGTACAACTCTGCTCCGATGGGTTCAGAATGGGGTGCTACAGAGCCTCTCGGCGAAAAGTCTTATGGAAGAAGTCATCTCGATGATAGAAAAGACATCATTCTGGACATTGGGATGGTCGAGCCGCACGACTTCCTACGTATCTCCATCGAAAAGGCTGCTTTAGGTATTTTGAAAATCATTTTGAAAATTGAGGAGATTTTATTTTTGAAAAGGCAAATTCATACTGAGGAATCAAATCAAGACCCAATTCTGAATATACCCGCTTGTCTGAAGATTCGCCTGTCTTGGCTCCGAACCTGTGGGGAAAGATGTTAGAAAAAACAAAGGCTTACCTGTCGGGCATTTTTGATTTTGACGATTCACCTGTCTGAGCATTGAATTGTGGTTTTTGATTTGACGATTCACCTGTCTGGGCATTGAATCGAGCTTTTGTTGGGGATGACCATTGACCTGTCTGGGCTCTGAATCAGGCTTTTTCATGATGATTCACATGCCTGGGCTCTGAATAGGGCTTTTTGATTTGATGATTCACTTGTCTGGGCTCTGAATCGGGCTTTTTGATGACGATTCACCTGTCTGGGCTCTGAATCGGGCTTTTTTTTACGATGGTTTACTGTCTTCGACCAACCAATAGATAATTCGCCTATCCGGGTTCCGAATTATGCGGGATGACTTGATCTCTGGATCAATCATTTCGGGTGACTTGACACCATATCGAGCGATTATGCATACGCCACGTTCGGCTCATTCCGTGACTTGCGGTACCGATTTTTTCACGTTTCCTTGATAGGGTATCACTTTCAAGGGTAAATGTGTCAAAATTTTGAATTTTGATGTCGCGCAGATGCTTATTGTCGAGGACAATTTTGCGTTTTTCCAGGAAGCTTGTCTCGCGCAGGAGTGTTCGCTCGAAACCTAACAGTTTATTTAAATTTTGCAAGCGCACAGGCTATTGAAGTATAGCGGGTGCAAGTACGAGTCGATCCCACGAGGACATAGTTTACTTTGGGATGAATTTGTATTTACTAAGAAATATAGATGAGATTGGGAGAAATATAGTTTATGTTGAGAAAAGAATAGAACATACGCAGAAAATACTTTAGGAAAACTCTTATAAAACGAAACATTCTCGGGATTGGAAATCATTTTAGCCAACTATTCATCATATAGTCATGTCTTTGAAAATAAAGATTTTCATAAAAATCAAGGTGAAATTACCCGGGGATTTTCGCGCGGACGCGAAAACGCGGTTGTCTTTCGCGGAGGGTTGGTGTCTGAGACCTCGCTTTTCGGGAAGGAAGAGGAGTCGCCACGCGGTTTTTGTATTTTGAGCCTAAACGTTGAGAAATGCTATTGGTTGAAAAAAGTGTCATTTTTATTGGTAGCAAAAACTTAGGAAAAGGCTTTGAAAACGGGGGGTCATTTTTATTGGTAGCAAAAACGAGTAAAAAGATTTTTTGGTACCAGTGATTGTTAGGTTCGAAGGTCACGTTATGTTTCGGGAAGAGTATTACGAGATCACCCGAAATGCCTCGTATGACGAGTCTTTCTACCTTTCTCGAAAACGTGTGCGTGTGTGTGTGTGTTTGCATTTTGAAATGGGGGCTTGAATGACAAGCTTAATCTTGGTTTGAATGTCTAACGTTGATTAGGTGACTTGTTTGAAAAGGCGAGCGTTTGAATGACAAACGTTGGTTTTGTAGTTTTTAGGAAAAGTGGCGCGAATGCTGATTTTAACTGTTTATCTTAAGTGTCAAATGTTGACTTTTAAGAAAAGAGCGTTTGAATGTCAAACGTCGGATTTTGAGTTTTGAAGATGAGCGTTTGGATGCCAAACGTCACTTCGCGCGTTTTGAAAGAGAGTTCGAAGGTCGAACTCCGGTTTTGAACCGGGGGTGTCATTGTTAACGATTTTACGGGATAAACGTATTAAATGATTTTGAATGTCAAAAGTCAGCTTTTATGTTTGAAGATGAGCGTTTGGATGCCAAACGTCATTTCGCGCATTTTGAAAGAGAGTTCGAATGTCGAACTCCGGTTTTGAACCGGGCATTACATTGTTAACGATTTTTATGGGAAAAAATGTATTAAATGACATGCAATCAACGAATCGGGTTGCGACTCGAACTTTGAAAAGTAAATACTATCACGATCCAAACGGATCGGACTTTGTAAATGACAGTATTTAAAGTGCGGTATCAACGGAATCAAACGATCCGGAATTCGTAAATGATGATCAACGAGCCAAACGACTCGAAATTATAAAGTTACATGAAATGTAAATGACGTTTGATGGATCAAACGGTCCAGAATTTGTAAATGACAGAAATTTAAATGACGTTCGACGGATCGATCGATCCGGAATTGTAAATGACAGAAATTTAAATGGAACGGGGCCGAAACGCCGTTTTAACCCAAGATTACTTCTCTTACGGGAAGAGAAGAGGATCTAGGGGCTAAAACGTATCGGACCCCGTTAGACGGAGGCGTCTACATTTCCTAGATGTTCATCCGAAACGGTTATAGCGACTGGCACGTAAATCGAGGCGGGACGAGAGATTAGAGAGAGGGAGTTATACCTATGGCTAGAGTCGACTCCTTTAGCTCGGGGGGTGTATACGGGATACGGAAAGTGATTTGGGATGGTGTTTTTAGGTGGTGAGGGGCGTATTTGATCGAAATACGAAGGTTTCACGCGAATTGAGACGAAATGGGGGCTCGAGAAGGGGTGAAACTCAGTTGGGCCGTGGCTATGGTGAACTTGAAGAGTGATTTTTGTTCTTCTAAATGGCTTTGACAGCCTTGGTATTTATAGGTGAAATTTCAGCATGAGTCCGGACGGACTTAGCTTGAAATCCAGGGGGTTTTGTGAAACTTTGGAAATTGGAGAGACTTGCTGGCAATTTCTGAAAGTCTGCAAAGGAGTCTGGCCGGACTGAGACTGTATACCAGGGGTATTTTAGTCTTTTCTCCTTGATTTTTGATTGAAAGGTGACTAGAGGGAGGTGGCATGCACGCCACGTGTCCCATGACTCACCAGGTCCATAGATTTTCGTGCCACTTTCCCCGGTTTTGTCTGTTTTTAAAATAACAGTCCGGAAAATGTCCGAAATGCCCCCGAAAAGTGTGTTTTTCAGGGAAAGCCGTACTTTTATGTGCGATGACGTGTGTTAAGTACGTTTCGACATTGGGATGCACGGGGCAGTCTCGAGACGTCTTGTTGGCTTGGCAACGGGGAACTTAACGGGTTCCGGTTAACTTGGAGTGGGCCAGTTAACGGATTCCGGTTAACTTCTAACGGATTTTGACTATCCGGATTTGGGTACTTACACAAGGATGGTACGTTAAGCTTACACTAATTCTCACAATCAAGCAAGTAGCGTTTGTACCCTTCACTAATTATGCCCTATCTCTCGATGGCCCATAATTAGCAAGGATCCATTAAAGTTCGCAAATCAACGTACTTTCCATTCAAGGAACATCCCTAGGCAATTGAACTACTCTCGTGATCAATGAAACTTAGTTCCTTTATATGGTTTCGTTAATCGAGATTCTCCACTAGGTACTTCTCTCGATTAACTGAATCATACAAGTTGGACGTCTCCAAAATGTAAGTCATTTTGAGATTAATATAAAGAAATTGTTTAGATGAAGAGAAATGACAAAACTTTTTATAAAAGATGTTGAACAAAAGGCATTTTGAGTTTCCAACCCCAAGAATATGGGGGATTACTCACTAGCCATTATGAAACAAACAAACATAAGTAATAATAAGAGATAAAGGGAAGAAAGACATATGGTTGTAAAGAGACGAAGGCTGAAAATAACTTTTGAATTTTTATTGCTTCTTCCAAAATACTTTAAGAACAATGATGAACACTTTGAATCTTCAAAATATTTGGAACTAATGATAAAGAAATCTTGTATATTCTGGTATATAATGTATTTCTAAGCTCTGATATGATATCATGTATGATATCTTGTGTCTCTAAGACCGATTACAAATGGCCTATATATAGATATGGAGGAGACTCTTCAAAGTGGTGCCTTCAAAAGGTGCCTTTTTGGAACTGGTTCAACGCTTGCACGGCCGAGTCACATGATCTGCACGACCGTGCCTCCTTGGCGCCAAAGATTTGTTTGAACTGGTGAAAGTGCACAGCCGCTCCTCCTTTGGCTGCATGGCCGCTCTGCCCGGATTGCTCGGCCACTCTGGTCTTCAAGCCTCGACCGCTCTATGTTTTGGGGCAAAAATTGGCCTGGCAATGGCCATATGCATGGCCGCTCCTGTACAAAGAGCACGACCGCTCTGGCTGGATTTTGGCCTGTGTTCTTGATTTGGTGTTGTCCCCCCATGGCTTTTGATGCTTGATTATTCCAAGGCTCCAATTTGTTCATAAAGTGACTCAAAAACCCGTCTAAGAGTATAAAATATACCAAAGGCATAAAATCGAAGATATATGACAAAAGAAGCTAAAATAAGATAAATGCAAACTAAATGATACTAAAAACTAAGGAAATGATTGATAAAAGATGCGATAAATGACTATATAATATTCACTTACCCAACTCCCCCACACTAAGCTCTTGCTTGTCCCCAAGCAAGATTAGGATGAAAAAATGGAGAGGGAGGAAACAAATGCAAATGATAAAACAATGATATTGATCCCTCAGAAAATTTATTGCTGCATGCCTATCGCTTTTGAAGATTGCCTCTAGCTTTCTATTCATATTTTTCATATCCTTAAAAATCATTAGAGAGAATTATTTAGGGGATATTTCAAGAGAGTAATTTTAAGACAATAAATCAATATAGCATAAATAGAATTTGATCAAGCAAAGCATATTTATAGAGAAGGATGAATCTTTGGATCATAAATTGGGCGCAATCAAAAGCTTCACTCTTTAGAGTGATTTGTGAAAATAACTTTATTGCTTAAAATGTACAAATAAAAGGAATGAACATTTATTCACAAATTAGAAGTATCCATGGAATTGAAATGCATTTTGAATCACAAGGGTGGAAATGGAGGATGATAGTGGAAAATCTTATCAAGGCCTAACAAATTATCTTACTTTTGTACGTGTTAAATTTGCAAAAGACTTTGAGTAATTTTGATCCTTTCAAGTAGGAGACGTTGTGGCTGCGAACCCCATGTTCCTAATACTTAGATCGAAAATACTTTAGATATTACTTCTATTTGGCAAGAAAACATCGTCGCAGCGAACGCTGTGTATTGAGTTACATTAGGAAATAATAGACTGCTTTTTTTTTTTGATGATTTGGTGACTTGGTCACTCTTGAGCAATAAGATAAAATGTTTTAGCCTTGATTGATTAGTGGAAATGGAGAGATGGGATTTTATGAAGGGATGTAATTCAAAGGAAGCAAAACAACGTGAATGTTTCTAATAAGGGAATAAACATCAAAAATATTGAAATGTACATTTAAAGAAATAATTTTTTCAAAATTTTTCACAAGATAAAAACCAAGTGCTTAAGGATGATCAATGAGGTTTCAACTAAACAAATAAATGCTTTTCTTGACAAAACCCTATATATTGCTATATTAAACTTATGAGGCTTTAATTACTTCCTAAAAATATCCCTATATTTTTCCTTTTAATTATTTCTAAGTTTATAGAAAATATGAGAAGAAAGATAAAGGCATTATTCTAGAGCAAATAGCAAGCATAAGGATTAATAATAGGGTTCATCATAGGGATTTTTTTTAAATACTAGATGCATACATAATAAAAATAAAATGCAACTAAGTTAAAAACAAAAAGAAATCTAAACTAGAAAGCATAAAACTCTAAACTAGAAAGCAAGAAATGATAGATAAATACCCCCCACACTTGAAGTGAACATTGTCCTCAATGTTTCTAGGACCAATGAAAATTAGTGGAGGGTGAAGAGAAATAAAGAAAAACTTACTTAAATGGCGATGGTGGTGGTGGAAAGTCAGGCCAATGGGTTGCCCCATAGTTATATACATAATCTAACCTTTCTCGGGCTTCCCGAGCATCTTCTCTCATACCATGAATGCCCTCCCTCAATCCTTGCACATCTCCCCTCAAATTTTGAAAATCCCCCCTCAAGCTATTCGTACTTCCCCTCAAATCATTTACATGGCCAAACATCTCGTTCACTTGGCAAAACATTTGATTGTGCCGGATAAACATTTGCTGAAATTGTTGATAGAATTCGGGTGGGATTTGGTTTATGTTTGGCGGGGCTTACTCATCTTCTCCTTCTTCCTGACCCGCTTGGCTTGCTTGGACTTCTTCTAGAGCCAAGGCATTTGTAAAGATCCAAGTTTCGGGTTCTCTGACTTGGGCGGAGGGTAGGTTAGTGTTTGGGAGAAATTAATTGCATAGTCCGAAGGGTCGGAATATCCAATTTTGTTGACCCTTTGACCTCAATCCAATCACTCGGCACCTCAAACCCAAAATGTTTAGCAAATAGAGTCACAATTCCCTCTATGTGAATCTTTCCATTGTAGGTTAGGGAAATAATGTCACTAATCAACTCAATGAGGAAATTGCTAATATTCACCTTCCTATTCCCCCGAACAAAACACCACAACAAAAATAGCTCTTTCCTATTAACCGTTCCCTTATCTTCCCTAGAAAATATGGTACAAGCATATATTCTATGAAAGAGGCGAAGGGATGGGTGGATAATGGAGGAGGCTTTGGCGTTTCTAGATCGAAAAGAGGGAAGTCCGGTTATTTGGCTCCAAATCACATCTTCCCTAAATTCAATGGGGATATCGGCCTCAATATTAGTGAAAGAGGGCTAGCCCAAAATTTTGTTGACATCAAAAGAGGTAAGATGAAGTTCTCTTCCGTAAAGGCAAAAATTGAGATGGAGCAGATTGTATGACGCTCCGATTTGGCTGCAAATTTCTGTTGTGACACTCCTTCTCAAAGTACATAAGAATTCTATGGTGAGTCTCTCATAAGTTTTCTCATGCAATTGAAGAATTCCCGGACAACCTAATCCAAGATGAAATGCAACACATCTGAATAAATTCCTAATGATTTAAGGGCACGGGTATCAGGGAATTGGGTTGGTCTTATTCGCTTGGAGCGAAGGGCAGTAAACCGAGCTATTTCTGAAGAACTTCTAAACTCAATACCAAAGTTATTGAGAGTTGGGTTTAGGTTAGATGTAGAGGCGGGTTCTTTTCGGGATTTCTTAGACACCATTTCTGTAGCCCTTTCCTTTCCTTTTGAAGTCATTGATTCAATACCCAAAAATTTGAAGAACAAGAGAAGTGAGAAATTTTTACCCGGAGGAATTGATGTTGAAAGCCTTGAAATCATTGTTGCGTAGCCTTAAGTTGCCCAAAAGCTTCCTCCTTGAGCTTCAAATCCAAAGCAATCTTTTCAACTTTTGAAATGGGTGAAGATTTGGGATTTTTCGGAATTGGGGTTTCAGGAGGGTTTTGAGTGGTGAATTGAGGAAGATTTGGTGATGGGAAAGTGTTTGGATGATGGATTTAGTGAGTATGTATGTTGTATTGTGGGAATATATGGTGGATTTGGGAGTATTTAAGGTGGAAGGGGCGGAGGTTTTGAGAGAGAGTGAAGAGGATGAAATGATTTTGGGGAGGAGGGTGAAGTGTTATGGCTTTTGACTGAAGAGGCACGACTTTCCAGGTGACATGCACGGCCGCTCCCCTTAACTGAGTAAACTCAGTTAACTCGATATGAACTGCACGGCCGCTCCAGATGATAGAGCACGGCCGTGCTCTACCAATGTTCACTAATTTTCATTTTTTTATATAGTATAATCCCACAAAACAAAGTTAGTAAATAAAAATAATAGAAAATAAATAAAATAAAATAAAATAAACAACAAAAATAATCCATCGATTACCATCCCAATGATGCTTGTTTTAGGTCATTAGCTCAACCCCTTTCCGGTAATAGGTGATGCGTGATATTTTGGCGGTCTATCGTCTTTGACAACTCGCCAATGCATTCCTTCCGGAGTGATTAAAATTTTCTTTGGCAAATATGCTTTCCATCTCGATCTTTTTCTTGGTAGAACAAGTTGCCTATAGTCCTTGCACTTTCGAAAATTTGAAGTGCCTTTATTACTTGGCACCTTTGTTCTTTTTGGCCTTTTTGTTGCATTGTTAGTATCAAGACATGCAGAAATTTTTATCACATCGTTATCATTATCACAATCCAAAGGTTCATTATTTATGAGATCATTTTTCATCTTTTCCTTTGATTGCGATCCCCCCTCACCCTCTTCATATTCTTCGCTTGGGGTGTAGATCTCTAAATAAGGATCCTCGAGGTCCGATCTTTTCATATCAAACTCGACCTTTCCTTCCCAGCATTTAGGGAGAAGGTGCCATTCTTTACATCAATTATTGCCCCCAGTGGTGGCAAGGAATGGCCTTCCTAAAATGACTGGAATCTGATGGTCTTCTTCCATATCAAGGATCACGAAGTCGACAGGGATGATCAAACTCCCTACTCGACATGGCATATTTTCCATTATACCGATGGAGTATTGTATGGAACGATCCGCCAATTGGAGAGACATGGTGGTGGGTTTGAGTTCCCCTACACCAAGTTTCTCACTCGCCGATAATGGCATAGCACTGACACTAGCTCCTAAATCAAGCATAGCGTTATCTATGTTAATTCTGCCAACACAACAAGGAATTGAAAAAGTACCCGGATCCTTTAATTTTGGAGGAGGCTTATTTTGTAAAACAACACTTACTTCCTCTGCTAACATAACATTCTCATATTCCACTAGCCTCTTTTTCTCCGAAATTAATTGCTTTAATGGTCTAACACATAAAGGCATTTCTTCAATTTTTTTAGATAATGGAATGTTAACATTAAAGGCATCCAAGTTTTCTAGAAGTTTGGTATAACCCTTGTTTTCTTCTCTAGGGGATTCCGTCCCCGAATTAGTCTCAATTATCGGTGGGATGGACTATAATCATCTTCACTAGGGCATTCATTTAGCATTTCATATTCATCTCTAGCGCTCACCATACTAACATGCTCATTCGGCCTTTGAGGTTGATCGGGAAGACTCCCTTGTGGTCTACTCGTTGGGAT
Organism: Adenophora triphylla var. japonica; assembly: GCA_022495995.1. Lineage (NCBI taxonomy): Eukaryota > Viridiplantae > Streptophyta > Magnoliopsida > Asterales > Campanulaceae > Adenophora > Adenophora triphylla. Next base: position 156,586 of record JAFEMH010002357.1, read on the forward strand.
GGCCTGTTGAGCTTATTGACTTTCTAGCATCTTATTATGCACTACTAGGTTATTGAACCTAGCATTCAACAATTTAAAACATTCCCTAAACTCATTATTGATCTTTTCTTGAGCATTTTTGTTTTCAACTACAAAATCCATTAAAAGATCCAATTTTGATTTAGGGGGAAAGGTATTCGAATTATTATTGAAATTCTTTGATGCAAATCCCGGGGTTTTTGTAGATGGTTGTGGATTTAAAACGTTGTTATTCTTGTAGGAAAAGTTGGTGTGATTCCTCCATTCGGGATTGTATGTATTAGAATACATCCCCCCCTTCTGTCCAAAAGAATTGACAAAGTATACTTGATCACTAGAACTAGTGTCAAGCAAATCACAACTATCCGTACTATGTGAGTTAGACCCACATAGTTCACACAAAATATTAACGTTAGCCACGGGATTGACATTAAGATTCTTAAATTTCTTTAAAATCATGTCAACCGTAGAAGAGAGAAGAGTAACGGCGTCAACATTATATTTACCTTGCGTTCTTGGCTGTTGCTCCCTCTCATTTGACCACTTATAGTGGTTCAATGCAATATTTTCAATGAGGCCGTCTTCCTCATCTACACCTTTGTTTATCAATGCTCCTCCTGCAGCGCATCAATAGTCTCTCTCGTTTTGAATATGAGACCGTTTTAGAAGATATGAATTATCTACCACTTTTTGAGCCGGTGGTGGGGGCACATTCTGAGAAGCTCATTGAAATGCTCCCATGCATCGTATAATGTCTCACTTCCCGTTTGACAAAACTTGGGGATCTTCGTACGAATTTGGGCTGTTTTGCTCGACGGGAAGAAACGCCCAAGGAATGCTTCTTGAACTTGGTCCCATGTAGTTAAAGAGTTTTGAGGGACCGAGTTCAACCATTGCTTGGCCTTATCCTTAAGAGAGAATGGAGAAAGGCGCATTCGTATTTCTTCCGGTGTGACATTCTGGATACAAGTGGTGTCACAGTACTCCAAGAATGTTTGGATATGGAGATGAGGATATTCGAAAGTAGTGCTGCTGTATTGGTTGTTCATAACCATATGCAAAAGTTGCGGCTAAATCTCAAAGTTGGCCGCGTTGTCATTCGGCACAACAATGGGGGATCTAGTTCCCGGGGTACTTGGATTCACAAAGTCCCGTATGGTCCTAGCAGGTGTTACTGGCTCTCCTTTCGCCATATATTGGTTTAATGTCTCCTTGAGTTTTCTTAGTCTCTCGTGAAAGGTTCTTTCGGGTTCCGAATCAAAGTTGTCAAAGAAGGTCCGAGCCCGTTTCATACACTACAAGAACAATCAACAAGAAGATAAAACGTAACAGATTATCGAAAGTAAAAACTAAAACAAAATTAAAAAACTATGTAGTAAAGGCAAAAAAAAAAAAAAAAATTAAACCGTTGTCCCCGGCAACGACGCCAAACACTTGTTCGGTCGAAACCTAACGGTTTATTTAAATTTCGCAAGCTGATGGATAAAAATCCTCTTGTAATAAAATACCTAGCATGTGTTCTAGCTACCATTGTAGTAGTATGCACAAGCAAGAGTTGAATTCACAGAGATTTGAGTGTTGAACAAATTGGTTTAATTAGTGTGAAAAGAAACAAAGGGGGGTTTTGGTTTTGATTTTATTATTAAAACTAATTGACAAAAACTAATTAAGCAAATAAAATAAACAAAACAAGAAAATAATTCAAGGATTAAGAAATAGTCCAAGGATTGGATTCACAACATATTATCACTTTATGCTATTTAAATCATGTGAAGAAATAACTCAATCTCATTCTTGGGTTCGTTCACAAAAACCTAGGGTTAAGATGTTCATATATTCCGGTAGCTCAATAAGAACATTAAAACCCTCCTAATTCTATCATTTTATATATTCCGATAGGTCAATGTAAACATTCAAGAATTTCAATTAAAAACTTAAGAACAATGGAACCTAGATTCGTTTGATTTCCGCTAGGTCCTCAATTGAAACTATTCTTCTCAACAATGGTCAAATTACAAACCATCCACGCCAGTGCAATAATTCATGCCCAAATAAATTCAAGAGGTCAAAGGTATTCCTCTAGGTCAATACAATTGATCTCAAGAACAATGGTTAAGAATGTTGAGAAGAACAAGAACGAAAAAGAGATAGGAAGAATTAAAACCCTAGCATAAAGATCTAATATGTGTTACTACCAATCCGCAAACTAAAGAATTTAGCCTCGCTGGGCCATTAAAATAAATACCTCAAACCTTGAATTAAACCCTTCAATCTTGAACAAAGAAATTGTAATATGTTTAGGAGAAAGAAAATATAGAGAGAGAATAAGAAAAATCAAAAGATCCAAGGATGATACAAAAACTAGTCTAGGGTTGTTTTTATAGGAGGATGGAGGTGAAAATCCTTTTTGGAAACAAATTATGGTCAAAATCCTAGTCAAAATAGAAAATCTCCCGAAATCCGTCAATGATTCTGTGCAAATCTGTTGAAAATCACGTTTTTATTATTTGTGACGGAATTAAATCCGTTGCTGAAACATTGTGGGCGGTCGGCCATGTTGGCCCATGCGGCTGCCTAGTAGTACAGTAGTTTCCTCGGCCAAATTCCTCCTCATGTGCGGCCGCCCTAAACAGCTCCAGCGACCGCCCAAGATTGAAGCCCATTTCCAGTTTCTTCCTTGGCCCAGCATCCCTTCAGCCTTGGCCGGCCACCTGTGCAATCCTTGGCCCTGATCCCTTACATTGCTCGGCCACCCCTGGCTGGAACTTTGAAGCAACCGGCCATTCCTTGGCCTAGGTTTGTACCCATTTTGGTATTCGTTCCGTCTCGCTATTGAACAGTCGCACTTTAATCACTATAATAAATTCTTTTGCACCTCGCTCTTTGAGATTTTATTTTTCACTTTAGCCCATGAATTTTTATAAATCAAATTCCTCCAAAATTTCCACATTTCCAGTTTAGTCCCTGAATTTCCAAGATTTCCAATTTGGCCCTTGAACTTTCAAATGTCAGTTTTGTCCCAGATTTTCCAGAATTGCAATTTGATCAAAAAACTTCCAAAGTACGCTCAAATCCTCCGTTTTATCAGTAATTGCACTTCAACCCCTGTACTTTCAAAACACTACAAAACACATTGAATTTCCAAGGTTTCGAGCATCAAATAAGCTAGGAAATATATCTTTTTGATAGGTAAAACCACATCCATCACAAGCGCACAGGCTATTGAAGTATAGCGGGTGCAAGTATGTTTCGATCCTACGAGGACAAAGTTTACTTTGGGATGAATTTGTATTTACAAAGAAATATAGATGAGATTGAGAGAAATATAGTTTATGTTGAGAAAAGAATAGAACATACGCAGAAAATACTTTAGGAAAGCTCTTATAAAACGAAACATTCTCGGGATTGGAAATCATTTTAGCCAATTATTCATCATATAGTCATGTCTTTGAAAATAAAAATTTTCATAAAAATCAAGGATGGTACGTTAAGCCTACACTACTTCTTACGATTAAGCAAGTAGCGTTTGTTCCCTTCACTAATTATGCCCTATCTCTCGATGGCCCATAATTAGCAAGGATCTATTAAAGTTCGCAAATCAACGTACTTTCCATTCAAGGAACATCCCTAGGCCATTGAACTACTCTCATGATCAATGAAACCTAGTTCCTTTATATGGTTCCGTTAATCGAGATTCTCCGCTAGGTACTACTCTCGATTAACTGAATCATACAAGTTGGACGTCTCCAAAATGTATGTCATTTTGAGATTAATATAAAGAAATTGTTTAGGTGAAGAAAAATGACAAGACTTTTTATAAAAGATGATGAACAAAAGGCATTTTGAGTTTCCAACCCCAGAAATATGGGGGATTACTCACTAGCCATTATGAAATAAACAAACATAAGTAATAATAAGAGATAAAGGGAAGAAAAACTTATGGTTGTAAAGAGACGTAGGCTGAAAATAACTTCTGAATTTTTATTGCTTCGTCCAAAATACTTCAAGAACAATGATGAACACTTTGAATCTTCAAGGGATTTGGAACTAATGATAAAGAAATCTTGTATATTCTGGTATATAATGTATTTCTAAGCTCTGAAATGATATCATGTGTCTCTAAGACTGATTACAAATGGCCTATATATAGATATGGAGGAGACTCTTCAAAGTGGTGCCTTCAAAAGGTGCCTTTTTGGAACTGGTTCAACGCTTGCATGGCCGAGTCACAAGATCTGCACGGCCGTGCCTCCTTGGCGCCAAAAATTAGTTTGAAATGGTGAAAGTGCATGTCCGCTCCTCCTTTGGCTGCACGGCCGCTCTGCCTGGATTGCTCTGCCACTCTGGTCTTCAAGCCTCGGTCGCTCCTTTTTTTGGGGCCAAAATTGGCCTGGTAATGGCCATATGCACGGCCGCTCCTGTGCAAAGAGCACATCCGCTCTGGCTGGATTCTGGCCTGTGTGCTTGATTTGGTGTTGCCCCTCCATGGCTTTTGATGCTTGATTATTCCAAGGCTCCAATTTGTTCATAAAGTGACTCAAAAACCTGTCTAAGAGTATAAAATATACCAAAGGCATAAAATTGAAGATATATGACAGCAGAAGCCTATTTATTTCAAGTCACTCTATTTTCAAACTTTTCTCAGCAAGTCCGAGCCAAGGATTTTTTTTCTGAGATTTTTGTGTGTCATTTGTTGATTTTGCTTCCTTATCAACCTTTTATTTTCCCCTACTTCCATTATCCATGGCTCAAGAAAGGAGGAATCTGACTTTTGGTAGTCATTTGCTTGGGAAGGTTTATCCCCGGGATGACCTCACGTTCGATCGTTCTATGCACATTTCCCATGCTATCCCCGAGGGTTTGGTAAGAATTTCTTTCTCACTTTCGTTTTATGCTTTGCATTGCATCGAATCCCTTGTTTTAAATTCCCCAATTCATCAAATTGGCTATTTTCTTCCTTTTTCTAGAACTAGGTTCTATGTTGATGCATGCTTCGTTTTTGTTGATTTTATTGGATGTTGATATTGCATTTGTGCATGTATGGGTTCCCTACACATCTTGGATTGTAGGAGGGATCGATTTGGGTAGCCAAATGCATCTTTGAACATGACCTTCTAGTGTGCATGCCATGTGTTTGATGAAATGCCCCAAAGAAAATTTTCTTTTATTTCCTTGAAGTTTTTGTATGGATGCCTTCTGACATTGCTTCCTTGACTTTCTTCTATTTTGCAGCCATACAGGTTGACCAAAAACTGTCGTGGGAGTGCCAAATTAGCCAAGGATTTGTGGGAAAAAGTTAAGGATTTGAACGGAATTCGAGCTCATGTGGCGCAGACGGGGCTCCATACTTTTGTTGACAATATTCGCAGGATGAGGCGGACTCCTCAAGTCCTGCAAGCCATTAGGGAGAGGTGGTGGGATACTACCCACACGGTTCATCTGCATTTCGGGGAGGCAACGATGACCCCTACTGATTTTCTTGCTATTAATGGGCTGGAATTTACTGGCATTGCTCTTCCGAAGACCGGGGGTTTCAAACCTGTGAATCCGGCTGAGTGGCAATGGTTGATTGGCTTTGTCCCTAGCAAGATCAAGGGATTTGCTGTTGAGTTGTCGCCTCTTCGTGATCAGCTCGGGGCTTATGCTGACAAGCCCAATGCGAACACGGATCGATTGGTGAGGGGTGCTCTATGGTATATCTTATCGAAGACCATCTTTGCCAACCATTCCTCCACGGCTTGCCTTGCTCTTTTGGGACTGCTGGAGGATCTTGACCTGGTGAGTACCTATGACTGGGGCTCAGTTGGACTGGCTTTTTGCTATCATGACATGGACGAGGCATGTAGGCATACCAGGGATACCATGTCAGGGTATTCTTATGCTTGGGAGGTATGTTTTCTGATTCTGTCTTTGCATTTATCTGCACATTTTACCTGCACTTTGTACTGAATCTGCTCTGCTTTCTTGTACAGATATGGGGATATGCCGTCTTTTCACTGCATAAGTTTGAGCTAGATAATCGGGATCCTCAATTTCCGGATATTAGGAGGTGGAGCCACTCCAACAGCATAGTGGACGAGGAGGAGGTCGAGGACTGGACCCTGACCGTTGAGGAGGCGCAAGCCTTGCTGGATAGCTTCAATTTTGAGCGGCTGGGTCTGTACCCGTGGACCTTATTGGAGCGGGAGGTTCACCGTGCATGGGACATCACCGACATGCAGAGGATCTTGGTATCATTGGAGGGGGATACCATGTACTTAGGTGAGCGAGTCTTCCCTCAGCATGGCTGGGATTCACTTCCTTAGAGAGTGGCAGAGGATCCGCCAAGGGCAATGCATCCTACCCATTTTATCCCTGATGGGGATTATACCCATCTCATGAATGGGTATGCGGCGACAAACTGTGTTATCCCAGGGGCTTCATAGGAGGAGTTCTTGCCTCGCTTGATAGGTCCCCTTGTGGTTGGTGGCAGGCGGTCACGTGCTCGAGCTTCTACTTCTGCCTCTGGCTCGTCAGCCCCAAGCTCTTCGTCTCAGTGTGCGGGTCCTGTGTAGCTTGTGCTGGATTATGGTCCTCTGAGCTTTACGTACATGATGGGAGGCATGCAGATGGTGGGTCACATTGCGATCCCGAACCAGATTCCGGAGGGTTATCGTCGCCCTCCCCATGCATCTTCGGTATATTTTCCTACTTGTACTGTTTTACCAGTATCGTCCATATATGTGTATATGTCTGATTCATTTCTGAGTATACTCTTCTTTTTGTTAACTGGTTGTCTTATCCGCGGTGGATTATGACCGTAGTGCGAGCAGGATGGCCGGCTTGATGGCCATGGTGTCAGATCTGTCCGAGAGGCTATTTCACAAGGCGGCTTCGGCGGCATCGACTATTGCCTCTGCAGTGACCCCTACTTGCGGGACCAAGCGGTCAAGGAGGGACAGTAGCCCCAGCGGTGGTGATGACGGAGGTGCTGGCAGCTCGGGAGACTTGATGGCCTGATCCCGTTTACTCCCCCCATTTATCTTGAGAACTTGTAAATATTGGCCGTGTTGGCCCAGACAATTTTTCCTTCTGTACCTGTTAGCTAGTTGGTTGCAAAACAATGAGGATTTTCTTATGTCCTAATCCTAGGTCTAATTAATTTTTTATAAGTTTCTCGACTTCCGTGGTGTGTCCACTAGGAATGAAATGACCAATCTCGGTCAAAGTTTTGAGCCTGGTTTTGGTGCATATACTGCATATTAGGAACTGTACTTGCAGGTTTCGATACATGCTTCGACGAGTCGGGGCTAGATTGTTTATTTGGGCAGGAGTGCTGTTGAAATTTTTGAATGGTTGTATCGCGCGGGACAAGGTGTCTCGCGCGAGACACGATTCCCAAGAATGAGTTCTCTTCTTCTTCGAAATGGATTATGTCAGTTTTCCTCTTATAAAAACACTAGTACATATGCCCGTGTCCGAGGACACTGGTCTTTTTGTTTTAATTAACTTAAACATTATAGTTACAAATTATAGTGATGTATGAACATAATCATTATTCACACATACTTGCTAAAGAACATCTTTTAGATTAATACTACCATGCTAGCAAATCTCTTTTGCTCAATAGGATTGAAATCAGCTCCAGAATAGGCATTTTAACTACTCTCTCTGTCTCTAAATGAATGTCGAAAAAAATTTAAATTCGCTCTTAATCGAGAGCGAATTTGAAACTTTTTTCGACATTCATTTAGAGACGGAGGGAGCAATAAGGAATCATGGTTCACTAACCTTAAGATCGGAATCATAATTTTGTATGCATTTTTGGACAGCAGCAGACTCAACTTTGACAACTTGTCAAAAACATCCTTCCCTTCTACATAACTGCTACTAAAAGCTGTTCTTGAAATGACTTCTGATGTCATTAACTTGAATTCTTCAAAAACCTCAATCTCTTTTCCTTCATACTGTTTCCACCTCTCTAGCATCATCTCAATACTCGCAATCATTGCAGGAGTCATGTTCTACAAATATATTACATATTCCAACCACTTGTTATCACTACAAATACCTATTTATTGATCTTATTATATCTCACTCTGCATATCGTTATTGAAATAATACTGAAAATAAAACTTACTTTTAGTCTATCTGCGTGGAAAGCGTGGTTAGCTAGTTTCCTTAATTTTGCCCATTGTTCGCCTTCAGCTGTTGCAAGTCCATTGCCTAGGATCTTCTTTGCATACCCTTCTGCTTCAACTTTTGGGTAAGAGAGGCTTTTATTATTCATAACTTCTTTGATTAATGATGTTTCCATTGTTGTAAAAAAAAGCTCTTGGACCATACCAGAACATATAATTCCTCCCTGAGATCATCATAGAATATCCAATAATGTGTTAGAAAAATATATATTATTCAACTTCATAACAATAATTAATACTACGTAGCATGTTCTTACCGTATTTATTGATCCAGGAGTAAGTGTGAGGCTGAATTTTCGATAAGATGTCATGTGATAATTCCTCCATGGGTCTGCTCATCGATATCTTCTTCATTTCTATTATTTCTTTGGTTTCCAACATACTTTGTGAAGAAACTTGATGACTGAAAAGAGGAGGTAGACACCAAATAGAGAGCTTGAAAGAAAGATTATTGATGTTGCCACAAAATCCATTGTATCTATCTATCTATTCAACTGATATATTTCACCCTATCTATTGAATTAGCATTTGGTCAAGTGACTGTGTCAAATTTGTATCATTTGACTTCAAATCTTTGCCGCATTTCACTCAAGTCCTAATATCAAAATTCCCATTTCAAATACCATAAATCTTGTCTAGCTTTATAAGAATTGAATTCTTACATTTAAAGCTTTACATATAAACATTCTGAAACATAACAAACAGGGCAAAGATAAAATCAAATCAAATTCATATCTATATCAAAATAAAGCCCCAAAATAAGACTTATCAATCAAATACTCCATCAAAATCATACTCAATAAACTCCAAAATTGCAGAATCCAATTCATAAATCTTTCAAATAAACCCAAAAAAAAGTGAAAGAAGGAAAGGGTCATACCTTGCATTGTGGCTCTGGAGCAAAAAAATCCATCATTAGCAAGAGTAATATTGTCCGACTTCGGAACCCTAGGCGGTGCAATTCCAAACTGGGTACCGACCAAATCAATCTGAGCAGACATCTGAGTAATATCTCCGGCAGTCTCAATAGCAGTCTTCAGATCCGTACCAGGAAACCCAGCGAAAACCGTCCCGTTCCAAACCCGACCCGGAAGACTATTCCCATCAGCAAAGCACAGCATTAGAAGCAGAAACCAAGTACTCGTCATACCTGAACCCGACGAAAACCCGCCAAGACTTTAGCTCATCGAGGCCTTTGTTGACGATTGTAAGGGTGGATTCGAACCTGTAAGGCTGTCAGTCGGGTTTGAAGTTAGGACTGGTGGAATCCGGGAGCCGAATGTGTAGCTGTAGGAGAGGAATATGCCATTGCAGCAGGCGGCGGAGGCTGGTGATGGCGCCGAGATTTGGGGTGGGGATTGAGATTGGGCGAGAGGAGCTGCAATGAAGAAGAGGAGGAGGAAGAGGGTGGTTGGATTCATGGTTGTGATCTTTGAATTTCAAACTGTGAATGGAGAGAGGGTAAAATGGGAAAGGGAGTGAATAATGAGGGCAAAATGGTCATTTCCTCACATGGAACTATTCACTCTACTGTTCACAGACCTCCCTAATTTATACTATAGATGTGTAGTCCGGTCGAATAACTCATTCCAGCCTCTCAAACTCTAGAGATATTCTGTTAGGGTCGAATTCTTGTCTTCTTCTCCAAACCTGTTATCCAAGGCTTCCAAGGAGATCGTTCCAACATCCATGATTGTTGATGATTTTTCTTTGCCACCCGAAGCAGTTCAATCTTTTAAGCAAGCATCAAGGAGTCTGTGAGATCATTTCATAATCGATCTTGCAATAAGTTTATTGCAGAATTTGGATTCAGAATCCTTTTTACTTTGAAGAACCTCCAATCGGATTGGAATCTTCTGCAGGGCGCTGCTAGATTTTGGGAATCTTCCGTTCATCTCTTTAATTTTTCTCTTAATGAGATGGTACCTATCGTTGAGGAATTTTCCATTATCTTGGATATGCCCTTGACAGGCGAGATTACAGTTCCTTAAGTTCAATAGGAATCTTTATGTTGCTTTGAACGAATTATTAGGGATCCCCCTTGATATTTGCTATATGTTGGTTTGCCGTAAATGGGTAGATTGCTCTTCTTTTCCCGAACGCTTTGGCGGAGATTCGGATGATGAGGCCTTCCATATTTACAAATGGAATTTTCTGGCCCTTTCTCTTTTCGAAGATGTATTATTCATATGCAGGGGTGGCTTAGTTGACTCCCAATTGGTGGAGATTGTTTTGCAGGCTAGGAAACGTTCTAGGAACATCATTCTGTTAGTATTGGGTGAGACCCTTCATGGTCTTGATGAGCTGCATAAGACCGGTGCTATGACTCAAGGGAGTCCTCTTTTGTTGACTATTTGGCTTAGGGAACATCTCAAGTTGGTAGCCCCTCCGTTGGAGTATTCCCCTTTTAAGTACCATATGAGGAAGCTTTTGATCAAGGATCTTTCGGAGGATGAGTGGGCTCAATTTATTGCAAAGGCCACTACCATCGATATTATTTGGTGTCCACCGTTTTGGAGATTGAACAAGTATGTTGCCAATACCAGGGGTTTTGACAGGGTCGTGCTTCCAGGCCTGCGATATTCCTCTTTCTACTTTCCCAAGTGGGTGCTTCATCAGTTCAGTCAACAGCAGGACACTTATATTTTTGAAGGAGCCTCTCGTGAAGTGTCCTATATTGGTTTGGAGTTTACGAAGGTGCTAGCTCAAGCTTGGGGTGAAGGTACTAGTCGAGATCGTTGGACGAACCTTCGAACTTTTGATGCGAGCGTCTTCTTATCTGACAAATACTTGGATTGTTTCCTCCGTGACGAGCAGCATTTTGAGAATGAGCGAGGCTCAATCTGATCCTGCCAATGTACGGACTGATCCAACACAAGATTTCCTCGATGGGGATTGTTATGAAAGATGAGGTCGCGGTCTTCCCGGAAAGATGCAAGCTTTGGATAGGCCCAATGTCTTCAAGAGGCTTGCAAAATCTGTTTTCACTTGCCTTGATGGATGTTCTGCTTTGAAGGGTTCCAACTGCAAGAGAGATCGAGATGATGGGGGCGATCATCTCCACCGGCCTACCAAGTCAATGAAAGGATAGATCCTAGAGAGTACCAAGAGATTGCTTAGATAGATCAATAGTTTTAGTTATTAGGCAATTTTTTTCAAGATTCTTAGCTTAGCAAGTTAGTCGTTGTCGTTAGGATTTCCCTTTTGTTATTAATAAAATGTATTCAATTAATAGAAGGACAAGATTTGATTTTATTATTTGATTAGACCGGACCCAAAGGCTGCCTATGTTCCTCTTTTACAACAATTAAATAAGAGGCTCAGGTCGACGTAGTTCATTTTTGAGATAAAAATTCGATTTCTGGCGGAGAAATAGTCTCCCGCGAGACAAGTCCCTTTTTTTTTCAATGCACACCCTGGCTTTTGCCTAGACCGCCTCTTCAGGTTTCAGTCTAGCGGGCTTCTTTTCTTGTGCAAGCTCTAACTTTTTCCTAGGCCATCCCTTTTGGGATTTTCAACCTAGCAAGCATTTTTTTCCTTTTTTTCTGAGGCCAAATCACGCGAAGTACTTCTTGAGCTTGTCCATGTTGACCGGCTTTGGTAGTTGATCTCCGTCTAAGTCCACCAGCTGAAGGGCTCCCCTAGAGAATATCTTCTTTATGATGTAGGGTCCTATCCACCTCGGTCCCCACTTGCCTAGAGGGTTAAAAGGTCCAGGGCGATGTTTGTGGAGAACTAAGTCACCTACTCGCCAAATCACGCCAAGTACTTCTTGAGCTTGTCCATGTTGACCGACTTCGGTAGTTGATCTCCGTCTAAGTCCACCAGCTGAAGGGCTCCCCCAGAGAATATCTTCTTTACGATGTAGGGTCCTATCCACCTTGGGTCCTACTTGCCTAGAGGGTTAAAAGGTCCAGGGCAGTGTTCGAGGAGAACTAAGTCGCCTACTAAGATGTTCCTTGTTTTGACCTTTTTATTGAAAGCTCTTGCCATTCTTCTTTTGTAGGCTTGAGTGTGCTTGACTGCTCTCAGCCTCCTTTCGTCTAGCAGAGCTAGCTCTTCGTATCTGTTTTCTAACCAGTCGACTTCGTTCACTTGGTTTTCTAGGAGAACCCTTAGTGAAGTTATTTCCAGCTCTATAGGTAGAACGGCATCCATTTCGTATGCGAGGGCATAGGGGGTTTCGCCGGTTGCTGTTCGGACCGAGGTGTGGTATCCCCAAAGTGAGAAGGGTAGCTTGTCGGGCCAATCTTTTCCAGTGACTGCCATTTTTTTGATGATGGTTTCGATCATTTTATTTTCGTCTTCAACTGCTCCATTCGTTTGAGGCCTGTAAGGAGATGACTTGTGCCTTACAATTTTGTATTCAGTCAAGAGACGATCGGTTTCTTTCTCAAAGTGGGAGCCATTATCGGATATCATCTCTTGCGGCACTTTGTATCGGCAAATGATGTTGTGCTTGATAAACTCTTCTACCTTTCGGGCATACAAGATTTTTTAGGAGGTGGCCTCGATCCATTTAGTGAAATAGTCGATGGATACTAGAACGAAACAGTGCCCGTTGGCTCCTGCGGGTGTCACCTTTCCAATCACGTCTATGCCCCAAGTTGAGAATGGACAAGGAGATGTCATAGAGTACAACAAGGAAGGCGATGCATGCTGAAGGTTGGCGTGTATCTGGCACTTATGGCATTTCTTGACCATGTTGGTACAGTCAGCTTCCATGGTTAATCAAAAGTACCCTTGTCTGATGATTTTCTTGGCGAGCATGTTTTCGCTCATGTGGGTTCCACATACTCCTTGCTGAACATGGTCCATTATTTCTTGGGCCTCTTCTTTGGTGGCGCAAAGGAGGTTCCTCTGGGAGTACTTTTTGAATAGGCGATCGGCAATGATGACGTAATTGGCTGCCAGTCTTTTATGGGCAACCTGAGTTTTCTTATCGGCCTCAGGCGGGACGGTATCTAGGATGAAATTCCAAATGTCATAGTACAATGGTTTCTTATCGGAATCCTCGATGGTGGCGCATTCGGATAACCACTTCTCTTTGCAGTCATGGAGGTCTATGATGGCACAGTAGGCAGGAGTCTCTCGCCGAGTTACTTTGAAGGGTTTACAGCCTTTCCCGCAGGGATTTCAACCAAGGAAGCAAGTGTAGCAAGAGCATCTGCAAATCAATTTTTATCTCGGGGGAGGTAATGGAACGAGACATCTTGGAATTGTTGCACCAACTCTAGGAGGTGGGCATTGCATCTTTGAAGGGTTGGATCTTGGATCCTTCACTTCTTCAGTGTCTGATTGATGGTCAACTGGGAGTTCCCAAATACCTCTAGTTCGGTCACGTTGCGTTCTAAGGCTACTTCGAGTCTTGCTATACAAGCTTCGTATTTGATAGTGTTATTAGTGGCATCAAAATCAAGATGTACTGCTAGTGGAGTATAGATGTCATCGGGATCTACCAATAACATTCTAATGCCATATCCTTTCTTATTGGCTGCACCATCGAAAAATAGTTGCCACTTATTTTCGTCCTCTATACTCATGATGTCCTCATCAGGGAATCGCGGGTCTTCCCTCTTCACTTTGTCGCAAGGAAATTGGGCTAGCTGATCTGCGAATACATTCCCTCTGATGGATTTTTGAGAGACGTAAGTGATATCATACCCCCCGAGCATGAAATACCACTTGGCTAGGTGCGAAGACAAATTGGATTTGTCTAAGATATACTTCAGAGGATCCATTCGCGCGATGAGACGAACTGAGAAGGCTTCCATGTAGTGTTTTAGTCTCTGCGTTACCCAGACGAGCGCAGCACAAGACTTGTCGAGTGGAGAGTAGTTGACTTCACTGGCTTGGAATCGACAGCTGATAAAGTATATTTCATTCTCTGTGTGTGAGGCTGGGTGTTCTTGAGCAAGCATAGCCCCTAGTGCATTGTCAGTAACAGTGAGGTAGAGTTTTAAGGGTTTCTCCTTATGTGGTGGAACCAGGATGGGTAGGGTAGTTAAGTAGCAATAAACTTCCTCGAATTCTTCTTGACATTCCTTGGTCCACTCTTGAGGTGCATTTTTCTTGAGTAGCTTGAAGATAGGATCGCACATTATAGTCAGTTGATTGATGAATCGACTGATGTATTGGAGTCTGCCCATGAATCCTTTCACTTCTTTCTGTGTTCTTGGTGGAGGCATATCTATGATAGCCTTTATCTTGGATGGGTCTGCTTCTATGCGACATTCGGTGACCATGTATCCCAAGACCTTTCCTTTGACCACCCCAAATGAACATTTTGTGGGGTTGAGCCTCATCTTGTGTTGTCTCAGTCGATTGAAGAATTTTCTAAGTTCTACGAAGTGCCGACCATCTGTCCCTTTGGAGTGGATCATCATGTCGTCCACGTACACCTCTATTTCCTTGTTGATCATGTCATGAAAGAGTGTTGTGACTGCCCTTTGATATGTAGCCCATGCGTTCTTTAGACCAAATGGCATGACCGTACAACAGAACGTCCCCCATGGTATGGTGAATACTATTTTGTGTTGGTCTTCCTCTACCATGAGGATTTGGTTGTATCCTGCAAAGCTATCAACGAATGAGCAGACTTCGTAAGTTGCGGTAGCGTCGACCAGCATGTCTATGTTTGGCAATGGAAAGTCATCTTTAAGGGATGCCTTGTTCAAGTCTCTGAAGTCAACACAAACTCATATTTTCCCATTCGATTTGGCCACTTGCACTGTGTTGGCTAACCATTCTGGGTATTCGATCACTTTAATGAAACCCACGTTTAGGAGTTTCATGATCTCTTCTTTCACTTGCATCGACCATTCGGGCTTGATTATGCGCAGTTTTTGTTTGACTGGTTTGGCGTTAGGTAGCAGCGGTATCTTGTTCTCTACGATCGACTGATTTAACCCTGGCATATCTTTGTAGGACCAAGCAAAGACGTCGACATATTCTCTGAGGAGCTGCGTTAGGGTTTCTCTGTCTTCCCCATTGAAGAAGTTGCCGATCTTTGTTTCTTTGGGGTCTTCTTCCGTCCTAAGATTAACCGTTTGCATTTCTTCATTGTCAACAGGGCCATTATTTCCACAACGACCTATTTGCTTTGCTAATTCTTTTAAGATTTATTCGTTTTGTTGATCTATCTCATCATATGATTCTTTATTAACTTGTTTGTTATATTGATTATTATTAGTTAATTCATCATTCACGATGTTAGCAATCTCAGGGTACTCGAAAAGATCAATGTTTTCATTAAGGAAGTAGGGGAATACATGCTCGGCCACCACCTCAATTTCCTCTTGAGTGAGTTCATCAGAGGCGGAGCCTGATTCTAAAGTGAAAGCTACAGGGCCTATCTTCCTGCGGGGATGGGGAGTACAACCAAGCTCTTTGATCATGAAGTCTTCATCAACAACTGGTCCCCCGGTGACGTGCCAATTTATAATTGGCTCATCACATTTCTAGATTAGCTTCGTGTAATCAATAGTTGGAGCATCCCCCTTGAATATTGCATGGATCTGGCTGTCTTCTAGCCATCACAGGTTCTAGAACTGTTGCAACATGTCTTCTCCCAACACAAAGTCCCATTCGCTGGTTACTTCGGCTTTCGTGCCCCACAAATCTTTAGGGATTAGTGGGACGAGATCTTTTTCATCTGAAGAAGCGTCGCAGTCGTTGAAGATTTCAAAACCCAGATGGCGCTTTCCTTTATCGTCAGTCCATGGTTCTAAAAGATAAAGTACGTGATGTCTTCCCCTTCTCGGATGAAATAGCCATCAAGCGTCTTTCGGTAAGATTTGAGATTTCAGCCCTTGGTCTTTGGGTTATTGTGACTTCTGTATGCGGTTCCTTCCCACTTGATCTGAGTGAAGGTGCACTCTTTTTCATCACTTTCATCGGGGATGGTGAGGATGTATCCTAGGCCATGCTTGGTGTGCGGTGGGGGAACAGTCGATCGCTCTATTACCCCTTGCAATTGTTTTCCAAGTCCCAAACCAGAAAAGTACCCTTTTGCTTGCATCATTCTCAAAACAGGAAGGTTTCCTGAAAACCAAAGTGCTTTGGAGTAGTCATTTTCGTTGCAAGTCTCGATGACGTTTACGGTACTATCTTTCTCAATCTCAAAACCACTGAATAAGAAATCAGAAGTGCTATGTTTGAAAAGAAGAAATACTAACTAAACTATTATTGAAAGGAAACTTGATACTCTAGCTCACAAATGAGGATTTTAAGCAAGTAGTACCCAAACTGAAACTAGACTACCATTTGTTTTTCTTGCAAAAAAGTAAATGACTGAAAAGAAAAAACCTTTCATTTCTCTAACTTCCTCCAACCTATGCATCATTAGGTGCAACTCTGATGGTGCTGTTGTCAATCAAGTCTTGGACTGCGCTATTTAAGTTTGAGCAATCGTCGGTATGATGGCCATGGCACTGATGGTAATAGCAGTAGAGGTGTGGAACTCGACCTTCCCTCGTACGCTGATAACCCTCCATTGGGCTCATCATTCCATCTTTGTGAAGGCTTCTGAAGAGATGACCGAGAGAGATCCTTCTAATGTCAGTGTAGGTCCTCCCTTTCCTTCATTTAGCCAACTGAGTATGGAGGTCTTGGATATGGTTCTCATAGTGTTGCACAAAGGTTGTGTCGGGAGCGGTAGTCTTCTTCCATTTGCTCCTTCAGATCACGGTAAAGGGTATTGAGGCAATACTTGACCCTCTCATCGATGTCATCTTCAATATGGGCTTCAAGGGCATTGCACTTCTGAGTCATAGCCTCGAGCTCACCTTTGACCTCCTCGAGCTCTTCGATCAGCATTGCTGTCTTGTTAGCTTGGATGGATTCTTCCATGTTATGCCATGCGTCATTGTTGTCAATTTGTCGTAGGGCTTTGGCAAGTTGAGCTTTGATGTCACTTAGCTCTTCTTGAACGGATGATCGCCCACTGTCGGAGTCACTTTCCATCCTCCTGAAATCCCTAGCAATACGGGTGGTAGATACATCGAAGGCTTCCCTTAAGCCTTCCACATGCTCCATCTCGATGATGAGAGACTTATTCATGTCTCGCAGATATTCCTGTTCAAGATCCCTTTTGTTGATGAAGTAGTTTTCCGTAGACATTGTCTTGGGAGTCTTGAGGTTGGTGCACTTTGGAAAATTGACAGAGAGATGTAGAGATTGAATCAGGATCAAATCTAGCTCCAACGAGTCGGAAGAAGGCTAAAAGGGTTCAGACTCAGCACAGCAAACAGAGACATTGTCCGGCGTGAGACAAGCAGTCTCGCGCGAGACAACCACATGGAAAGTCGATTTTTGTTAACCCTAATTTCTGGTCGGAACGAAGAATCCGTTATGAAGGGTTTCTAAGGTCTTTATCCAAACCTAACGACTAAGTAATCAGACCAATCTTTGTAAAATAAAGTCATGCAAGATTGACCTGAAGGATTTTTTTTCTTTTTAAAGGGACTTCCTAAAGGGTCATTCCGAAGGGACTTATTCCGAAGGGACTTTTCTTTTGACGAAGGGACTTTTCCAAGTCCTTCTTTATGGTCAATTTCACGTAGCTTTATTTTGGTCAAAGACAAGGAAGATTACCGAGTCAAAACCGACAGGTCACGGAGTGTTCTTAAAAAGACAATCTATATGATATGCGGCGATGCAGGGCTGGAAGGATAGGCTCCCCGCGATATGACAATCTAGGTGGATTGAATACGCGGAGTGGGATGATCCAACTTCGAAGAGATCGCAGACTAGGTGGTTACAGTCATCCGTCATTAGTGTGGGCCCCGGGTTAGTCGGGGTATGTAGTGCAATAACAGATATAGCATGAGTGCGCATGTGTGAGAGTCCATCTAGGTGATAGAGAAAATAGAGATTTTTTTTGAAAACAAAAGAAAAACAGATAATGGTCGCACCAAGTGGTTGCCTACGTTTCTCCCAAATCAGGAAGACTCAGGCCGTCGTAGTTCCACTTAAGGATTGAGAAAGAGAGAGAGAGAGAGAAATAATAAATTTTAAAATTCCAACTCCCGAATCCCTTATGGACCGGACTTTAATCAAAAACCCAATCGCACGCAGTTTAATTAAATCAATATTTAAACAAAAACGGTTTCGAGTCCTACATCTTAAGGGAGGCCTTAAGATGAAATAATCTGCAGATAATGTAATCTGGAATCCCCCTTGCGTGTTCGACTCATATCTCAGATCTTGAGACGAACAAGGAAAACCAGAGAACAAACAGATTACCGAAACTTTGTCACACGCTGGACAAAGAGTTGCCTCGTGCGAGACTAGCCTGAAAACAGAATAAGAAAACGATTTTTATTTGAAAATCCCCCTTATTGACGCAAGTCTAAGCCACTTTAAATTTATAACTCCCCAGTGGAGTCGCCAAAATGTAGCGATGCACGGAAATTCATTCGCTTTCCGACTTTTTATTTCTTGTTTTAGAGTCGCCACATATATTATTGATTGGAAATATAGAAAAAACCATTTTGAAAAGATTTTGGGTTCGGGGCTTAAGTGATGGATTTGAAAGGTCAAGGAGCACCGCATCCACCCAATCCGAAGATCGATCTTGCTAAATGAGGGTTTTCAAATAAAAGCATTTAAATAAACAGATAAAAGGCCTCCATTTAACTAGGATAAACGGAATATAGGATCGATTGCTTCGAGACCGTCTCCATGATTTGGAGAGGCTCTAGGCCGATCCTAGGTTTAATATACTATGCCACTCTAATAATTAATTAGAAAGAAAGAAGGAAGATTACCTTTTGTTTGAGAAGAGATTCGGACAGAGTTTCAACTCAATCCTAGATTCGAATCTTGATGCGGACAGAGTTTTGCCTCAATCCTTGACTTGAATCTCGATGTTTGTTGATCAACAAGGTTGATGAACAAACTTTAGGTGATTTAGGGTAATTTTGTAGGAATCTTTCAGGGAGAGAAACCAACAAAGTGTGTCTGTATTGTCTTTTTTTATTAGGGATCCGTGGTTCTGAAATATTGAAAGTCTTCAAGTATTTATAGGGGTTTAAGAGGTAAAGGTGGATTGGGATACCACTCAAGGAAGCTTCCAGAACTCAAACATAATTGGAGAACTTGAATTGATAAGATTTATCAAGAAAAGAGGTTGAAATCGACGAGGAAACTGATTATGTACATCATGCAAAAGCTTAGTCTCGCGCGAGACACGCCATGTCTCGCGCGGGACAAGGCTGCTCAATTGACAATTATGTCCTTCCCTTGTTATCTCGTATGTAGTTCAGTCCAAACTAATGGTCATTAGTCAAAACTTAAGGAAACGTGATGAAATGGTGGATTTCTACTCTTGACTCAAAGGCGAGACTTAGAGTGGCATAACTCTGCTCCGATGGGTCTACAGGACGGATCCATTTCTTTGTGAAATAAGTGTGTAGGGACGGATCCCTTTCTTTGTGAAAAAAAGTGTGTAGGGACGGATCCCTTGTTGAAAAATTGTGTTGTCAAACTTGCCGTGTTGGGACAAACTTTTTGTTTGTGAAATAGTCACTTTGGGACGAACTTTTGTTATTTGTGAATGATATGTGTCATTGTTTTTGACGTACCTTTGTTGTGTTTACCTACAGGATGAGGTGCCTTCGTCTGGGAAGGCGAAAAGGATGAAGTCGCGGGGGTCCCTTGAGGCTGTGGTTGAGTTGTGGAGGAGCATGCCCGATATCTCCCGGGTGGGGAGACCTAGCCCTCGGAGGCTAGTCATTGCTACTGGGCTAAATGTGTTTGTAGAGAACTTAGCCAGGTTGGCGGAGACACAGAAGAACAAAGGTGTCTTCTTGGCATTGTCTGAGTATTGGTGGGACACCACGCACAATTTCCACTTTAGCTGGGGAGAGATGACGGTGACTCCTATAGATTTTACTGCCATCACCGGGCTTTCTTTCAAGGGGGAGTCGATGAAATGGAGGGACCGGATGTCCGTTGAGCTGCTGACCGATATGCTGGGCTTTGCGCCTTGGTCCCGTAAGGGCTTGGATATGGTGTACCATGATATAAGAACTAGAGCTGGAATGTAAAAGGTAGACCAACAGAGCCCCAGAAGCATAACTACCTGGGATCCATCCTGAAGCGTCCTCCTAGTCTCAATCTGCCAGTGCGGAATCCACCATCGGATGTCCTGGGTATGAAGTTGAGCCATCCAGCGCTCCCACGAGGCCTGATCCTCGATCTCAACTGTAACTCCCCTCCTGGCGAAAGTCCATGCCCTGAATGCAAGTGGAGCCTCCCGCAGGACCCCCAGCCTCTCCATCAGCCACATCGATAACAGAAATGGGCTTCCCCCGTGCATGTACCGCCTCCCTATAGCCAATCGGTCAATAGCGTGAAGGGTCTCTCCCAAGATCAAGGAAACTATATCCCGACCCGACCGGCAGTGCACAACAATGTCTAATAGTGACCGGTGGCACATCCCAAAGGAACAAACCATGAACAAGGACCCGATTGTACAAAGAGAAAAGGCATCCAAATAGCATTCGCCAACCATACCCAAGCTCCTAAACCTATCCGGGAGACCAAAAATGTCAAAATAGTCAGGTCCTCGAATCATACCTCGAGCTTCCTCCGGAGAGATTTGAAGGAGAATAGACAATTTGTTGATGAAGGACATCCCTCCGGGAAAGGGAAGTGCAACCTCTTCCACCTCGGGCCCTCCGAGTAACGCCCTAAAATCTTCAAGGTTGGGAACCATCTCGTTGCAGGAGAAGCAAAGGACGTGCCTCAGAGTGTCCCAAAACGCGGCGGAAGTCCTCATCAAGTCATAATCTGGAACAAGCTCCTTAAGAGACCATAAGGATTTGATCTTGTATCTTTCTTCAAAAATATGCCCATTCCCCATGTTTTTCATCCAAAATCCCAACAAAGATCCCATATTTGTCCATATAAAATACCAAATCGGGCTCATGCAACTTGCATTCAATACATAATTAAACAAAAATATAAAAAATATGTATATATTGAAATAAAATGTATTAACCTAATTACATTCCAAAAAATATATATATATATAAAATGTGCATAAAATGTATATATGTTTTTTCTCTCTGCCCTAACAAGTTCAATCAGTCGGAATCACTGTCCGAATCAGGAATAGGATCCTCCTCCTTGGCAATCTCCTTGCCGCGCCTCCGCACCCTCCATTGAGCCGTACTCGGCCCCTCCACCGCTGCCTCCGGGAAAGCCATCCCCGGCTCTATGTCATCCTGCTCCGCATCAGAGTATGCATCCTCGGGATCAGCAGGCACTCCTCGGTACGGCACCCCGATATCGGCAAAGAAGTCGTATCCGAAGGAGAAGGCGTCAGAGCTATGGTCGTACGTCCCCTGAGTCTACAAGGGAGTCATGTAATCTCCCTGTGGCTCAAAGGCGTCGTAACCCCCACATTGTGAAGAAGAACCCTCACCAGCTCCGCCCTGAACAATGCCCGGTTCCTCCATGCTCCCGAAGATAATGTGATCCCTTGAAAGCTCCACGCTCCTGTCCATATACGGAGAAGGAAAAATGTCCACCGACTCTCTGGGCTGGGTACGGGGAGTCTCCATAGAACGCCTTCCTGACACAGGCCCGCCGATTAGAATAGGCAATCTCTCCCTCGTAGAGACACTAGGTGCTAGTCGCGATGCCCTCTCGGAACCTCGAGCATTCCCCCACATCACAAGGTTGTGGATGCACCTCTTAGCCCCGATAACCTGGCGTAAGAGCCGATCGACAACTCGGGCCGAATACTGGAAAGAAGGAACGAAAGCAACAAAAACAGTCAAAGCAATGGCATAGGATGTACGAAAGCTAAATAGTCAGAATATGATCAGCACATACCTGAACATTCGGTCGGAGCCGAAAAGCTCGCGGTGTCACCACTGGGAGGGGTATCTGTGCCCTCATCCTAACCCCCTCCTGGGTATACGAGAAGTCAGCTTGGGGGATCCTCACAATCGAACTCCCCTCCCTTGCCAGCAGCTGAGGTGTCCTCAGCCTGCGCGCCATAAATGCCTGATAGGGCTCCTGAGTAACATACTCCAGGGCAGGCCGCCCAGCCCTAAACCAGTCCCAATCTGCTGACCCCTCCCGGGGAAACAACATATCAGCAGGAGGCTCAGCCGGTGCCAAAGCAGCCATCCCTAGACCATGCTGCCTCGTCACCCTCTCCCTTTAGTAGTAGACATCGCAGGTAAGTCCCCGCAAGAAAAAATGTCTACACATTCCAATGCTCAGCACCACCCAGCTGGTCCACCTCAAACCGATCCCAAGGGTAAAAATTAACCATCCCGCTGTTCTCCGCCATCAAAAATGGTACCATGTCATTGTACCTCATATTTATCCTAGTCCTGCTAGTCCTCTTCACCCGGGTGTCCTTCATCCACCAAAGCATAGCCGGGTATGCAAAAGCCTCCCCCTGGACATGGTCCCATAAGGCGGAGCCAAAAATCTCCAAAGCCCAGACCTGCACCCACTTTATTTTTACATTATGCAAACTAAACATGTTTTTTACAAATAAATTGCATATTCCTTCTACCCATGTCCTCAATTAAACAAACGCATCATCAATTTCATATTTCAACGGCAAAACAAACAAAAGCCCCAATTTTGACAATTCAAGCCCTAAATCTAGCATGTACCAATTTTGATAAAAAAATCAACAAAATAGACAAAATTGAGTATCATGCCATGTGAAGATCCTCGTCGCTGGCCCAATGTTGCCACATATCCGAGTAAAACTCCTCGTTCATCGATTGCGAGAGCGTAAAATGGCGGTGCATCCTCACCAACTCAAGCCTCCTCTCCGCCGCCGCTCTACTCACCCGACCTCGGCGGACCACATTAGCTCCTCCCTTTTGCTCCATGGCCTTGATTTCGAAGGATTCGGTGAAGAAATTGGGCAACAATGGCGGTTTTCTCCCTCTTTTTTCTCTCTCTGCCTCGGCGGCTGTACGTGATAATGAAGAAGAAGGATACGTTGCCTATCTCTTTTAAACCAGGCGCCTTGCTGGTCTGGTCCGCACGGATAAGATTGTAGGACAAAATCCCTGCTTTGCCCTTTTAATTCCTGGCCCTCTGCATCCAGACCCCTAGCTTAACGAAAACTTAATGGAAGCCCATTCCCTTCCCCGTTTTCAACCTCGGCCGTCATCGTAAGCCCGTCCTTTAACGAAAACATAACGAAAGTCCATTCCCTTCCTTGTTTACAAACTCGATCGTCATTATAAGCCCGTCCTTTAACGAAAACTTAACATAAGTCCATTCCCTTCCTCATTTTCAAACCCGGCCGTCATCGTAAGCCCGTCCTTTGATGAAAACATAATGGAAGCCCATTTCCTTCCTCGTTTTCAACCCCGGCCATCATCGTAAGCCCGTCCTTTAACGAAAGCTTAATGAAAGTCCATTCCCTTCCCCATTTTCAAACCTGGCTGTCATCGTAAGCCTGAATTCTTTTCTTCAGCCATCATTGTAAGCCCGTACCAAGAACGCATATCCCCAACAGATAAACCCCGGTAGTTATCATAAGCCTGAATCTTCCCTAGCAAGTCTGCCTTCGACAACGCCTCTGTTAGTCGAGTTATCTTTGGCAACGCCTCCGATAGTCGAGTCTATCTTCGGCAATGCCTCTGTTAGTCTAGTCTACCTTCGGCAATGCCTTCGTTAGTCGAGTCTACTCTCGGCAGCGCCTTCGTTAGTCGAGTCTACCTTCGACAATGGCTCTGTTAGTCGAGTCTACCCTAGGCAGTGCCTCCATTAATCAATTTTGTCTTCGGCAACGCCTCTATTAGTCAAGTCTACCTTCGGTAACGTCTTTATTAGTCGAGTCTACCTTTGGCGATGCCTCCGTTAGTCAAGTCCGTCTTCGGCAACGCCTACGTTAGTCGAGTCTACCTTCGACAACCCCTCTGTTAGTCGAGTTCGTCTTCGGTAACGCCTCCGTTAGTTGAGTTTTCTTCGACAACGCCTCCGTTAGTCGAGTCTACCTTCGGCAATGCCTCCGTTAGTCAAGTCTATCTTTGACAACGAAAATGCGGCTGGGAGGTCCATTCGTTTGACTGCTCCTTTCCCCCACAAGATCTGAACTACGACCGGCTTGATTCCCACATGGGATACAAAGGAATCCTTTCATTAAGGGTCCAGCCATCCGACCGCCTCGGTCACCTCCTCACCCATCTAGGTAAAAGTTTTCCAGATTGGGATCCTCACTTTGTCGACGACCCCACATCCCCTGGATGTACCATCGCCGAGGGGCAACTGTAAGTACCCCAATCTAGGTCATTAATGTTCTGTCAGCCCAAATTAATGATTTATGATCATTTAGGGGCATTTTGGACATTATTTTGACAATTTGAATGAGGAAGGACCTCTTAGGAATAAAAAAAATGGACAAATACCTTGCTGGAAATTTATCATTTCCCATAAAAAAGAATATTGACCATTCAATAAAAAGCCAAAACTACTTTCTGCACAGGACCAGGCATACTGCTGATATGGTCCGCGTGGATGAGATTGTACCTACAATCTCCTCCACGCGGATAAGATTGTCATCCAGCCAACCTATAAATACAGCCCTTCTCTCTCAGTTTTAAAAAGGCCAAAAAAAATTCGAAAACCAACTGTTATGCTGTCAAAAATCCACTCCCAAACAACCGTTTTCACCTTCAAAACTCAAAATCCATATCAAATCCAACCTCAAATCCACTTCAAAACTACTCCTAACCCCTTGAAACCTTCAAACCCTAAACACAAACACAAGAAAGATTGGTAAACCCTCACTCTCTTTATTCAAATCTCTCTCATTTATGCACACACTTCTTGTGTAAATGATGTAGTTCTACTTATTATTTGTTATTCAACTCCCCCTTCCCCTCTTGTCCCAAGGATCCAAGAGGATCTCCACGGAATTCCTTTCCATGGATGATCTTCTAATGGAGTCCACATTTTCTTTACTTTCATGTCATCCCCCACTTCCCTTTTTATATTACTTGGTACTTGCTTCTTTGACCTAAAGTATGGTCATCTTGGAGTCCATATCCATAAATGACCACTTTAAAAGGTTCATATTACTTATTTCCTTTTAAATCCCCCATCCCATGTCTAAGATGCTCACCTTGGAACACTTTCCTTTGATGAAAATCATCTAGACTCACAAAATAGGTCACACAAGATGTATAAGATACACTTGAGTATAGGTCTCAAGGATGGTCTTCTCATGACCACCTTAGAGATCTTCCTCTAAAAGTTGATACATCTTGACCTAACTCCCTTATCAACTTACTTTTCATGTCAAAATCCCCCTTGTCCCTAGCAAATGAAATGTTTTCAAAGTCCTAACATACCCCCAGGATGGCTTGGTTAAGTGGATTCATCAATTATGACCATTAACCAAAGTCTAGGGAAAGAGAGGACAAAACATGGATGCCAAAAAATCCATACAATTCCTTCATTTTCTGCTTTCAGTTATATTTCCATTTAAGTCATGTAAATCCAGTAACTTTTTGAAAATTACAGTGACTAAACTGGAAACTGTAAAAAATATTGACACTGCAGGGCTATTCGCGCGGATAAGACTGCACTACAATCTCATCCAAGCGGATGACTTTCTCCTCTGCAAATTGTTTTCCAGTTTTCTGTTATTTTCAGTTTAATCACAGTTTTCCTAACTGTTTTTTTTTACTTCAGTCCCTATAACTTCCGTTATTTTCAGAAAACTCCTTTTTAACAAAGACCTCTTTTTTTTCACACACACACACACACAACAAAAGGTTTCAAGTGAGGAAGACTCGTCATACGAGGCATTCCGGGTGAATGCCAAACATTTTTCCCGAAGTGTAACGTGACCTCTGAACTCATTTTCTCAAATTTTAGGCATTTTTCAAAGTTTTGGCCCTTAAACTAAAAACGGCACGGCGACTCCAAAATGATTTTTGCAAAAGAAAAATCAGGTGACATCACACCTTCAGACTACTTCGAGTATCCGATCGAGGAGGGGGTCGAGATCTCCGATGATGAGGAGGTAACCGCTGGGTTTTCCGAGATGCATGAGTTCTCGGCAGGAGAGGGTGATGATGATGAGGATTCGGAGTAGGACTCCTTTTGCTTCCCCTTTCTTTTGTTTTTTTTTTGTATTGCAGCAGACATTTGTAGATGTAATAAAATACTCGTATTTGGCATAGCAAAGTATTTTAGTTGTGATGTAATGATTTATCTGTGATTCCTAGGACTGACCTAGAGATTGTTTCTAGCTTATTATTATTTTTATGCATGCCGTATGAGCTGGGAGTGTATTTGTGGTTAGTGTATGGGGGCCGGAAATGGCTTTGGCAAGGATTTTGAGCAGTCGGGGGAAAGGTCCTGCCGCGGGCAGCAACTGTTTTGCAGTTTGCTAAAAAATTTAGCCAAGCTGCAAAGTGGTCTGCGCGGACACTTCATGCATGCAAAGTGGTCCACGCGGACACTTCTTGCTTTTGGAGAGGGGTTAAGATTTACTGAAAATCTGTATTTCCCTTATCTCCCAATACCCATTTGCAGTCATTTCGAGCCTTCTTCCCCATTTTCTCAAGAAACCTCCTTTTTTGCAATGTATTCTTCGTTCGTTTCAAGAATTTTGCCGAGGATTTCAAAGGAGAGGGAAGCATACTTCCTTGAGTGGCTCGAGACATGAATGAGGCACCACATGAGGCACAATAAATTGGCTTCTGAGGTGAGATTTCGACTCCACTCGGTTTGGTCCCATAATGAGTTGGTTCCTGATTGGGAGTTGTTTCGGGCTGCTGCAAGGTTCTGGGATGTTAGGAGACATGCGTATAGCTTCTCCTACAATGAGATTACGCCCACCTTTGAGTATTTTCGGGCTTTGCTTGGAGGATCGAAGGTGGAGGCCATCTCGCTTCCTTTGATCGGGGGTGCGACCGTGAGCGTGAAGCTCGCATGCTTTCTTCGGACTTCATTGGAAGAAGCGCAAGGTATGACTTTTGATTCTGGTCATATTGACATTTTTGAGCTACCTGAGCGGTTTATGGGTGATGACGAGAGTGATGTCTCGTGGGATGCATTTGCTTTATGCATGATAGCAACGCTCTTCATAGTCAGCTCCCTTGGGGTATGCGACAGTGCTTTGTTGGATATCATAGGGAACTGCCGAGCCGGTGAGGATATTGCTCCATTGGTCTTGGGGGAAACCCTTCACAGCATTGATTGCTTGGTGATAGGAGATAGGTTCATGTGATGAGGATTCCCCTTTTTGCTCACCTTGTGGTTGCGAGAGAGGCTTCAAGCCATGCTTGAGTCTCCGGCTTCTTTTAGTCCATGGATGTTCGCTTGGCGACCTCTTGTATTGGATATGGATCAGTCCGACTGGGAGAGATGGATGGCGCAGCTTGGTACCCATCAGATTCGCTGGTGGGTTTCTCACTGGGGGATTGAGACTAGGAGGGCCTTTCAGGAAGGTTCCTATGTTGTCAGAGTTTCAGGGTTGTCTTGGTCCTCTTTCTATGTCCCATCGCTCGTTGCTCGACAGTTTGGGATGAGGCAGGAGCCTTTGCTGGGCTGGGAAGACATCGCCACCATGGCGGTAGCTTCTTTCTCTATGACAGATTCAAATGCCTTTTTATATTTTCTGAGGGTATGGAAGTATTTTGCTTTCCCTCCTGTGGTGCTACTTCGACATCGGGAGAGTGTTGTTTTGACCATCGAGTACCTTGATTGGTACGAGCAGCATGTCGGGCAGACCCAAGTGGTTTTGGGGAGCAGGCGCGTAGCGATTCTGGGGCAAGGTTGTCGCCTTAGCTACAGCCTTAGAAGTGCAGAAGCCTGGTCTAACTCTCGAAATATTACGGGAGATACTTTATTTGACTACGAGACCAGAGTTGACTGATTGACGGAGAGAGGTCCCCTTTTACAGACTCGCATGGAGGATATACGGGCCGAGGCACGGGCGGATGAAGCTCTGCAAGCTACTGGATTGTTTGACTCGACGGGGAGGACCCCTGATCTCGGAATGAGAGAGACTGAGTTGGCTCACGTGGAGCGAAAGAAGACTCGCCGGGGACTAGGGAAGAAAGGGAAGAATGGCGAGGGGACAAGTGCAAGTGGCGCGGATTGACCTCCTAAGTATCCATTCATTGCATTACAGATAAATTATTTGTTAAATGTATTAAACTGTCTTTTAGCATCTTGCGAGCTTGAGAGTAGACCGTGCTTGTACTCATAAAGAAGCGTTTTAATCATTAATGATTTGTGATTTACTTTTAAAGCTTTGTCGAAATGCAAGGTCACTTTATTGCTTTTTATTTGAGCCTTGGCAGCGTCTAGCTTTTGGATTTTTTGTGTTTGTAGATCGAAAACAGTCTGAACCTTGATGGCATCCATTTTTTGGATTTTGTGTTTGTGTTTGGATAGATCTGAGCCTTGATTGGCATCCAAATTTTTTGTTTTTTTGTGTGTTTTTAGACTGAACCAATGAAGGCTGCCTACGTTCCCCCCGAACTGAGGGGCCCAGGTCTCCATAGTTCGACACTTTCTTGAAGTGACGGGGAGACAGTAAAGTCAATTTTCTTCAGGTGAAGTATCGGCGAAGCTTGCTTTCATTGACCGGATTCATGACGGGATTGCCGTCTAGGCCTGTCTTAATGGCACCTCCGGAGAAGATCTTTTGGACCACGTATGGGCCGATCCATTTTGGTTCCCATTTCCCAAGCGGGTTGGTTCGGGTGGGAGGCTTTTCTTTGAGTACCAGATCGCCTTCCCTGATGTCTCAGGATTTGACTTTCTTGTCGAAAGCCCTATCCATTCTACTTTGGTAGGCTCGCACGTGTTCCATGGCCTTTAGTCGGTGCTCATCTAGCAGGGCCAGTTCGTCGTGTCGGCTTCGGAGCCATTCAACTTCGTTGATCTCATTTTCCAGCAACACTCGGAGTGAGGGGATTTCTAACTCGACGGATAGTACTGCCTCCATCCCGTAGGTTAGGTCGAATGGAGTTTCTCCCGTGGCAATTCTGACTGATGTCTGGTAGCCCCAAAGTGCTAGGTGCAGCTTCTCGGGCCAATCTCGTCCTCATGTGATCATTATTCTGATAATCCTTTTGAGGGTTTTGTTTGCTGCTTCTACTACGCCGTTAGTTTGTGGCATGTAGGGAGAGGACTTGTTACATGTGATCTTGAATTTGGCCAACAGTCTATCACATTCTCCTTCGAAGTGAGATCCGTTGTCAGATATGACCTCATTCGGGATGCCGTATCGGTATATGATGTTTTCCTTGAGGAAATGTGTAACCTTCATGGAAGTTAGCACTTTATAGGACTTGGCTTCGACCCATTTTGCGAAGTAGTCGATGGCTACCAAGACGAACTCATAGCCGTTTCTTCCGAGCAGGGTAACCTTCCCGATGACGTCGATTTCCCAAGTTGCGAAGGGCCAGGGAGTGGTCATGCAATAGAGATCGTGAGGAGGAAGATGGTTGAGGTTGGAGAACCGTTGTCACTTGTCGCAGCTTTAGAAAAATTGAATGCAGTCTGCCTCCATGGAGATCCAGTAGTAGCCCATTGAAGAATGATCTGCATCAGGGCTCTGGCGTTCATGTGGGGGCCGCAAGCCTCATTGTGGACTTCGTTCATGAGCTCATTCGCTTTTTCCTTGCTGATGCAGCGGAGGAGCGGTCCTTGGTAGCATTTTTTGTATAGCATATCCCCAAGGGTGAGAAAGTGAGAGGTAAGGTGCTTTAGGGCCACGATGCTCTTGGCTTTGATTCCTTCTTTGCATTTTCCTTCCTCATTCATGAAGGCATTTTCCCCGTTCTTGAGGTACTGGTAGATTTGGTTGTACCACGGCTCATTGATGGGCTCAGGCTCTGGTTCGATTTCGCAGCAGTAGGCAGGAATTTCCTTTCTTCCTACTTTAAATGGCTTTATTGCCTTATCTTTAAGGATTTTCACAAGTGAAGCCAAGGTGGCAAGGGCGTCTGCAAACCGGTTCCGGTCTCTTGGCATGTAATGGAAGGTGACCTCCTTGAATTGCGTGATGAGGTCCTCCATGTAGGCGTAGTATTTTTGCAGGCCTGGGTCTATCATTTTCTGTTTGTTGGAAACTTGATTGATGATCAGGGCTGAGTTCCCGTAGACCTCTAGCTCTTAGACGTTTCTTTTAAGGGTTGCCTCTAGTCCGGCGGTGCAGGCTTCGTATTTGGCGGTATTGTTGGTTACCTCGAAGTTTAGCTTTATGGCGATTGGGGTGTGCTCTTCTTTTGGGTCAACCAAGAGCATTCCAATGCCATTTCCTCTTTTGTTGGCTGCTCCATCGAAGAAAAACTACCATCGGCTTTCACCTTCAAGTGAGAAGATTCCTTCGTCTGGAAATTGTAGTTCGGGACCTTTGGCCTCGTTGGTTGGGAAGTCGGCCAATTGTCGGCCATTACCCATCCCTTGATTGACTTCTGGTTCACATACTGTGGTGATGAAGAGGCTTCCGATTTGCATCTCTTTAGGCTCTTCAGTAGTCCCCAAAATGACTTTAGTTAAAAACCTCCTCGGCAGCTTGGGCCGGGTTTTTCTCTCCTTTGACAACATGCTTAAAGATGTGTTTAATGTATTGTTCATTTAATGAGTTCGTGTCTTTATCAAGTGAATTGTTATTAACTGTTTGTGATTTAGTTAATTAATCATTTGTTAAAGATGCAATGAGGGGATATTCAGAAAGGTAGGACCTTTTATTGAAAGTGTAGAGAAGATACATTGTTGGTTATGAACTCATAATCTTCCGGCGTAGGGCCATCAGATGACTCAAAAGACTCGAATTCAAATACAACATGACTCAAAACTAGACACTATGAGATGAGGGATTGGACCAGGCTTCATTTCTCTTCACCGCCTGTAGGTTTGAAGGGGGTGGCGATGGCTCTGGTTGCCATTCTTTGATTGATGATATTATCGGGGGAAGGCTTGCCTTTGGTTCGACTTCAAACCAGACCACGAAGGTGATAGGCTGCTTATTTAAGGGTGTCCCTCCATTGGTGCAACTATCAAGTCTCGAGGGCCCTTGGTAATAGAAGTCGTGGAGAGCTTCTTCCAGGAGGGCGAAGCACTCTCTTATTCGGAGTTGATTCTTACTGATGTTGATTACCTTCATAGAGTCTGCTCCCTCGGCTGAGGTCTTTGCTTGGATGATGTTTACGATGTCTGAATCGCAGGGGCATGCTATTTCTCCTTCCTTGACTAGGCTCTGAAGGAGGTTGCGCCATTGTTCTTCCAAGTCAGATACCGGGACGTTGAATTGGACTATGCTGTTGTAGCTGCCTTTGTGGGATTCGAGTGTGTCATCGTGGGGGTTGACATGTTCCAAGGTGTTGGTGGTGGGCCATCTCTCTTAAGAAGGATTTTTGGCGAAGTATGGGTCCACTCCCTAGTCAAGCTCCATCTGGGCGTCCATCTCATGATCCTCTTTTAGGCATTCTTCACAGCCGCATATATCAGAATTGTCATCCTCGCCCATAAGTTCTTTGATCTCTAGCTCGTCATGGCTTAGTGTGTAGATGTAGGGATCTCTTTCGAAACGGATCATGACTGGAGACTCGTCTGCAGAGGAATATTCGGTCATGTCGGGACCTTCTTTTGGGTCATAGCTTGCTGGCCAAGCACTCTCCATCATGCTGCTCCCGCGTATCACTTCATGGTTCCCGTTGGCCTTGATGAATTTTACGCATTAGTGCAGAGTGGATGATACCGATTTCATTTGGTGCAGCCAAGGTTGTCCCAGCAGGGCGGAGAAATTGGACTTGATTTCCACCACTTGGAATTCTACTGACTCCATTTGCTCGTCGAATTGGATGCTCAGAGTGATCACCCCTAAAACAGGGCAGGGGGTGGAGTCGTAGGCTCGGATTATTCGGGCCGAAGGTCTCATTCGGGAGCGGTCGATTCGGAGCCATTTCATCGTGCTCGCGGTAGGGATGTTGACTACAGAACTATTGTCGACCAAGATGTTCGGGAGAAAGAATCCTTCCATCTTTATGAGGATGAGGAGAGCCTCGTTGTGTCTGTTTTCACATGTCGGCAAGTCTGCATCTGTGAAGGTTAAACCACCTGTTGAGGCATCTTGATCACGGTAGGGATCGTAAGGAGACGATCATTCTCGGATCCTCCATTCTGGATTCCCTACCTCAGGAGCGTTTGAGTCTGGTTTCGCATTCCCAGTCATAACGGGATAGCATGTTGACGGTCTCGGAGGCTGTAGGGGGCCTATTCTCGAATGGAGTCCCGCTGAAGGCTATCATATTTACTCTGCCGTTCCAGGGGAACGGATTCCCGATTGTGTTGGGGCCACGGGGGCATTCCAACTTTCCTTCTTCGATTAGCCCCTGGACTACTTGCTTCAGCACGAAGCAATTTTCGGTGGTATGAGCGGGATAGTTGTGGAAGGCGCAGCGTTTGCTCATGTCCATGTTAGGATTGAGAGTGAAATTGTCACGGCCAGAATCACAAGTGATATCCAAGGTGATAATAGCACCAACGATAGCACTTAGGATAGCACACACACACTTCGAAAATAAAATAATTTTGTAAAAGAGATTGCAGCGGAATAATAACAACAAAATTATTTTTCTCAAGTTATATAAATATAACTTGAGGATGCCTCTTAGGCAAGACTTTATAATCACTATGAACAATAAATTTACAAAGCCGAAATGTTCCCTATGGCTATAACAATATGAGCTCTATGGAACAAGAGATAAAGAACGAAATCCAATCCTAGCCTTCACACAACTTGATACCAATGTAATCAAGTGCAAAATTACAAGGGAGGATGGATGAAAAGAACCAAACAAAGAACTCTATCTATAATGCTTCGAAGGTGTGTATGAAATGGCGTATCTTGGTATATCGTCAAATGAAGCCTTCCAAGCATATTTATAGTCTTCAATTTACTTGAAGGCTACTCAAATAAACAACCTTGGGGCTGTCTTGCACGTTGAGGGAGAGAGGTTGAGTTTGTTCCTCACTTCTAGCACCCACTTCCTCAATTGTAGCAACCATGTTGTTTGATCATCAAGTCCAAGCTTCAACGCCTTGTACTCCCTAGCTTTATCCATGTTGTGCTATCTTTGAATCAGCAACAAACCCTTTGAATAAGTCTTCCCACATTTTTAATGTTTGCTAACTCAAAGAAGGTCTTGGACGGTTTATGCATAAAATGTTATTTATGCATAAATCTTTCTTTTCTAAATTCCCCATGTTTCTAGCTCATTCTCCAATCATATTGCAACCTGAAATATGGACATACACCATAGACTATACAGATTATATTAGCACATTAGTCCATTAATTAATAAATAAGAAATGTACAACTATGTAAATTCCAGCACAGGAAATCATCTGTGATATCATCTGGAATCTGGAAAATCATCTGCCGTTTACACTAACAATCTCTCCCTTAGTTGGATATTTCTTCTCAAACCTAATGTGCTGCTCTCCTGCAATGTTAGTCCATAAACAAATATACAGATCATAGAAACAAAGTATAACATCTCCATGAAAATTAACTCCCCCTTAATCAAGGAGCTAATCTAAACAATGATTTATCAAAATAAACTAATTTATTTCAAACTTAAAATGTTTTCGAAATAAACTAAGTTAAAATAAAAAACATAAACCATTGTAGCAAAATAACATCCAAGTAAACAAAACACCCTAACTATTAAAGTTTTATACAAACCAAATAAAGTGTTATCCAACCAACATAAACAAAAAGTAAATTGTTTAGGAACCACATCACCAAATAAAAAGAAATTGTTTTAGGACACCACAAACCAAATCCACCAAAAAGTTAGTGGCAACATCAACCTTCAGGTTCAACAACCTTCAGGTTTCAGTTTTCTTCTTCTTCAAACTCCTCTTCTTCTTCATCTTCCTCCTGATCTCCTTCCCTATCACCTCCGCCATCACTTGAGCCAGCACTGGTGGTAGCATCTGTAGTAACACCAGCTCCAGAAGTTGCAGCAGCAGTAGATCCTCCCCCTGTTTGGGAAGAAATTTCATCAATGAAAGAATCAGTATCCTGCTTAAGCTTAGCCCATCCCTTAACGAGTTCTCCCATTGCACTTGACTGTTTGTGCAAGAAGTTAAGCACTGTTGTCTTTGGGATTGATGGAGAAGTGTTTCCCAGAAGATTTATCATATTGGACAGAATTCTTGCAGCATCAGTTCCTGCAAAAGTATTAGGGGCAACACCTGGGGAAGCACTTGGGATATCACGTGAGATAGTACCAGGAAGAACAGAGGCAGTTTCATCAGATTTTTTCCAAGGAAGATCTTTTGTATACCTGTTACCATTTTTCAGTTGTTGATCAATGGTATAATGCTCAGGTTCAGAGGTGAAAACATCAGAGGCTTCAATAGGCAAGGTTTGAAAAACTAAGACTTTGAATATTAAAGAAGGATAGGGAAAAAAGCTAATGTTCATTTCTTTCTTTCTACCCCACGAGGCTAAGTGTTTGAACACTAATCTTCCAAAGTTAATCCTTAGGTTCTTACCCAATTTGTACAAAACATTAGCATGCTCCAATGTAACAATAGGTTCATTCGTAGTAGGGAGCCAATTAAAGATGCAAAGCTTGTGAAGCACAGAGTACAGATAAGTAAGCCTAGAAGCATGAAGTTTTTCCTTTAAAGGCCAGGATTGAAGTTTGTTGTGTGTGAGAAGCTTGACCATTTCATCCCTATTAACCCTAATGCTCTCGTCATCTAGATTTGGGAGGCCTAAAACCTTGTTAATAAGGGCTGGAGTAAATGAATAAACCTTACCCCTCACACAAACTTTCTCAAATTTCTCAGATCCTTCATTATCCAAATGAGCATGAAGATTAGCAAAAAAGTTTCTCACAGCGCTTTCAACAAAAACTGAGGCATGGTTATTTGCCTTAAGAAAATTTCTGTCCTTCAAAAACTGAACCATCCCTTCCTTTTCTAACTGACCCTCATCAATATGCTTTTCATTTAACAATTTCTTACTTGAATTATTAAGCCAAAACTCCATGTTTTCTTTCTTATAGAATTCCAAAGTAAGAAATGGTTTTGGAAAAGCTTTATCCTCTTCATTTTGACTAAACTCATCACCAGATAATTCATTATCATTAGGAGAAGATTATGTAGGAACAGAGGAGGGGGCAGGTGTTACCTCAGATGATATCCTCTTCCTGGTAGTACCTTTGGTAGCACTCACAAAAACCTTGGCCTTGCCTTTTCTCTTTTGAAAATCTAACAAAGTTTCCTCCTCTTCAGCATCCACCCAGTCTTCAAACGAGTCCACAGAAGGTTCCTTCTCCTTTGTTGCATCAAAATTTTCGTCACTCACATGAGGTGATGACATTTCCAAGGAGCTTTCTGAGAATTTAACCGGATCAGAGGTAGTATTTGATGCAGCTTTAGACCTGATTGACCTGATTCGATTTGAGGACCTCCTCTTTGCAACTTGAGGAGACAATTTGGCTAAGGGAGCTTTTCTTTTCCTCTTCTCTTTTGGTTCGGCTGGAATGAGGGTGACTTTGGGAATGCCATGTTCGAATGAGGATATAGGGGCAGCAGCTGGTACTACAGCCATTATTAGAGGAGAAGAGCTTGGTGTAATCATGGGAGAAGTTTCCATTGCTACACGAGAAGCTACAGAGGGAGCAAGACTTGGAGAGATGTCCATTTGGTCAGTGTGAGAGGGTTCGGTGTTGGTTTTGGATGGTGAAGCCATGGACAGATTTTGGGAATTTTTAGAACAATTTTTGACCTAGAAAGCGAGAGAAAGAAGACGACGTTAAAAGAGGGTTAAAAAGAGAGAGAGAATAACGGTTAGAGAGAGATAAGAAGAGGTAGAGTGAAATAGGAGAGATATTAGATAGGGAACATTAATTTTAATGTGATTAGACCCCTTGATGAGACCTATCCTAACTAAAACCCTATAAACCCTCTTAAAACCTTTTCATTAAACAACTTCTATTTAACCCTATACACTCATTTTAAATAAATCCTAACCACTCACATTTTAATAACCCAAAAACAAACCACACGACTGTTTTAAAAACTAAAATTAAAAAACTATTTTTTTAAGTAAAACGAAAATTAAAAAATGAGTAAACAAAATATTTGTAACTAAGTCCGAAAGTTATTAGCACTAAATCACAAATAAATAAGGGTTAGTTACTCAACAATGTTTACCAAAAATAAAGGAAACTTGTTGAAGACGTTTTCAAAATCGTAAACTCTTTAATTAAAAAGACTTTCAGATTTTGAAAAATTAATCAACAATATTTCGAAAATAAGAAGTAAAAAATTAATATAGCACACACTAATGTGTTAAGGTAATGAGGGTAACACCTAGGATAACACATGTGATATAAATCCCCTTGATAAATATTTCATTTTCAAGCATTTCAGGCATAATAAGTTTAGCCATTTTCAGACACTTAAGGCATAACAAGCTTAGCCATTTTCAGACACTTAAGGCATAACAATCTGAGCATTTTTCATGCACTTTAGGCATTATAAGCCTATATTTTTTTAAAGTAAATTGCTTGTTATAAAAGATCAATGCACTTCTTTTATCAAGAAAGCATCGTAGTAACGAGCTCCGTGCTTCAAGTTATATTTCAAGTGTTAAGATAAAGTGATTTATGCCTTTCAAGTAGGGTACACTGTAGTAGCGAACTCCATGTCCCTAATACTAAGCATAAATCACCTCATACATTCTCATTGGCAAGAGTACATCGTTGCAGTGAACACCGTGCCCCAAGCTCGAGAGAATAGTATGGAAATAATTGTCTTTGCCTTTTATTTATCATATACGAATATTAGTGACTTTGTCACTTTAAGCACAAGAAGGGGAATGATATCAAACATGTTAATCCAAGTAATAACCTACCATAACAAAAAGGTCAGCATGTGTCACGGTTAGAACTATGCTAACCAGATTAAAAGAATATACATGCATTTTATTTTTTATTTTTTATTAAATAAATAGAAAAAATTCACTAATATACAAGTGTTACCCTGAGTGATAACATCACCTGGGGTAGCACAGACAAACAGACTCAGAGATTACAATGACCAAGAGATCTTTTCAAACTAGAAAATCTCTCGTGGTCTAAGGCCTTGGTAAAGATGTCAGCCAGTTGATACTTAGTATCAATGTGATCAATGTTAATTAGGCCTTTATCTACCATATCTCTAAGAAAATGATGATGTATATCTATGTGCTTAGTACGGGAATGCTGAACATGGTTTTTTGAAATGTTGATAGCACTTAGGTCATCACAATACATAGTCAAAGAATTACTCTCTAGGCCATAATCATCTAGCATATGTTTTAGCCAAATAAGTTGTGAGCAACAACTACCAGCTGCAACATACTCAGATTCAGCCTTGGAAAGAGAGACACAATTTTGTTTACGACTATACCATGAAACTAAATTGTTACCCAAGTAAAAACACCCCCAACTAGTACTCTTCCTATCATCCATATCCCCCGCCCAATCCGAGATGCTAAAGCCTACCAAATTGGTATTAGTATCCTTACTAAAACAAATCCCTAATTCACTTGTTCCCAAAACATATTTAATTAATTTTTTTGACAGAATTAAGGTGGGAGACTTTAGGATTGGCTTGATAATGTGCACAGACACACACGCTAAACATGATATCAGGACAACTAGAAGTGAGATAGAGAAAGCTACCTATCATAGAACAATATAGAGTAGGATCAACATCCTCACCTACTTAGTCTCTACCAAGTTTAAGAGAAGAACACATAGGGATTTTTGAAATTTTTGCCCCCTCAAACCCAAATCGTTTCACTAGGCTTTTTGCATACTTGCTTTGTGAAATAAATATTCCTTCACTTGATTGTTTCACTTGCAAGCCTAGAAAGAATGTTAACTCATTTCAAATATTGATGTCATAGCCTCTACAAAATATTTTAAATAAGTTTGAGAAATAGAGCCATAGACTATGTCATCCACATAGATTTGAACAATGATTGTTTCTTTTCCATGCCTTAGAATGAATAGAGTCCTATCTGCTTCACCTCTTGTAAAATCATATTCAAGTTATAAAGAGGTTAAGCGACCATACCACGCACGTGGAGCTTGTTTCAAGCCATATAAGGCTTTATCAAGTCTATATATATAGTTTGGTAGATGAGGATCTTCAAATTCTTTTGGTTATTCAACATAAATTTCTTCTTTTAAATAACCATTTAAAAAGGCAGCTTTAACATCCATTTAAAACAAGGTAATTTTTAGATAACAAGCTATTGCCAAGAGGAGTCTTATGGATTCTATTCTAGCAACGGGAGCAAAGGTCTCATCAAATTCAACACCTTCAATTTGGGTGTAACCTTGAGCTACGAGACGAGCTTTGTTCCTAACAATATTTCCTTACTCGTCAGATTTATTTTTGAAAATCCATTTTGTACCAATTACATTAGTGTTAATGGGACGTGGTACTAAACACCAAACTTCATTACGAGTAAATTGTTCAAGTTCCTCTTGCATGGCATGTATCCAAAAATTATCTTTTAAAGCTTCTGAAACATTTTTAGGTTCTAAAGAGGAAACAAAACAGGAATATTTTACCTTATGGTATGTGGTGGACATGCACACATACCTCACCATTTCACGGTTACTAAAGGGCTCATTGTTCCTTGTTCGTACCCCTTCATTTGCTTCTCCAATAATCTGAGAAGAAGGATGATCTCTTCTGATCCTAGCTGGTGGATCCCTTCTCAAATCTTCATGCACATGAGCATCATCATCAGACTGTTCATCCTTTTCAATTGCTGGACTGATCTTAGGTGATATCGGAGATGCTATCCCTTCAGTGGCAAGACTCTGGATAGCACCCATGGTATCACTTGCTCGATTTTGTTCCTCCAGCTCTTCCAGCAATATCATTGGAGATTCCTGCACTCCATCACCTGTAACACTTGCTAAGTCATCAAAAACAACGTTAACTGATTCTTGAATGGTTTTTAACCTAAGGTTATAAACCCTATATGCTCGACTATCCTGAGCATACCCAAGAAATATAGCCTTATTACTTTTAGAACAAATTTAGCTAAGTAATTCTGATCATTTAGAACAAAACACACACACCCAAACGTATAAAAATAATGAACTTTTGGTATCCTACCATTCAAAATTTTATAAGGTGTCATTATGGTACCGGGTCTTAGAAAAACTCTATTGGCCATGTGACAAGCCGTGTTTAAGGCCTTAGCCCTAAATCTTTTTGAAATTCTTTTAGAGAACAACATCACACGTGCCATTTCAAGTAAGGTCCTATTTTTCCTTTTAGCCACCCTATTTTATTGAGGTTTTTTAGGAGCAGAAAACTCATATTTAATTCCTTTTAATTCACAAAAAGTAAAAAACAATAAATTATCAAACTCCGGTCCATGATCAGACCTTATTCGCATGATAAGAGCACAAAACATGTTTTTGATTTTAGCATGTAAGATCTTAAACTTTTCAAAAGTTTCTGATTTTTCTTTCAAAAAATATACCAAAGTAAATCTAGAAAAATCATCAACTATGACAAAAGTATATCTCTTACCTCCTAAACTGTCTACCTTAACTGGATCCATTAAATCCATATGCATAAGTTGGAAACAGTGAGTTATCCCAGAATACTCCTCATTGTGTTGGATAGCACTATGGGCAGCACGTATCTGTTTACCTTTGAGACAATCTTCGCATATGATTTTCTTACTTATGTCCAGACTATGTATACCACTTATAGCTTCAGCCTTAATAAGTTTCACAATGTTTCGAAAATGGACATGACCCAACTTTTGATGCCACAATGTAGCACCATCAACTCTCACAGAATGACACACTTGTTTATCCTCAACAAGATAACAGTTATTACTTACCTAGTACCAGTCATAACATAATTATTGGTACAATCAAAAACTTCACAAGTGTTTTTATTGAATTTCACTTCAAGATTATCATCACAAAGTTGGCTAGTACTAATTAAATTAGTTACAAGTCCATCAACATGCAAAACATTTTTCAAAGCAGGAAATCCAGGTATATTTAAAATTCCTTTTCCTACTATATTACTCTTGCCACCACCACCATATGTTACACTACCACCTTGAATAGGTTCATATTCTTTTAAAAACATTTTTGTTCCTGTCATGTGACGTGAACAACCACTATCAAAATACCATGAACCTTCAACATTAGTTTTTAAGGCAGTGTACACAACATCACACCTCATATTAGACTTAGGTTTCCACACTTTCCTACTTTGATAATTTCTCTGCCAGTGATATCTGACGTGCTAGACAACACTTCAGGTAGCACTGTCGAACTGGACTTTTTCTTTAAAAGAGTTTTACAATCATTTTTCAAATGTCCAGTAGAGTAACAATAGTAAACTTTCACTCTGTCAGAAGACTTACCAGAAGACAATAATTTAATGTTATCTTTTTCTTTAACAAACACTATTTTATCTTCCTTATTAGCCAAAGTAGGTGTAATAGCATTTAGAGACTCTTGAAAACCCATACCTGCCTTGAGTGGTTTGTTCAACCCAAGAATTTTATCTAGTTTGGAGGAACTCGTGTTGAGTTTCTTAAATGTGGCCTCGGCTAGAGTAAGCTTGGCCTTGACTTTGTCCAGCTCCACATCCTTCTTTGTGAGTTGAACTTCCAATCTAGTCAAGACATCAGTCAGATCTTGAACCTCTTTGGACAGAGATACCACCTTCTTCTTCTCTTTCTTCCATTCGTCAACCAATTCTTTGCAAAGGTTCTTAAGATCGCAAATGAGTTCATCCTTGCTGAACTCCTTACTTTGTTCATCCTCTTG
This sequence comes from Adenophora triphylla var. japonica, assembly GCA_022495995.1. Classification (NCBI taxonomy): domain Eukaryota; kingdom Viridiplantae; phylum Streptophyta; class Magnoliopsida; order Asterales; family Campanulaceae; genus Adenophora; species Adenophora triphylla. Next base: position 197,642 of record JAFEMH010002357.1, read on the forward strand.
TGAACAACCTGCATCCATGTTAACATAACCCATAAAACAAACAGCATTTCTCAAATTAAATTTTATATACCTGTTGGATGTTATCTCAGGTGCTATCCCAATTTGGATATCACATGAGGTATCACTGACAGAGTTCGAGTCACAATTTGTGACCACCATTGTTGTTTGATCTGAATCCTCAGATTGATTGGTCTCCTCATCTTCATTGTCACTGAGGGAAACCCATAGGTTCTTTCCCATCTTCCTTAGAGTGTTAGCACACTCATTTGAGTAATGACCCCACCCAGAGCATGCATGACATTGGATAGATTCAAGGTACTTCGGATCAGATCTAGATTGATCTGATGATGCTCTCCTTATGAGACCACCTTTCTGAGTAGATGGAAATGTCCTCTTTGACATTGAATTGTACACCTTGGTTTGTTGCTCTTTAGCCTTAACCTGCACATTTTCTTTGTTAAACTTTCGTAACATAGAGTTATATTTCCTAGCAAACAAGGCAACACTAACATCTTCACCTAATTCCTCAAAAAATTTGTCATCCTCATCAGTTGATAAACTAGAGGATTGAACTTTTAAAGCAACACTCTTGCCTTTAGAAGCTTCACTTTGCTCAGCAAGGTTTGACTCAAAATTTTTTAATATGCTCATTAAGGAATTGATGTCCATAGTTGAAAGGTTGTGTGCCTCTTCTATAGATGAAACCTTCATATTAAAACGCTCAGGGAGGGTTCTAATAGCCTTTGAAACCAATTGTTTATTTGTAAAAGGTTCACCTAAAAGTTGACACTCATTAGCAATGTCAAACAATTTTTCAAAATAAGAGGAAATGGTATCATTTTCACCCATTCTCAACCTTTCAAATTTGCTAGCAAGACCTCTAAGTTTGTTTTCATGCACACTAGAATCACCTTCACAAAACCTTTGTAAAATATCCCAAGCTTCTTTAGCTGTGGAACTATTTTGAACAAGTTTAAAAATGTGCATGTTAACCCACTCAAAAATAGCATTTAGAGCTTTCTCATTATAGTTGGCTAGAGTGATCTCTTCATTAGTCCACTCAGTATCAGGTTTAACTTGGATGTCCCCATCCTCATCTGGAGGTAAAAGTGGAAGAGAGTACCCATTAACTATAGATCGCCAAGCTCAAAGAACAATTGATTTGATATGGAGCGAAGACGGATCTTCCAATATGCAAAATTCGAACCATCTAAAACAGGAAGAAGTTTTTGATTTGGATTTGCAGGATCATAAGCCATGACACCTAGACCAATCACTTAATATCGTCAAGTGACCTGCTTTGATACCAATTGAAATTGTCACGGCCAGAATCACAAGTGATATCCAAGGTGATAACAGCACCAACGAAAGCACTTGGGATAGCACACACACTTCGAAAATAAAACAATTTTTAAAAGAGATTGCAGCGGAATAATAACACCAAAATTGTTTTTCTCAAGTTATATAAATATAACTTGAGGATGCCTCTTAGGCAAGACTTTATAATCACTATGAACAATGAATTTACAAAGCCGAAATGTTCCCTATGGCTAAAACAATATGAGCTCTATGGAACAAGAGATAAAGAACAAAATCAAATCCTAGCCTTCAAACAACTTGATACCAGTGTAATAAAGTGTAAAATTACAAGGGAGGATAGATGAAAAGAACCAAACAAAGAACTCTATCTCTAATGCTTCGAAGGTGTGTATGAAATGGCGTATCTTGGTGTATCTTTAAATGAAACCTTCCAAGCATATTTATAGTCTTCAATTTACTTGAAGGCTACTCAAATAAACAGCCTTGGGGCTATCTTACACTTTGAGGGAGAGTAGGGAGAGTGGTTGAGTTTGTTCCTCACTTCTAGCACCCACTTCCTCAATAGTAGCAACCGTGTTGTTTGATCATCAAGTCCAAGCTTCAATGCCTTGTACTCCCTAGCTTTATCCTTGTTGTACTCTCTTTGAATTAGTAACAAACCCTTTGAATAAGTCTTCCCACGTTTTTAATGTTTGCTAACTCAAAGAAGGTCTTGGACGGTTTATGCATAAAATGTTATTTATGCATAAATCTTTCTTTTCTAAATTCCCCATGTTTCTAGCTCATTCTCCAATCATATTGCAACCTGAAATATGGACATACACCATAGACTATACATATTATATTAGCATATTAGTCCATTAATTAATAAATAAGAAATGTACAACTATGTAGATTCCAGCACAGGAAATCATCTGCGATATCATCTGGAATCTGGGAAATCATCTACGATATCATCTGCAGTTTACACTAACAGAGAGTCTTTGGCTAAAAATTCTCGAGAGGTTTGAGGATGTTCCGTTTCACCAATGCTTCGAACACTTGGCTCAGGGGTATCTCGAGGTTATCAAAATGCTGGAACTACTATAGGCGAGGAGTATTGTTGTTCCTCGAGGGTGCTTGATCACGGATTACTTGAGCTCCATTTTGAATGTAGTGGACTGCTCAGGCGGCTTCCTTTCCTTTGCTTGGGACAGGTACCGGATTTGACGGGGTTGCCCAGTAGCGGTAGGACGAAGCAGGAGCAGCTGCTTTCTTTTGTAGGCTTAGTGCCTTTTCGAACTTGGTCCCGGTGTTGACCATGGCATGGAGGTTGGGGTAAAAGTGGTGGCTGATTAGGGTCCTTAGGGACGGTTTGAGGCATAAATGGAAGATGTCCATTCGCTCTTCTTTGGAAAGAGGATCCATTATCTCGCTTAGTTTCCAATTCCTTCTTTTGTAGAACTCACCCACAGGCTCATCGTCCTTTTGTTCGATGGCTTGCAGATCATGGCAGTTGGTTTCCCATTCGAGGTTGGCGCTGTACTTCTCTAGGAAGATCTCACTGATTTGATCCCAGGTGGAGCGATTTTCCGCCTTTACGTTGAGGAACCACCTTAATGCCGTGGATTTGAGGGAATGCTAGAAGTGATCGGCCATTTCTTGTGGGGTGGCCCCTTTGGCTCTCATTCCCAAGACGTAGGTGTCGATGTGGGTCTTTGGGCATTCTGTTCCATCAAACTTTTCCATTTCTGGCATCCTGAATTTTAGAGGGAGTGGAACCACCTTGCTTGGGTCTGTGGGCATAAGGGAGTCCTTCCGAGAGTTAGCTAGTTTGCCTTGCATGTCTTTCAATTATCGACAAACGAAGCCATGTGAGGGTCGGTAGGCAGGGGCAGGCTGCCGTTTTCTGGGATGGAAGCCGAAGATGGAGGTGAATTGGCTGATGGGATCGCCATTCGGGAGTCTTGGGGAGGTAATTGAGTATATACCATCCCGTATCTTGGATAGTTGCAATTGGAACGAAGGGCGTAATTTCTCGGACCACCAAGGGTTTTATTTTGGAATTGGGGAAATGTTTCATTATTCCCAAGTGGCAGTCCAGCGGGTGGAAGGTTTGAAATGTCAGGATATCCGCTTGATGTCTGCCCCTGGCGGACATTGTGATTTCAGATTATGGCTGTGAGGCTCATATAGAGGAAAATTATTAAATCTCGGGGATATCGAGATACATTGGGATCTGGGGGAATGGTCCCATATGTGTGCTGGTGATATTGAGCTTGTGGCACAGGGCCGGGAAACTGACTGTGCTGCGGTTGGTAAATTGGAGCTGCTTGACTGAGGCCCGAGTGAAGCTTTGAGCGGGAGCTACTTTGCGTTGCTTGGTTTTTATAGCTTGGTGGAGGTGGGACCTGCTGAGAGCTTTGGGAAATCGGGGGAGCAGGCATTTCTTCATCTTCTATGAGAACGAAGGTTCCATAAGTACGGGGAACGGCGACGGTTCCGCGATGGCACATCGTGTCTACGATCCACGCTTGTTGTTCTTCTTGACGCTTCTTGTGAGTTTCAAAGGCTTGCAGCACCTCCTTCATTGTCTAAGAGGTTTCTCAGTGGCGGGGTTCCATTTCCCTCTTTGTTATCTGTCGATCCTGCCATGGGGAAATAGCGGACTATTCGGATCGCTGAACCAGAAGGGCTATTGGACCTTGTAACCTCGATACTGAAAAGATGGCACACGGGTACTCTCAACCACTCTCGGTTCGCTGGAGGGGGTGACAGGTAAGGTTTAGACATGGGAAGGCCTTTTTTGGATAAAGGGGGAAAGCGCATGCGACATGAAGTTTCCTTTTCTTTTTATTTATGCTTTTTTTGTTGTTTTAATTTACTTAAAACGTGTTTTCTCAGAATCCTAAGTTGGTTGGAAAAGATTGCTCTTCTTTTTTGCAACTATTCTAGATTCTGGGCCAGTGGAGACCATTAATGTGGCTATAAGTGTTGGGTTTTACGGGTCCATGCGCAGCGGAATTAAGCATTAAAACATAAAACCCAAGAAGCCCTAGGATCCGTTCTATACAATTAATTTAAATTCCTATGAGATAGAATTAAACCAACCTTGAAACGCTTTCCGGTCTTGAGCTATCGAACGATTTTGATTATGTGATATCGAATCACAAACTTCGTTCATCAACTTGCTTGAACTCTAGGCCTTGATCGATGAACGAGCGAAGACCCTCTTTTGGTATCCACACCTTTGAATGAATCCAAGAACAACTTCTTGATGATTGCTAGATCTAAACCTTGAAGAATATTGAGAGTATTTTGTTGTGAATTTTGATTGAAAATTTCGGCTAGCTTCTAGGTCTGATGTAACCCTTGTATTTTATACTACAATAGTAAGAATACTTCTCCTAATCGTATTAGGAGAGACAGTCATCAAAAACGCGTACAACTCTGATATGTCGCGCGGTATATTAAGCCATTGGCTTAATATGTCGCGCGGTATATATAGCCGTATACGTAAACTCTCAACTATTCTTCCTCCGGTTTAACCAATTCATTCTAGTTGTGTGTGACCCAATAGGATTACATTATGTTGGCAATGAGTTCGATCATATCGAACCTCATAAGACATAAGCGGACTCTAGCAAGCCATTATGTCTACCCAAATAATGTAACGTAAGAGTTCACGTTTCCAATGGTGTACTTCCATTTATCCCTTTGTCTCACGATGTTATATTGAACACAAGTCATGGTCCTTGTCAACTTGTTATTGTTCAATGCTTTCTCGATTCTTGAGTATAATGATAATTCCAATCACATTGGGGTACGGCCATACACTTTCATCATTATCACTCATCGAGGGGCCCAAGCATAACATCTCTCTTCCGAGGGACAAATTCCTTCTTGACTTATCATCCTTCCCATCATGAATCCGATCATGCCAATGATAGTCTTTATAGATATCGTGTTAAGATATCGTTTGACTAAAATCAAACATGACTTTCATCATATGTAAGGTTACGATAATCTTAGGTCTAGGAAATAAATGAAGTAACCGTATGAGATTTAAGTATGACATTTGACCATGACATAAATCTCATGCGGGTCATGTCCAAATACTTGTTCTCTAACAAGTACCCATAATTTCAATGTGCATCTCTTATGCATATAATCATCACATGATTATCCATTGACAATTATACTAATTTATTCTCTTAATAATTAGGGACAGAGATTATTATAAACAAATATACAAATCATATAATAATTAAATAATAAACATCTCATATAATAATAAATAATGTCAACACATAAGTCTATCAATCATAGGCCTAGGGCATAACACCAACAGTCTCCCACTTGCACTAGGCCCAATCTACCATGTATCGAATACCCATGGACCTAACATGACCATCATGTTTGGCTTGCGGGAGAGCCTTAGTTAATGGGTCCGCCACGTTGTCATCAGTGTCTACTCTGCATATCTTAACGTCTTCCCTTTCACATATCTCACGGATAATGTGGAAACGTCGAAGTATGTGTTTGGATCTCTGGTGTGATCTTGGTTCCTTTGCTTGTGCAATGGCACCATTGTTATCACAAGAAAGTTCAATAGGGTCTCGATGCTTGGAACGACTTCCAAATCACTAATGAACTTCTTGATCCAAACCGCTTCCTTAGCCGCATCGGATGCCGCTATGTACTCGCCTTCGGTTATAGAATCGCCGACATTACTTTGCTTGGAACTTTTCCAACTCACAAAGTGCCTCCATTAAGCGTAAACAAAAATCCAGATCGCGATCTGAAATCATCTTTGTCGGTTTGGAAGCTAGCATCTGTGTAGCCTTTTACTACAAGATCTTCTTCCATTCCTCCAAAGACCAAGAATACATCCTTAGTTCTTCGTAAGTACTTAAGGATATTCGTGACTGCTATCCAATGTGGTTCGCCGGGATCCGATTGGTACCTACTCGTCATGCTTAGAGCACACGAGATGTCGGGTCTAGTACATAGCATAGCATACATGATAGACCCAATTGCCGAAGCATATGGAATACCATTCATTCTCTTTCGCTCATCATTAGTCTTAGGACTTTGATTCTTGCTAAGAGATATACCATGCAACATTGGCAAGTTTCCTCTTTTAGAATTTTCCATTTGGAATCTTCTAAGGACTTTGTCAATGTAAGTATTTTGACTTAAACCAATCATCCTCTTAGATCTATCTCTATAAATCTTGATACCAAGGATATATGCGGCTTTGCCCATATCTTTCATTGAAAAGCACTTTCCCAACCAAGACTTGACAGTCTCTAGTGCAGGAACGTCATTTCCAATGAGTAAGATATCGTCGACATACAACACTAAAAATAGTGCCACGCTCCCACTAATTTTCTTGTATACACAAGATTCATCTTCGTTCTTGATAAAACCAAACTCCTTGATTGCTTCATCAAAACGTAGATTCCAACTCCTTGAAGCTTGCTTCAATCCATAAATGGATTTCTGCAACTTACACACCTTGTTAGAATTTTCTCGGATCGACAAAACCTTCAAAGTTGTATCATGTATACATCCTCAAGTAACTTCCCATTAAGGAAAGCCGTTTTGACATCCATTTGCCATATCTCATAGTCATAATATGCGGCTATGGCAAGTAAAATTCTAATAGACTTAAGCATAGCTACGCGAAAAGGTTTCATCATAGTCAATGCCATGAGTCCGCCTATATCCCTTAGCTACTAGCCTAGCCTTATAGGTGTGCACCTTCCCATCCATGTCGGTCTTCTTCTTGAAAACCCATTTGCACCCTATGGTTTTTACACCTTCGGTGGATCAATCAAGTTCCAAACTTGATTATCACCATGGATTGTAATTCGGACTTCATGGCTTCTTGCCATTTTTCCGAATCCGGAGCGGACATCGCTTCTTGATAGCAAGTGGGTTCATCATTTTCGATTAACTCCACTTCATCACTTTCCGTAACGAGAAATCCATATCTCTCGGGTTCGGATCGTGACCTACCACTTCGGCGAGGAACTTGTGCATCTTGAACCGGTTCCACAACGGTTTGTGAACTTGGTTCAGTTTCTACCATTGGTTCAATGTTGTTTTCGGGTTCTCGAACTTCTTCGAGATTTATTTTACTCCCACTGGTTCCTTTGCGAAGAAACTCTTTTTCTAAGAAAGTACCATTTCGAGCAACAAACACTTTGTTCTCATTTCGGTTGTAGAAATAGTATCCTTTGGTTTCCTTAGGATATCCCACGAAAATACATTTATCAGATTTAGGTGCTAGCTTGTCGGAAGTTAACTTCTTGACATATGCATCGCAACCCCAAATCTTCATGAAAGACAAACTAGGTTTTCTTCCATGCCACATCTCATATGGGGTCTTTTGAACCGATTTGGTAGGAACTCGTTTATAGTGAAAGCAAGTAGCTTCTAGTGCATGTCCCCAAAAGGATAAAGGAAGCTCAACTTGACTCATCATAGAACGAACCATGTCCAACAAAGTTCTATTCCTCCTTTCACACACCATTCCATTGTGGTATTCCAGTGGAGAGAGTTCGAAATGATTCCACAACTCTTAAGATGATCACAAATTCTTGGCTCAAATATTCACCACCTCGATCGGATCGAAGTACCTTAATAGTTTTGCCAAGTTGATTTTGCACCTCATTTTGAAATATTCGAAATATCTCAAACGATTCACTTTTATGATTAATTAGATAAACATATCCAAATCTACTATAATCATCATGAATGTTATGAAGTACCGAAATCCTCCCCTAGCATCGCTACTCATCGCCCACATACATCGGTATGTATGAGTCCTAATAAGTCGCCCGCCCTTTCACCGGTTTTGGTAAATGGGTCCTTGGTCATCTTGCCAAGTAAACAAGACTCGCATGTCTCATATGATTCATAATCATGTGAGTCCAAAATCCATCTTTGTGGAGTTTAGAAATGCGTTTTTCGTTTATGTGGCCAAGACGACAATGCCATAAGTAAGTGTGGTTTACATCATTGGGTTTAGATTTCTTGTTAATGTTATAGACATCATTATCACGATTATCAATATCAAGAATATAAAGGCCATTGAATGAAACAAAGAAGATAATAATGCATATCACTCTTGTGAATAGAAAATTTCTTATCACATATAAGAAAATTAAAACCTTCATTATCCAAACATGAAATCGAAATAATATTCCTACTTAAAGCTGGAACGTAATAACAATTGTTCAAAACAAGTATTAGTCCACTAGGTAAAGTAACTTCATAAGTTCCTACGGCTAATGCAAAGAACTCTTGCTCCATTCCCCACACGTAGGTCCACTTCACCTTCCTTAAGCATCCTTCGTTTCTTAGACCCCGCACATTTAAACAAATGTGAGTTCCACATCCGGTATCCAATACCCAAGAACTAGAAGTAGATAGGAATATATCTATAACAAAGATACCGAAGTTGAAGCAACTCCTTTGCTCTTCTTCGCTTCCTTGTATTTTGCGCAGCTCTCCTCCAATGTCCAATCTCATTGCAATGGAAGCAGATTGCGTCCTCTTGGGACTTAGGCTTAGCCTCTTTAGGCTTGGAAGCCTCTTTGGGCTTGGCAACCTTTGCCTTAGGATTAGCAACCTTTGCTTTTCCTTTACCCTTGAACCCTTTCCTTGTTAACCATTAGCACTTGATCGGTTTTCTTCTCGACAATATTGGTTTCCGCAGTAGTCAACATTTCAACTAACTCGGAAAGGTTTCTATTCATTCCACCCATGTTATAGTGCATTATGAAATGACTAAAACTTTTAGGTAATGAATTCAATATTATGTCGGTAGCCAACTCTTGGCTAATTGGAAAACCGAGCCTTTCAAGATGCTCAATGTGGCCCTTTAACTTGAGAGCATGGGGACCAACAGCCTTGTCCTTCACTCATCTTGCATGAGGTCAAGGCCGCAACCGTGTTGTACCTTTCTTGCCTAGCTTGAACTTGGAACATTTCCATCGCCCGATTGTTTAAGTCGATCGTCCCCAAGTGCTCAAGATTCTTCTCAAGACTCTTGCACATGGCGGAGAGCATAAGGCAACCAACATCTCGTAGAGTCACGCTTGTGCTTCCGTATATTGTTCCTTTATTGCCCTAGCAAAGATTGGCAAAGCAGTTCAGTGGAACAGTTCAAATGAGAACGCATAGCTTTCTCCTCTTGTTTGAGAACAATTCTCAAACTACTGATCCAATCCATATAGTTTGTACCATTCTCTTCCAACTTTTCCTTCTCAAGGACGTATCGCAGTTGAAAAGTGATTATTGTTTGATGCCATTTATTCTACAAAAGATATACATAAAATATGAACACATATAAGTAAACATATCATATGAGAAGTATAGTGCATTTAAATAAATGCTCCCACTAAATTATACACCTTCAAATGCAAATAAGCATAATATACATTTAATGGGCTAAGATCCAACTTTAATTCAATTTCAAGTTTGCTATGGCAAACCGCTCAAAATTAAATTAATTAGGTAGAAAACATCAATCATATCACATATATGACTCTTAGATCTTTTATGAGATCAATTCAAGACATCATATGTCTAGGCATATTTTAATCTCATCTTATGCCTTGGGTCCAAAACCATTTTGATAACCCAATTAAGTTCATTCACTTTAAAACGTATAGGAACCACCATTTCCTCATCTTGCTCGCATTCGAATAGAATCAAAGCACCTTGCTATGGCAAGCCCACCCAAAACTATCCGAATGGTCTCAAGTGTTTTTAATCATGAATTGGCATAAAGAACTTAAAAGTTAAATGAAGGTTCTTTAAAGGTAGATTATAAGCATGTCAGAAAGATAGTCAAAATCATGCACTGTAAGTTCCCGTGAAGATAGGTGAGCCACAAGGACTTCTTAAGTACCAACTCTTCCTTTGATGCATTCTCCTAGACATGCATAATTAGAAATCAACTCGATTAGGCAACATAATCCCTACCTTTTATAAACAATCGCTTCCTTTAAATTTCGCGTATTTATGACTTGTTTCCATAAACAATCATAAGATCCAAAATTTACAATGTCTAAATCTAAACATATTAGGAAACTAAATATCATGTTTCAACTAAACATCTAATTTAAAAAAAAAAATTCTTAACATGTAAGAACAAATAAAACATGCATCGCAATAATTATTAAAATCATATTTTAATCAATTAATCATGCATATCAATGAATCAATCTAGCATGGACTTATAAACTCAATTTTATAACATCCACATTTTCATATACATTGCAATAATTATTAAAATCAGATTTTAATCAATTAATCATGTATATCAATGAATCAATCTATCGCGGACTTATAAACTCAATTTTATAACATCCAGATTTTCATATGAACATATCGATTGTAAACACAATCACGACAGCGTAAAATTGAACAAACCGATTTTGCCCAGCTGTGGCTTATTATGTCGCGTGACAACATCGCCCGTAGGCTTGATATGTCGCGCGACCTAACAGCCGCTTAACTCGAACTCCACATGGCTCAATATGTCGCGCGACCAAAGTAGCCAGTTACAGAATTTCCAGATTCAACCAATACAGATTACATGTAATTAAATCACGTAAAACATCCTTTTACGCATTTAATTCAAGATAATTCGAAAACGATTTTCACATTGTTTCACATAAACAATTAAAAATTCTATCGCATACAAAACATGCAATAAGCATATAAACAATTTATATCTTAAATCTAGCATGTTAATTCAAACTTAACCATATGAACGGGGCTCGATACCACCGTTGGGTTTTACGGGTCCATGCAATGAATTAAGCATTAAAACATAAAACCCAAGAAGCCCTAGGATCCGTTCTATACAATTAATTTAAATTCCTATGAGATAGAATTAAACCAACCTTGAAACGCTTTCCGGTCTTGAGCTATCGAACGATTTTGATTATGTGATATCGAATCACAAACTTCGTTCTTCAACTTCTTGAACTCTAGGCCTTGATCGATGAACGAGCGAAGACCCTCTTTTGGTATCCACACCTTTGAATGAATCCAAGAACAACTTCTTGATGATTGCTAGATCTAAACCTTGAAGAATATTGAGAGTATTTTGTTGTGAATTTTGATTGAAAATTTCGGCTAGCTTCTAGGTCTGACAGAACCCTTGTATTTTATACTACAATAGTAAGAATACTTCTCCTAATCGTATTAGGAGAGACAGGCTGTCTGTCGCGCGGTATATTAAGCCATTGGCTTAATATGTCGCGCGGTATATATAGCCAGATACAGAAACTCTCAACTATTCTTCCTCCGGTTTAACCAATTCATTCTAGTTGTGTGTGACCCAATAGGATTACATTATGTTGGCAATGAGTTCGATCATATCGAACCTCATAAGACATAAGCGGACTCTAGCAAGCCATTATGTCTACCTAAATAATGTAACGTAAGAGTTCACGTTTCCAATGGTGTACTTCCATTTATCCCTTTGTCTCACGATGTTATATTGAACACAAGTCATGGTCCTTGTCAACTTGTTATTGTTCAATGCTTTCTCGATTCTTGAGTATAATGATAATTCCAATCATATTGGGGTACGGCCATACACTTTCATCATTATCACTCATCGAGGGGGCCAAAGCATAACATCTCTCTTCCGAGGGACAAATTCCTTCTTGACTTATCATCCTTCCCATCATGAATTCGATCATGCCAATGATAGTCTTTATAGATATCGTGTTAAGATATCGTTTGACTAAAATCAAACATGACTTTCATCATATGTAAGGTTACGATAATCTTAGGTCTAGGAAATAAATGAAGTAACCGTATGAGATTTAAGTATGACATTTGACCATGACATAAATCTCATGCGGGTCATGTCCAGTCACTTGTTCTCTAACAAGTACCCATAATTTCAATGTGCATCTCTTATGCATATAATCATCACATGATTATCCATTGACAATTATACTAATTTATTCTCTTAATAATTAGGGACAGAGATTATTATAAACAAATATACAAAACATATAATAATTAAATAATAAACATCTCATATAATAATAAATAATGTCAACACATAAGTCTATCAATCATAGGCCTAGGGCATAACACCAACAATAAGCCCCTCGTTTTGCACCTGTATTTCGACCTCTCAAGGTGGACAGCCCCGGGCGAGGGTCCAATAGGGCAAGCGGTCTCCACCGGCCAAAAGAAAAATCGAACCTAAGGACCGAGCCTGTCATGTTCGTTCTAATGCGTCGGCCATATCAATAGTGAACCGAGCCAGTACCTGAGTCAAGAGTTCGGCATGACCTCTCTTTACCTTGCTTGTGCAAGGGATCTAGGACGTTAGGTTTTGGCTAGGTTATGTTGTCATGGATGACGTATTAAAGGCTTGATGACATGGTGTCATGTGGGCATGGAAGTATATCAGGGACAGAGCATTGTCAGGGTGTAGCTTTGGAAATCAAGATCGGGTCAAGATTTTAGCATGACCATTCATCGCTTTGCTTGCGCAAGGGATCTTGATTTATGGGCTTTGACTCAGATAATGGCCGGTCATGGGATATGTATCCAGGCTTTATGACACATACTGGATAAAAACCAACCGAGTCTGGACAGAGTATGATGCAAGCGTGCATGGTTGACAGTGGCTAGGATGGGAAGTTTGGAATGATCACGTGCGCGCTCGAAAGGCGTAGGAAGGGCAATCAAACTGCATCTGAGACCATCCCGGGTTTGGGGTTGTAGTGTGTGCAGTGTACAGGATAATAGTGCGCGTAGTGTGTGATCACTAAAATTCTTTTTCTGAGTAAAACAAAAGGTTTTGCAGAATTTTTAAATGTATGTACACAGATGTATTATGATGCATTTATTTTGTATATTTTTTTTTGATAAAAAAAAAAAGTAAAGCACATGCACACACACACAACAGTTAAATAAGGGGTAAAATGAAAGTTTGACCCTCATCATTGTTTTAAAAATCTTTTTTTTTTTGTTTAAATTTTTTTTAAAACAAAACTTTCCCAGCAGAGTCGCCAACTGAAATTACCCGGATCCGGCTGCGCGGGCCGTACATCTTGCGCTGGTTCATCGTTTGCTGCGTTTTATGTTTGTAGAGTCGCCACGCCATTTTGATATAGCCCAAAACATTGAGAAAAGGCTTTGTTTTTAAAATGTTGTTGTGTGATGAGATTTTGAGTTCGGAGGTCAGGTTACGCCTCGGGAAGAGAATAGTAGAGCTCACCCGATTCGCCTCGTATAGACGAGTCTTTCGATACCCCTCTTTCTTTAAAAGTTATGTGTTTTTGTGTATGTGCTCTTATAAAAATGCATTTTGAATAGGATGTCTACATTGTATGTTATGTATTTAAGTATTGAAATTAATTGAAATAGTGTTGGAAGGAGGCCTTACCAATGTTGGTTCGTGTCTATCTTCTGCTTGAGAATGTGTTAATTAAGTGTGAATAGTGCTACAGGACGGACCGGGATTGCCTCGGGATGTACCGGTGTCTGCGGATAGAGCTTCAGCGTGCCTTGGGAGTGCTAGGTGTGTGCGACCAGAGGTTCGGCGTGCTTCGGGGTTGCTGTGTGGATTCGGGCAGAGGTTCGGCCTGCCTTGGGATTGCTGAGTGGATTCGGGCAGAGGTTCGACGTGCCTCGGGATTGCTTGGCAGATTCGGGTAGAGGTTCGGCGTGCCTCGGGATTGCAAGGTGGATTCAGGCAGAGATTCGATGTGCCTCGGGATTGCTAGGTGGATTCGAGCAGAGGTTCGGCTTGCTTCGGTATGCCTCGGAATTTGTCGACAAGGCTTCAAGAGGCTTCGGGATGGACTGGAATGGCTCGAGATAGCTTGGGATGGACCAGCAGGGCTTCGGGATGCTTCTGGAGTGCCTTTGGATGGCTCGGGAAAAGCAAGGGTTGGATCCTATGGTGGACTTTGAGGCTCGGTGCCAGGTGCTGCTATCAGAGAGGCAGTAATTGAAGGTGGCAGGCTTGAGATATTTGGAAAGGCGGGGGCCTTTTCTGGGTTAAACCGGGATTTTGTCCCATTGTTTTGAGGTTCGTATATAGGTAACGGGTTGAACCCGGGAGGATATTGGGATCAATTTGAGAGGGTCCAGCGCTGCGCTGGTTGTATTGAGTGAAAGGGGTAGCACTGGCTTGGTCGTGTATGATAGGGGTGCTTTGAGAAGTGGCAATATGAAGCCTCGATCGGCTGTTTCCTTGGATTGAAGGATTCCCGTAATTCAAAGGCGGAGGAACCTGATTGAAGGTTTGGGGAGTTGATTGGGGAGGATCGTCGTCCTCGATTAAGATGAAAGTACCATCTGACTGGGGGATAGTTGTTATACCTCGCTCATTTAGAAGCTGCACCACAAAATTATGCTGATCTTCTTTCTGTTTCTTGTGAACCTCACAGGCCCGGATGGCTTCTTCCAGTGTCATGTCATTTACCGGTGGCAGGGTTCTGTTCCCATCACGATTTCTCGGCGAGTCTGACATATCGGAGAATCTGGCTGTAGGAACTGAGGAAACTGAGGAACTGTCTGACGCTTCCGAAACTGTAATTCTGGCGAGGCACTGACCCGGGATTCTGAACCTCTCTTTGTTCGCTTCAGGGAACGAAATGTAGGGCTTTGGTTTCGGAAAGGGTATTTGGCTCAAGACTTTGAGCTTGTGCAACGTGCAGTTACAGCTTAAGTTTACTTAAAATGCATTTTCTCAGAATCCTAATTGGCTGGAAAAGATTTCTCTTCTTTTTCGCAACTACTCTAGGTCTTAAATCAGTGGATCCTAACACTACGTCTATAGACCCCTCGTTTTTCACCCGTAAATCGTCTTCCCGGGACGGACAATCCCGAGCGAGGTCCTATAGGGCAAGCGGATTCCACCGACAAAAGGAAAAGTTAACTTAAGGCTAGCCGGTCATGTAAACTTTAAACGCATATGCCATACGGGTTATGGTCAAACTCAACATCCTCGAGTTAAGGCACAAATTGTGCCGAAATTTTGGCATGACCTCTCTTGACTCACTTTCGCGAGGGGCCTTAGCTTTTGGCGTTGGCCAAGTTGTGGCCGGTATGGTTCATACGTTGAGGGTTTGATGACACTGTGTCACATTGAACCTTCGGGTAAATTTTTTAACACGGTTCTGCGTCATATCAAAGCCAAAAGCTAAGACTCCGGGTCGAGAAACGACCTTTGATCTCAACTTTTAAATTTTGACTTGTGAGGGAGATCGGTGTAAAAAACATACACTTAGGCTTTATGACACGAACTAAGCCAAAAACCAACCAAGATCTTGGATGAAGTGTGACACAAAGAGTGCATGGTTACATGGGCTAGGATGGGCTATTTGGGATAACCCCGTGCGCACGAGAGAGGCACAGGAAGTCCAATCAAGTTGCAGCTGAACGGTCACCCCGGGTTAAGGGTTGTAGTGTGCAGTGTACATGGTAACAGTGTGCGTAGTGTGCGGTCACTAAATTCTATTTCTGAGTAAAATAGAGATTTTCAGAATGTGTTTTAAAGAATTTATGAGTAGTTCAAAATATTGCACGAAAACCAATTGTGAACAGATATGCACGAACATGATATGATTTCAAAAGGGATGAAAAGCAACACATTTTTTTAAACAGTCCAATGTTTTGAAAATAGGAGCTGTTTGAAATTTCTTTTTTTTTTTGAAAAGAAAAGTAAGTAACATGAAATGATAGGAAAATACACACGCACGAAAATAAGGAAGGGTAAACGAAAGTTTGACCCACAGAATGTTTTTAAAACGAAGAAGTTTTGAAAAAACATGTTAGGTCCCCAGCGGAGTCGCCAACTGAAATTACCTGGATCGCAAGGGCTGCAAGCGGTTTTTTGATTTCACGGAAAAGAGTGTCGCCACGCCGTTTTGTATTATGAGCCAAAACTTTGAAAAAGGCTGTTTGAAAAGGAGGTCGTTTTGATTAGGAGCCAAAACTTAGGAAAAATCTGTTTGAAAAGGAGGTCATTTTGATTAGGAGCCAAAACTTAGGAAAAAGCTGTTTGAACAGAGATTGTTAGGTTCGGAGGTCACGTTACGTTTCAGGAAGAGTAAATTGAGATCACCTGAAATTCCTCGTATTGATGAGTCTTTCTACCTTTCTCGAAAATTGTGTGTGTGTGTGTGTTCGTGTTACTTTTGAAAATGAGTTTGAATGACAAACTTGAATTTGAGTTTGAATGACAAACTTTGATTTTGAAAAGGAGTTTTGCATGGCAAACTTTGACTTTGAAAAGGAGTTTTGCATGGCAAACTTGAATTTGAGTTTGAATGACAAACTTTGATTTTGAAAAGGAGTTTTGTATGGCAAACTTTGATTTTGAAAAGGAGTTTGAATGGCGGGTTTTGATTTTGAACTGGGCATTATAACGTTACCCTTTTTTTGATAAAATGACGAGAAGGAAAAGGCCATCAAGGCAAATGACGGTATTGAAATGACGATCGACAAGTCAGTTTGTGACTCGGACGTTAAATTAAATATGATCAACAAACCGAACGGTTTGGACGGTAAATGACAGTATCAACGAACCAAACGGTTCGGACGGTAAAAGATGCGATCAACGAACCTAACTGTTCGGACGGTAAAGAGCGGTATTGAAATGGCAATATCAACGGATCGAACGATCCAGACGGTAAATAACGATCAACGAACCTAACGGTTTGGACAATGAAAATGACGATCGACGAACCAAACGGTTCGGACGGTAAATGACATAAGAAGTAAAAAGGGGTCAAGATCTTCGTTTTAACCCTAAATCACTTTTCTCGAAAGAGAAAAGTGATTGATAGAGGATCAGTTCGAGACCCGTAGACAGCATTTTGTCTACATTTTGAAAGTTTTGATCAGATCAGAAATAGCGTAGGATGCGTAAAAAGAGATGAATCAGAGTTTGAGAGTGAGAGTGTTACCAATGGCTAGGTTTTGACTCTTTTACTCAAGAGGTCGAATATTGGATACAAAACGGTGTTTGAAAGGTGTTTAGGTTGTGTTTGGCTCGAGTTTGGCTTGAAAAATGTCATTTTCATGCAAATTGAGGTGTTTCTGGGGCTTACGAAGGTTTGTGGGGCTCTAAAACTGAGGTGAATGGGCATGAAGGTTAAAAAACTTCTCCATTTACTGAATGGGAAGGGCTGTATTTATAGGCTGTCAAACTGAAGAACATGCCGTCCGGCCAGATCTTCAAATTTGAGGGCTTTTTGGGTATTTGAAGATTTGCTGAGACTGATGGGCGATCATGAAGAACAGGCCGGACGGCCACTCCTTCATATTGAGGGTATTTTGGTCTTTTCAGCCTTGGATTTGATTGATGTTGACTAGAGGGCCCTTGCATGTGTGTCATGTGTCCATCTTAGTTGCTAAGAAAGCCATTTTGTTCCGTCGGGCCGGGTTTTGACTGTGTTTTAAATAACTGTGTTTTAAATAATTGTCCGATTAAATATCGAAACAGTCCCGAAAAGTCCCGAAAATTGCGTATTTTTGGAAAAGTGGTATTTTCATGTGTGCGAACGTGTGTTGAATACACTTATTTTTGAATGCTTGGGGCAGTCCTGGAAAGTCTCGTTAACTTGGAAAGTGTGAGTTAACAGATTGTAACGATACGGATTTGGGTACTTACAATAACGTATCTTCAGAATAGCAAATAAGACATTACCTTTTAATGTTGTATGTTGTCTGGTATTTATATTGGTGTCATGGAATCGTTGTAAATCCCTAGAATCATGGAGATGTGGTGGGCGTAACTGTCTCCGAGAATGTAGGAGGCGGTTACAAATAACGACGTAGACGGACGTACGTGTTGGTAGGTCGAGGTCACTTGAGTATTCGAAGTCGACATGATATTGTGCCTTAGCTTGATAGAAATTTTACAAGTAAATGATTGTATATCGGACGAAGCTAGGTCGGGACAAAGGATGGTCGGACAAAGAGCTAGGTCGACTGATCTTTGCTGTTGGGTTATGAGCGTTGTTGCAATTGGGCTGGCCCACTCCATAATAGCATCATGGTGATGTCTGAAATGTTGGGCTTCATTCGTTTGGCTTGGCCCATCACTTTTAGTCCGTTCAACTGAGAACAATGTTCTCCCCTAATTTGTACTTCTAAAACCCCCAAAAAGCTGCCTGTGCTGCTAAGGCTTTTTTGTTATATTTATTGGGGTGCACAATTTTCTCGGATAAAACTGGAACGTGTGTAAGTGCGAGCTATCTCGATTTATTTAGAGACGAGGGGTTAGTTGGGGATTATGCTTGGGGAGTCGGAGCGTTAGCTTATTTGTATCGGCAAATAGGAAAAGGATCCAGGTGGAAATGCCATCAGATTTTTGAGTACTTAACTTTGTTGGAGGCATGGGTTTATGAGAGGTCCCTGCGTTTATAAACGGTTTCAACAGCTCTTACCTACCCAATTTGCCGCTCAAATTGAAGTGGCTACCACTTAGTGCTCAACCAGCGACAGTTGTTTCTGTGCAAGTTAAGAGACAACATATTGACATAATCAAGGACACGGAGGTAAGTATTATTTATGTAGTATTTTTCACATGTATTTTTGTTTTCTTAAATAAATCTATATTATTATTTTTTATGTTTTTATTTGTAGGTGATTTGGATGTCGTATGAAGGTATCCGTACTCAATATCCTTTTCCTATAGCTGCTATATATCAATGAGTCATAGTTACCGGTAATGTCGTGAAGCCACATCTTCCAGATCGGGTCTTGAGACAGTTTGGGTTTGTGCAAACAATACCAAGCACTCCACTTGGACTAGGGATGCCGATAGGAGATAAGAAGTGTTTGGTGGGGTAGATTATGTTTTCCCAATCTTTCTATTTCTGGAAGTCGCATTGCCTCGATAAACGCTTGCTCTGGAAATGTAGAGTGCCACAAGAGACTGCAAATGATTATCTGCAATGGTATTCTACTTATTCTCATCCTATTTTGCATCCCATATCTGAAAGGGCTCACGCTCTCAGGAGGATGACTGAAGTTGATGCCCCAAATCTGTGGGATATGATCATGAATATCCGGGACGTGATGATACCTATTGCTGAAAGATGGACAAACGGAGACCACTCGATTAGTGCACAGGAGGCTATGGAAGTCATCTTTACAGTACTCACAGCAACTCAAATCCCATCAACGCCATCAACTTCTCAGGGTACAAGAATAAGACATTAGATTTGTATTTTTTTGTTTTTGTATTATGTCTCTGAAATAATGTATGAACAATTATTTTTAGTTTTGTATTTGGTGTTTGTAATGTTTTTACAACTCGATTAGTTTTGTATTATGTCATTGAATAACTTATCAAGTTTGAACAATTTCTCATGTTTGCAGTAAGTATTTAAATAATAGTTTAGAGTAAGATTCAAAACAATGTTATATATCCAAATAATAGAATAAAATATTTTTAAAAAATTGTCCAATTAACCGGAAGTTATATTAAGTGTATTTTTTTTTTTAAAAAACTCATAAAAAACAATTTTATTTACCCAAATCATAGCCTGAAATATTTAAAAATAATTTTGCCCATGTAATAAACGTTCGGCCAGTAGTACTGACCGAATTATTCAAAAAGTTCGGCCAGTACTGAACGAATACCCCTTTTCTGTTCGGGCACTACTGGCCGAAAGTTATATTAAGTGTATTTGTTAACAACTTATGAAAAAACAATATTACATACCCAAATCGTAGTCTTAAATACATATTTTTTTTGCCCAAGCAACAAAGGTTCGGCAAGTACTGACCGAACTATTAAAAAAGTTCGGCCAAACTGATCGAATACCTCTTTTCTGTTCGGCCACTACTGGCCAGAAGATATATTAAGTATGTTTTTTTTTTGAAAAATTCATGAAAAAACAATGTTATTTACCCAACTAACCTGTCAAAGTAATTTTTTTAAGCCATATAAAATATCATTGGCCGGCTATTTGCATATAACATTGCTATCACATACCCCTTCTTTTGTTTCTAAAATATATCGATATAAAAGTGACCCAACATCTATTAACAAATCAGATAATTATAAACGCCACATAACACTTTTAATTGACCATCAATAGTGACTTGTTTGGCGTTAAACTGAAACTTACAATTGTATTTCTTTGTTACGCTTTTTCGATTTTTCTTTTTTTTTCCCCACAATTTCATTATTGACAGATTATTGAAAGGAAAGAGAGACTGACTTTTCCTTTTATTTCCCCCAACGTTCACAAACAAGCGTCATTCGAGTATCGAAATTACGGCTTCTGTTATCTAAACGACTGATGACGATGACAAATAAATAATATTCCCCATTTTTACGTGCGCATTCAAACATTATTTGAATGTACATAAAATACAAAGGTAATGTAAATTATGTGATGTACTCTCGCAAAACAATTTAAAAATCAATCGGGTAATAGTTGTTGTCACCTAGTGAATACTGCAACAATTCAATAAAACAATAAGAAATGGGTACGAAGAAAAAAAAAGTTCGGCCAGTGGTGCCCGAATTTTTTTAAAAGGTTCGGTAGGGTGTGGCCGAAATATTTTAGAAACTTCGATCGGGTGTGGTCGAAATATTTTAAAAATTCGGCAGGGTGTGGCCGAAAAATTTAAAAATTCGGCTGGGTGTAGCCAAAAAACAACCCAGAATCGGTAAATCAGGGCTGAACATTTTCAAATTTTCGGACGAGTGTGGCCGAACCTTTCAAGTTTTTTTCGGCTGGGTGTAGCCGAACCTGAGTTGAATATCGACCACTACCGGCTGAAATTTTGTAACGAAACAAAAACAAAAGTTTAACATTCTTATATGGTTAGAAAGTGAAGAAAACAAATATTGCCATTCAATTGTAAAGCCATTTTATACATGATTCTGCTTAATATAGTGAACAAATATTTATGCATTTTTTTTATTTTGTTTGAGAAATAATAGTAGCAGAAAAGGGAGGTAGTAATTTTTTGATGTAAAAATAAAATAAAGAGGGTGAGATATAATGGTGAAAAATGGGCGAAGGTGGGAAAAGTGAAAAATTGATGAGGGGGTAGATTTGAGTTAATGTTACGGGTGCGTATAACAGTGGATCAATTTTTTGGTTTGAATGTTACGGATGTATATAAAATTGGGTAATGGGTTTATGGATTTAGGGGTAGTAGTGTCATTTCATTCGATAATATAATTTAAGTTTGGAACTTACGAGTTTACTCAACAATTTTACGGGTTTATATAAAAATTCTCAATTGGCCAATCAGACTTTTAAACCCTTGTACTATTATGAAGCTGCGGTTTTAAACATCATTGTTTTTTTTGGCAATTTTAACCACCCTTCTAATGTTACGCAGTCATATTAACTTTATTCTCAAACTCCGTTAAAAAAATCTAACTTTCGTTAAATAATTTAACAAAATATAATAAGATTATAACCTGTGTTTGTTCATATAGGCCCCTTTGGCTTTACTTTTGTTACTTTTGATCTTGTTGTAACTTTTTGGACAAAGTCTTTGTTTATTACTAATATGAATCCTTATCCCCACCCCACAATTATTACGGATATGGAAACCCCCCCCCCCAACCAACATTGAGTAATGCATAAAATTATAACCAAGTCATCATCTAGGTTATAATCTTGTTAAGTTTCGTTAAATTATTTAACGAAAGATAGATTTTTTTAACTGAGTTTGGGAATAAGGTTAATATGAGTGCGTAATATTATAAGGGTGGTTAATATTGCCAAAAAAAAACAACAATGGTTAAAACCGCAGCTTCATAATAGTACAAGGGTTTAAAAGTCTGATTGGCCTTCTCAATTCAAAAATATGGACCTTGACCTATACCCTAATAGAAGATATAATATGTGAATGCAGGCTCAAAATCTGCAGAAAAACGACTGCGAACTGTGGGGCAAAATTAACTCGAACGATTGACTATGCGGGCATTGAACTCGACCCCACTCCCGCTCAGACCTCTCCCTGCCTCACCGGAACAGTCTGAAGCAGCTCCTTCCAAGCCCGCTCGGGCGTCCATAAAATTCGGACAGCTGCTAAAAAACTAAACTTCCGGGCTCTCATAAAAAAGACAAAACCCTCTTTCGAGCTGTGATCTCCGGGCTATCACCGAGCCAAGAACAAATATGAGCATCGACGATCAAAATCCTACCTTGGCGTGGTCTTCTTGCATCCCGCTCACCGGAGTCGGCCATGATGAGTGAAAGAGAATGAATGGTATTCCATATGCTTCGGCAATTGGGTCTATCATGTATGCTATGTTATGTACTAGACACGATGTCTCGTGTGCTCTAAGCATGAAGAGTAGGTACCAATCAGATCCTAGCAAACCACATTAGATAACAGTCAAGAATATCCTCAAGTACTTACGAAGAACTAAGGATGTATTCTTGGTCTTTGGAGGAATGGAAGAAGATCTTGTAGTAAAAGGCTACACAGATGCTAGCTTCCAAACCGACAAAGATGATTTCAGATCGCAGACAGGATTTTTGTTTACACTGAATGGAGGCACTATTAGTTGGAAAAGTTCCAAGCAAAGTACCGTCGCTAATTCTACAACCGATGCTGAGTACATAGCGGCATCTGATGCAGCTAAGGAAGCTGTTTAGATCAAAAAGTTCATTAGTGATTTGGAAGTCGTTCCAAGCATCAAAGAAACTATTGAACTTTATTGTGACAATAATGGTGCCATTGCACAAGCAAAGGAACCAAGGTCACATCAGAGATCCAAACACATACTTCGATGTTTCCACATTATCCGAGAGATATGTGAATGAACGGCCTCCGAAAAAAAAAGTTGTTTATCTTTATGAATTTTGAAAATTTTGGGAGTCGCCACGCCGTTTTTAAAGGAAAACATTGAGAAACCTATTTTTAAAGAGAATTTGAGTTCGGGGGTCTGGTTACGTGTTGGGAAGAACTTGAGAGTTCACCCAATGGGTTGAGTAATTAAATGGGTAATTGGGCTCAAATTGCATTTTAGCAAATAAATGAGCCCAAAAATCAAGGAAAGTGGACCCAAAAACACGAGTTCGGGTCGGGGTACTCACAGAGCCCCTCGGCGACGTCACTTCCACGGGAAGTGGGGTCGTCGACACAATGAGAATCCCGAGCCGGACACGAATGGCGGGGGAAAAAGATGACCAAGATGGTCGAGTGGCTGGACCTTTTGTGGAAAGGATTCCTACGTATCCCGTGGGGGAATCAAGCCGAATCGTAGTTCAACAAAGATGGACGTTTGCGTCCCGGGGAAATCGACCATAATGGTCATGCGGCTGGACCTTTTATGAAAAGGATTCCTACGTATCCCGTGGGGGAATCAAGCCGAATCGTAGTTCAACAAAGAGGTGGCGCCAATGAAAGGCCACGGGCTTTGTACCCAAGAGTGACTGTTCCAAGGGGAGTCACCCCGGAGATTGACTGTTCCAAGGGGAGTCACCCCGGAGATTGACTGTTCCAAGGGGAGTCACCCCGGATTTGATTGTATCTGGGAAATTTATACGGTCTTCCGGACCGGGTAATTTATAGCCTTCCGGGCTAAGGATCGGGTAATTTATAGCCTTCCGGGCTAAGGATCGGGTAATTTATAGCCTTCCGGGCTAAGGATCGGGTAATTTATAGCCTTCCGGGCTAAGGATCGGATAATTTATAGCCTTCCGGGTAATTTATAGCCTTGCGGGCTAAGGGTCGGGTAATTTATAGCCTTTCGGGCTAAGGATCAGGTAATTTATAGCCTTTCGGGCTAAGGATCGGGTAATTTATAGCCTTCTGGGCTAAGGACCGGATAATTTATAGCCTTCCGGGCTAAGGGTCGAGTAATTTATAGCCTTTCGGGCTAAAGGTCGGGTAATTTATAGCCTTCCGGGCTAAGGGTCGGGTAATTTAATTTATAGCCTTTCGGGCTAAGGATCGGGTAATTTATAGCCTTCCGGGCTAAGGGTCGGGTAATTTATAGCCTTCCGGGCTAAGGGTCGGGTAATTTATAGCCTTCCGGGCTAAGGATCAAGTAATTTATAGCCTTCCGGGCTAAGGATCGGGTAATCTATAGCCTTCCGGGCTAAGGATCGGGTAATCTATAACCTTCCGGGCTATGGCTCGAGTAATTTATAGCCTTTCGGGCTAAGGGTCGGGTAATTTATAGCCTTCCGGGCTAAGGATTGGGTAATTTATAGCCTTCCGGGCTAAGAATAATGATTTTGAGAAATTTATATGGTCTTCCGGACCGGGTAATTTATAGCCTTCCGGACTAGAGATAATGATTTTGGGAAATTTATGCGGTCTTTCGGACCGGGTAATTTATAGCCTTCCGGGCTAGAGATAATGATTTAAAAAAGACTGAGAGGTGGGCGTTTAGACCCGAATGAAATGGTGAATTTGATGATAGTTAGTCACGAGGGACTGGCCAAATTGACCAGGGGCAAAAGAGAAAATTTACCCCTTCTAGAACATGGATGTCGTCCGACATGGGGCTTTCCCCAGACTGTTTTAATTAAAGCAGTTAGGTCGTAAGACAGAGGGGCCAAACAGGAACAGCCGGCGAGCTCTGAGAGAAAAGAGAGGAGAACAATTTGAGATTTCTCTTCTCAATTTTGATTTATATTAAATCAACGATGCCTCCGCGGGCGGAATCAAGAAGGCAAGTGCAACGATCATTGTCCGAGAGGAGGAAGCTTGTTGATCGGAACAAACGGAA
This sequence comes from Adenophora triphylla var. japonica, assembly GCA_022495995.1. NCBI lineage: Eukaryota > Viridiplantae > Streptophyta > Magnoliopsida > Asterales > Campanulaceae > Adenophora > Adenophora triphylla. The sequence continues at coordinate 222,678 of JAFEMH010002357.1, forward strand.
GAAATTTCCGGAGGGCAATGGGCTCTATCCGAGCCTTGATTTACATACTTCCACCGTGGAGCGAATGGGGGTAAGTATTCTAAACCATCAACCCTTCCCTTTTCTTTTCCGAAGTTGGATTTATAGGGCTCGAGATAAAATTTGGGGAAATTGCACCCAAAAGGATGTTGCATGCTTGGAATGAAATGCATTATCTTGAAAAGATTTCTTTTTTTTTTGTTCTTTTGAAAGAATTATGTGATTTTAGAGATTGAAAATGCACACAAGTAAAAGAATGCACACATTATTATGAGTATGTTCTGATACCCGTGCTGTGCTTACCTGCAGGCTTTGCAGACCAAGGGGTCCCCTAAGGCGATTGCCACGATATGGGGTATTCTTCTCGGTTCTTCTGATTTGCCCGACAGTCCCAAGGGCTTGATATTTGCTGCTGGCCTCGGCCCATTCTTTACTGCCGTCAGAGAGTTTGGGGACACGCCTAGGAGCGTAGAGCTGGTCAGGGCCTTTAGGCAGTACTGGTGGGAGTCTACCCACACTTTTCATCTTTCTTGGGGTGAGTCCACCATCACTCCCTATGATTTCACTGCTATCACGGGTTTACGGTTCACGGGCAGACCTATCTTTTCTGAGGATCCTGGTGTCCTGAGCCCGAATGCCATTAGAGCACTGACTGGCCTGACCCTTCGCCCGAAAGGCAATGGGGTCCCACTGGCGGACCTGCATTTGGCTTTGACACAGCAGTTTCGTCTCTTCTCTGAGGGTGTTGCTACAGTTATGGCTGAGTAGTTGGCGAGGGCGTTTGCCTGGGCTGGTTTTTCTGATACCCTGTTCTATAATGCCTCCACCACGGCACTGACTCTTCTGCTGGAGCCTCTTCGAGACTGGAGCCATGTCTCCACCTTTTTGTGGGGTGAGGCTGGCTTGGCTCAGATGTATAGAGCCTTGGATGAGGTGAGCAGGGGCACGGTGACCTCTTTGGATTGCTATCAGACTGTTCTGGAGGTATGCCTTTTTTACTTTTCGCGCATTGACTGTTGCATTGCCTTTTCTGCCATCATTGTATCACTACTGCTGCACACTGAAAGCTTTTTGTCTTTTGATTTCAGGTGTGGTCCTATGAGGTGTTTGGATGTTACGCTTGGGTTGTGGCCGATAAGATTGCTGCAGATTTGTTCCCTACTATCTGTCGGTGGACTTTTGGGGCTAGGGAGAGCCGGAGAGTGGACGGGGTGAAGCCCCGGAAGACGGCTTGTTACCATGATACGATGATTGCCCTGAGGGGCACCCTTGCTAGATTGAGGTTGTTCCCTTGGCATGGTAGGTACGGTGAGGACGTTGTTGGTGATGCCGCCTTGGTGACCAGGACGAGGAGGCTTCTGATTGGTCTGGAGGGAGATTCCCTGTATCAAGGAGAGATAGTTTGTAGGCAGCATGGACATGGTGCTGCCGCCCGCGTCCCTCACGATCCTCCTGAGGGGATTTGGTATACCCGGGCCCTGCCTGACTTAGAGCGGTTGCGGACGGGTATTGATGCTGCTGAGCTGTCGGATGATGGAGACTACGGCCAATTCATCTTTACTCGGTTGGTGACTCCTCAGGTCATGGCTGCTAGGAGGGTAGCGGGGATGCAGATACCGATGCCTCCCCAATTTTTTGAGTATGAGGCCGGGGGTGTCATCCGCCGTTCCTCGTTTGATATATCTGAGACTCATCCCCATTTACGGCTTCCCCGCGTGACTACTTCTGTGAGCATTCTTTTCTTTTCTGCTTTGTTCAAGCCTTTTACTGCTTTACTGTCTGTATTGATTGCTTCTGACTGCCTCTTTTGTGTTCATTCAACAAGTTCCAGCCAAGACTTACAGGGCGGTGGCTAAGGCGTTCACCGGGGCCGTGAAGATGCTGTGCCAATTTCAGAAGAGCGCAGAGCATTGGAAGGGGAGATGCAGCTCCCAGCCTGGTGACGTCGTGCCTCCGAAGAAGAGGCCTAGGCCGACTTTGGCTCCTTCTAGCTCACAGGCGGGCGGTTCGAGTCAGCAGCCCCAGGCCGATGATGATGATGGCGAGGACGATCCTTATCAACCCCCTTTCTCCACAGTGCCCGAGTGGCACGGATATTATGGTGAGCCCCGGCCTTGGACCCAGTATGAGGATGATGATGACTTTGACGGCGAGATTCACGAGGCACAGGAGGGTGGCGGTGATGGCCAGGAGCAGAGCGGCTCTGAGGAGGAGGTAGGCAGCGTCCAGGACGACAGTGGCTTTGAGGAGGATGAGGAGGATGATTCTGAGCAGGATTGATCATGGCGGTCCCCTTTTTGTCATGCTTTGGACTCTTTAGGGAGAGAGGAGATGCATGCACTATTTTTTTTTTGCTTTTTGGGTTGTAAAAACAAGTATTTTATTGCATTTTGTATTTTGACAACTAAAATATTTGCTTATTTGTATATTTGTTAGTTTATATGACCAAGTCCGTCCCAAGAAAGGCACAAAGATGGTGGCTTTTGATGTGATTGGGTGTTTTTGTGATTTTGTATGTATTGGGTGATGTTTATGTGTCTGCGGATGTGTTGGGTATGCCAGATCCTCTCCCATGTGCTTGATGGGTGAAAGGGAGTGTGTATGTATGGTTTTTGGATGTTTTGGACAGGTTTGGGTAGGCTTTGAGCAAGCATTGGGTTGCTAAAGGGGTTGCTGTAGTTGCAGCTGCTGCTGGTGTCTGATGAGACTTCCCATGTCGTCCGACACAGGACATCATGGGACATGCCTGTCATCCGACATGGAGAGTCTGAGGGCTAGGTTTTCTTGAGCAGCAAGCCCCAGCATTTAAAAGGAGGCAGACTCGTAAAAAACACATTCCAGCAGTCATAGCAGAAACCAAATTGATTTTCCACCCCGAAATTAGCCCCAAGATTCGACCTTTGACCCGAAATGGAGCATTACAACGACAGATCCAAGATCAAAGAACATCAATTTCACTCCGATCTCGTCAATCTAACCCGCCACCATCATAGCACCAATAGGAGGGTTATCGATCAACGGTATGGGTTGAGATGCATCTGGGCATTAAAGGAGTGGGCGGTAGATTGGAATCTTCTCCGGGCTGCGTCCAGATATTGGGATTGCGAGACTTTCATTTATGACCTCACGCCCACTATTGAAGAGTTCCGTGCACTGACTGGGGGAGCTGAGCTCAGAGATGCGGTCTTCCCACGAGATTCACGACCCTTGACTAAAAAGTTGGCCGATTTCTTGGGATTTCACAAAGAGCAGGTACCCGATCTGATTCTTGACCTGTCCTTTATTGACCTGGCCCAGATAGCCCGATTGGCTGTATCACGTCCGGAGCTGTTTGACTTATCCACGGCCATGGACATTTTCATGCTGATTATGATCTCCCTGTACTGCTTCTGTGAGTATGACGAGGTATGCTCATGTTTACTACTAGGAGTTGTTAGGCAGATGCGGGGTTACTGAGGTACCACATTGACTGAGATTCGGCCCGGGCAGGGAGAGAGAGACATAGTTCCCATATAGCTGGCAGAGACATATCATGGGATGGACCGACTGGCTGGAGGGTCATTGCACATGGGACACGGCAGCCCCAGTCTCTTATCGTTGTGGCTCTTTGAGCAGTTGGGACTTGTCTCCCCATTACCCGCAGGGCAGACTGCTGCACCTTGGGTTACACAGCAGAGGCGAGTGGCTCCGGAGGCTTCGCAAGAGAGCTGGCAGAGGCGATTGGCCAGGTATACCACCACGGATATTCAGTATTGGGTTCCCGGATGGAGGCTCGAGATCATGAGCGGCATACTGGATGATTCTGTTGTCATGAGGCTGCCGGGATTGTACTTTTCATCATTTAGCATCCCCTTACTTGTTCTGAGGCAGTATGGGTACCCACAGCAGGTTATTGGCGGGTTCAGAGAGCAGATGGCCCGCGATACCGTTCCTCTTGACATGACTGATGTCCGGACTCTCAGATTCTTTGCCAGGACCCTTTTGGGAGCAGCTTTCCCGCTCACACATTGATATGGAAGACCCGGGGGATCACATATATGTCCACCTTGTATCTCATTTGGTATGGGGAGCAGATGGGGCCGTTTCAGCACACCATTGAGGCATATTGCCAAGGGATCCGAGGAGGAGACCAAACTAGCCGGGAGTTACGTGATGCTGAGGCGCTGACTGACCCAGACAACGTGACCGACGATCCGGCAGCAGATTTTGAGAGACTCGTAGAGAGGAGGGCAAAGATGAGGGGTGACCCTGAAGTTATGGCTCGGAGGACAGCTTTGAGAGAGGAGAGGGCTGCCCAGGCGGCACTGAGAGCTGCCGGATTGGTTGACTCACCGACTCATATCATTCCTGAGCCGGGACGACGGGAGAGAGAACTGTTTAGGATAGCTAAGCTAAAGACCTCCCGAGGACCGAGGAAGAGGAAGAAGAAGAATGCTAGTTCGGGAGTGGGAACGAGTGACTAGGATTAGGTGACCGGTCATTGTATCCCTTATTGCCGACAAAGACAGTTTAGACGTACCTTTTTAAAAGATTTTATTTTTGCTAATGTTAATGAGTCGAGAGTAGACCGTGCTTGAACTCATCAATGAATGTATTAATGTGATGAAAGTTGAAATTACTTCAGAACTTAATCAAGACACATTTTGGCAATCACAAATACAACTATTGACAGGATTTGGTGATTTTTATGATTTTTAGACCGAACCGCGAACGGCTGCCTACGTTCCCCTTTTACAAAAATGGACTAAGGGGCTCAGGTCTCTGTAGTTCGACCCAATTATCTTTGTGCTTAAGAAAGGGATAGATAGAAGGGGGACAAGTGGTGCAACCCTGTTTTTTACCTAGACCACCCATTTTTAGGGTTTTCAGTCTAGTTGGGTATATTCTTTAGCACCGAGCACGCCCTTTGTTTTGTACGCACTCCCTTTTGAGAGGTTTTCAGTCTCGTCTGGGTACATTATTTTCGCGCTTTTATTTTTTCTTTTTGTTTTTTTTAGAGAGGGGAAGACTCGATTCAAACGTAATAGCGGCGCAGTTTGTCATCGTTCACCGGGTGCATGAAGGGGTTGCCATCCAAATTTGTCAGCTTCATTGCTCCGCTAGAGAAGATCTCCTTAACCAGATACGGGCCCACCCATACTGGCAGCCACTTGCCCAAAGGATTGAATTGATTCGGCGGTTTCTCTTTTAAGACCAAATCACCCACCTTAATGTTGCGGGGATGTACCTTCTTGTCAAAGGCTCTAGCCATACGCTTCTGATAAGCCCGGATGTGCTCCATCGCCTTAAGACTTCGCTCATCTAGAAGAGCTAACTCGTCATGTTGACTCTGATGCCAGTCTATCTCGTTGACTTCATTTTCAAGCAGAACCCAAAGAGAGGGAATCTCTAATTCAATGGGCAAGACGGCATCAATTCCATATGTCAAAGCGAACGGAGTTTCACCGGTGGTTGTTCTCACTGAAGTACGATAGCCCCATAATGCGAAGTGAAGCTTCTCAGGCCAATCCCGGCTCCTCTCGGCGATCTTCCGGATGATCCTTTCCAGGTTCTTGTTCGCGGCCTCGACAGCACCATTGGTTTGAGGGCGACAAGGGGAGGACTTATGTCGCTTGATCCTGAACTCAGCGAGTAGTTCATCGGTATGTCCCTCAAAATGTGACCCGTTGTCGGAAAAAATATCATTTGGAACTCCGTACCGGCACAGGATGTTTTCCTTTATAAAACGGGCTACCTTTTTGGAGTTTAGGACCTTGTAGTATGCCGCTTCAACCCACTTGGTGAAGTAATCCACAGCGACCAACACAAATTCGTTCCCGTTACTACCGGCAGGAGTTATCTTTCCAATAACGTCGATCCCCCAAGTTGCAAATGTCCAAGGAGTGCTCATACAGTAGAGATCATGGGGAGGTATATGGTTGAGATTGGAGAACCTCTAACACTTATCGCAGGTTCGCACAAACTGAATACAGTCAGTCTCCATGGAGATCCAATAATAGCCCATCCTGAGTATGCTGAACATCAAAGCTCGGGCATTCATATGTGGTCCACATGCGCCACTATGGACTTCTTCCATGACCTTTCTGGCCTTAGATTTGCTGATACAGAGTAGAAGTGGCCCTCGGTGTCTTTTCTTCCATAAGTCATCTCCCAGAATAACATACTGTGCAGACAACCTTTTTAAAGCTTGCAAACTTTTGGCGCGGAGACCTTCTTTCAGCTTACCATCCTCCTCTGTCGGGAACGAGGCTTCGCCATGCTTAAGGTACTGAAAGATCTGGCTATACCACAAGTCATCGACCTTTTCTAGTTCAATCTGACAACAGTAGGCAGGGTTCTTGCGCCTCCCAATACTGAATGGCTTTACTGACTTTCTCTCCGGAATCTCTACCAAAGAGGCTAAAGTGGCCAGGGCATCCGCGAACCTGTTCTTGTCCCGTTGTAGGTAGTGGAACGTGACCTCTTTAAATTGGTTGATCAGATCCTCCATATAGGCATAGTACATCTGCAGGTACTGGTCCACAGTTCTTCACTTATTGGACACCTGATTGATGATTAGCTGAGAGTCTCCGTACACCTCCAACTTTTCAACATTTCGCTCTAAGGCTGCCTCGAGGCCGGCTATACAAGCTTCATATTCCGCGGCGTTGTTAGTAGCCGGGAAGTTCAACTTGATGGCAATGGGGGTGTGCACATCCTTTGGATCAACCAACACCATGCCGATACCAGTGCCCCTCTTGTTGGTGGCACCATCAAAGAACAACTGCCAACGGTCTGTACCTTCTACCACGAAAATTCCATCGTCTGGAAACTGGGGTTCGAATCTGGGCGCTTCTGAGCTCGGGAAGTCTGCCAAATGATCTGACAGAGCTTGGCCTTTGATTGCCTTGCGGGTCACAAACTTGATATCAAACTCGGCTAAGAAGAATGACCACTTCGCAAGTCTTGATGACAGAGAAGACTTATCAAATAGGCATTTGATGGGGTCCATCTTTAACACCAGGTGTACTGTATGCGCCAACAAATAATGTCTCAGTTTGTTGACCAACCATACCAAAGCTGCACAGGTTTTCTCTAAAGCTTAATAATTCAATTCGCTGCCCTGAAGTTTCCGGCTGACGAAGTAGATGGCATTCTCCACTTTTGAATCTGATTTCTCTTTTGCGAGCATGGCGCCGACACCGTATTCATGAATCACAAATATAGCAACAAAGGCTTGTCCTTATGAGGAGGACACAGGATTGGGGGATGGACCAAGTAGGCCTTGATTTTCTCAAAGGCAATCTGACACTGATCGTTCCATTCGACCTCCTGATTCTTCTTGAGTAGCTTGAAGACCGGCTCACAAATAGAGGTTAGCTGGTGAATGAACCGGTTGATATATTGGAGACGGCCCATGAAAGCCTTCACCTCTGTGATTGTCATCGGTGGCTTCATCTCCATGATGGCCTTAATTTTTCTTGGATCTGCCTCAATTCCTCGCTCCGTGACCATATATCCCAGAACTTTTCCTCGGACTACGCCAAAAGTACATTTTGCCGGGTTCAATCTCATGTCGTGCTCTCGCAGCCGGTTAAAGAATTTCCTCAAGTCGACCAAGTGTTGACCATCTGATCCCTTGGAATGGATAATAATATCATCAACATAGACCTCGATCTCCTTATGGATCATGTCATGAAAGAGTGCAGTGACTGCTCGCTGGTATGTGGCGCCGGCATTCTTCAGACCAAAGGGCATAACCGTATAACAAAAGGTTCCCCAAGGGCTGGTAAAGGCAGTCTTTTCCTGATCTTCTTCCGCGACTTTAATCTGATTGAAACCCGCAAAGCCATCCACGGATGATTTGACTTCGTAACTGGCAGTAGTATCCACCAACAGATCGATATTGGGCAAGGGAAAGTCATCCTTTGGGCTAGCCTTGTTTAGGTCCCTGAATTCCACACAAACCCTGACTTTGCCATTCGACTTGGTTACCGTCACTATGTTGGCCAACCACTTCGGGTATTCAACCACTCTAATGAAACCCACTCTGAGCAGCTTCTCTATCTCTTCTTTGACTTGGAGAGACCATTCTGGCTTAATTCGGAGAAGCTTCTGCTTGACTGGCCTGGCTTCTGGGTCTAGGGGGATTCGGTGCTCGACAATTGAAATGTCCAATCCAGGCATGTCTTTGTAGGACCAGGCAAATACGTCCACGTACTCCTTGAGCAGATTAATGAGGGCTCCCCGCTTTTTCTCGATGAAAAAACTGCCATTCTCTGTCTCTTTGGGCTCTTCAGTAGTTCCCAAATTCACTGTAGTTAATACCTCATCGGCAGCTTGGGCCCGATTGTCGTCTCGCTCAAAAACCTGCTTTATATTATCATTTAAAAAGTTTTCGTCTAAAAAGTTTGTGTCCTCTTCAAATGAATCATTATTAACCACTTTTAAGTCATTAAGATTTGTTTTAGTTAACTTATCATTTGTTAAGGTGGCAATTAAGGGATACGCAGAAAGGTCAACCATTTCATTCAACGCAAAAGGGAAGACAGAGTCAAAGACACGGCGATGATCATCAGCCGTGAGAGTATCAGACCTATCTAGAGACTCGAACTCGATAACAAAAGACTCTGAGGACTGACTCAGGATTACAGGGACAGACTTAGACTCAGACACACCAGGACGAGGGGTCAGCCCGAGCTTTTCAATCATAACTTCACGGCTGGCGATCAGTCCCTTGAAGGAAGTCCAATTCCGGAGCGGCATCTCTGAAGTGCTGACGAAGGTGCGCGGATCAATCTCTTTGTCCCCATCAAACTCGATCATTGATATGTAATCTTTCCTAGTCAGAAGATCAATCACAGGTATATAATCATCCCCTGTCAGAAGGTCAACCATACCGAAAGGATCCTTAGCAACAGCTCCGGCCATTAGCGGTGCCTCTTCTCATAAATCAATCAACGGTGCTTCAATCAGCGGATCAGCCCCGGCAACCTCTGATAAATTTGCCTCCTCAAATAAAGCTGCTACATCTTTGCCCATATCGAGCATGGTGGTTTCGTCGACTTCCCCAATCATAGGCTCGACCATAGACAACCTCCTGAACTGGTCAGTGAAATCAGGACTTCCCCAGAAGTGGTACTGGCTCTCGAAAGTGGTAACAGCCCCTGGAATGTTAGGCTTGTTAATGATAAACTCCTTGATAGGGTTGCTCTTCAAAGTAAGACCTTTCATCTTCTCGAGCTGGCCCTTGGGGCACACAAACCCATCACCCTTTTCTTTAACGAAGTACTTTTCCAGAGAGGGGTGGTAAGGACGGAGATTAGGTTTGACATACGGCTTTCCAGCAGCACTAGCCTTTATTTTTTCTGCGGCTTCAATCCTGTCGGCCTCTTTGTCCTTGGGGGTCTTCTCAACATATCCCAGACCTTCTCTGTCTTTCTTCGGCTTTAACTCCTCAAACTTTTGGGTACCTTGCTGACGTCTACCCAGACCAAGCCCCGAAATGTAGTTCATACGCCTCATCATCACCATAACTGGAGGGATCTTATCAAAGGAAGTTGTTAGGTCAATCGTGCAGATCTGGGCTTTTGGGCTCTCGACCCTGAAACCGTTCAACATCAAGTTGGCTTCATCGTGCTTAATTTCCATTACCGGCCTTCCTTCATCATCGGTGCCCTCGATGGTAACACTATCTCCATAAATGATGGTTAGCTCGCCGTCTTGGACGAACTTGACACACTGATGCAAGGTTGAAGCGACCCCATTGATTTGGTGCAGCCACGGCCTTCCTAGCAAAGCGGAGAAACTGACTGGAATGTCTATTACCTGAAACTCAACTACCAGGGGTTTCTTGCCGAACCACATAGTTAACGGTATCACACCCAAAACCTTCCTAGACGTGGAGTCATACGCCTTTATGGTATGGTCGGATGGTTTTAAATCAGTGGCCTTAATATCCAACAAACTCATCATTCTGACAGGCAATAGGTTCATAGCCGAGCCATTTTCTACCATTACATGGGGAAGCCGGCATCCATCTAACTGAACAGTGATGTGTAGAGATTCGTTGTGATTGGTTCCATACTTTGGCAAATCCAATTCCGTAAAGGTGATGATATTTCCGTACTGGGCGGTACCTATCAATTGGCATGCTTCGTCAGGGGTGGAATTTACGGACACCATCGTCTTAGATAGAGCTTCCTCCAACTTCAACTTGTGAGGATAAGAAGAAGTCAAGAGAGACCAGAGAGAAATGTTGGCCTGGGTTCGCTTCAACTGTGCGAGGATTGGGTCGTTCCCCGTTAAATCCTCTTCGACTACCCCCTTGGCGTACGGACTTTTACTAGCTCCAACTTCCGGAACAGCTGCTTCTTTGTCTTTTCCTGAGGATCCGGCAACATCAGTTCCCAACATTCTACCTGACCTGGTAAGCAAATTTACCTCAGCTTCTTGGTCCTTGTCATGATCCGCACCAGTCGCTTTTAATTCTGACCAACTCAACGGAGGTCCCTGCGTGGCGTATGGCCAAGCCGCCTGTCACAATTGATTAACAGTGATTGTCGAGCTTGAATTAGCGGCCCGCTTAATTTCTTCCCAAGTGAGGGGAGTAGATCGAGGATCAGGAGAAATACTATCCTGCTGGACATCAATTGCTAGTTTTGCTGCGACTCGAATATCATCCCAAGACAACATATAGCACAAATGAGCATTCATTTCATCATTAACATTGATTACATCATTGTTCGCGGGCACAATTGCCTCAAATTCACTCACACCCTCGTTGAGACTAGCCTCACCAAACTCTATGACATTGACAAACTCGATCATGTTGACCCTGTTGTTGTTGTTGGGAAGAGGATTGGTGACGACGTTCGGCTTCTGACGAGCGTCGAAATACGTCAAAAGTAAATTCCAACTCAAACTACCTACAATTGATTTGTAGATAGGGTAAGTAGGGTCGAACCACCGAGACACGTATTTCAAAGTAGAAAAGATTATTGCTATGACAAAGATTTTTTAAAGAAACGAGGATTTTGTTGTTTTAAAAAGTAATGCTTTTGAAGAAATAACTAAAGTTGTTGTAAACGAGATTTCAATAATAAGACAAAATTCCCGGAATTGGCTTCACAATTATGCTCAAGTTTCACGATTCATCAATCAAAGTATACTTGGGGTTTTGTTCTTTACGAAATTATGATTGGGACACTTAGGCGGGTGATTTGCAATCAAGTGTTCCCAATTAATCTATTCCCTTGGCCCGTTCATAGATTAATTAGAAACCCATTTAGAACTTAAGAACAACAAAAGAAACCACAATTCTTATGAATCTTTTGGCGGGGATTCAACAAATTGTGACTATCAAGCAAAGACTAATTTCAATTGTAAATTTGGCGGTTCACAATTGAAATTCTAAGTTATTCAAGAACAAATATGTGATCAATATAAATATTCTAAAATTCCATTGAAAAGCTACTTGATAATCCCAAGTAATACAATGATAATGATGAAAAATAAAACTCAAAACATAAATTGTTACCTCCAATTCCAAGAACAAGAAGTTTAGCTATCCATTACAAGCAAGAACACCAAGAAAAATTGAAGAGAGATAATGAAAATCTGATAATCTAATATTGTAAAAAAAAAAACTGATAATCTAATAATGTTCTCCAGAATTATGTATGTTCCTTTGAAAATAATTGCTGCCTTAAATTCCTAGGTTTGCCAAGAACATGAACAGTCACCCCATGAATCAACATGAACAGTCTCCGCAAGAAGCCCAAGTCACCAGGCCCAAACCTTCCCGCGCCTTGGCCCTTGTTGCTCTCCTTTAGGCTCGGCCATGCCTCGGCCACAACATGCATTGGCCGGCCCTCTTCCTTGCCATGGCCCTATTTTTGCTTCAGCAGCCTTCCTTGTTTTGTGCCAAGTAGTATTCGTTTCGTCCCATAATTACACCGTCGCCTTTTTTCGCATTTTGGATATTATAAAAATTTCTGTTGCACTTTCTGATCTTGAACTTCCTATTTTCGCTTCGTCCCGGACTTTATTTAACCATTTTTTTCTCTCAATTTTCCAAAATTGCCATAAGGTCCCTGAACTTCCGAAAATTATGATTTGATCCTTCGAACTTCCAAAGTGGACACAAAATGCTTCTAATTTGCTCAATCTCCACTTGACCCCTGAAAACTAAATAAACACTAAAAACACCCATTAAAACACATAAAACTCAAGGATTAAGCACATAATAAGTTTATAAAGTATTAAATGGATGAGTGTAAAACCCACTCATCAAATACCCCCAAACTTATACATTTGCTAGTCCTCGAGCAAACACTAAAATAAACTATAAACAATACAACTAAACGGACACAAAAATAAAATAAAAGCAAACTACTCTACCAAATAATCAACTATGTCCTTCCATTCTTGCATGTTCCACAATTGCAACAAATCACAAAATACCATCAACCGCAGGATAAGACTTTCCACAATGCAAGAATAAATATATTTTCCATTAATTGGAGAATATTACTTAACCATTATAATTACACCATAAATCTCTACATGCGCTATCATCTTTCTCTTTACTCACAACCAAGATCCATTTTTACAAAGCTAAGTACACCAACCATCTTTTATTTTATTGACTTTATCTATCAAACAACAACATTTTTTTTTTTTTAAAAAAACAAAGCATGAATATCCCATGAACTGCTTACACCCCCCCCAAACTTGATTCTTTAAGCACATTTTAAAATCTTCTACCGTTCAAGTAGGGTATTTGGCACGGCCGAACTCCATGCCCCTAATACTAGGTAGATACGCAACACTTTATACTCCTATTTGGCAAGGAAGCAACGTCGCAGCGAACGCCGTGCCCCGAGCTACTTTAGGAATATTTATTTAAAGGTTTGAGAGTTAGCCACTTCGGTATCGAGCTAGGTACGGACCATCACGGCGGTAAAACTCTTCCTCCATAACGTTACTGCATACCCAGAAATCTGGTTAAGCTAGAATAATCCCTAACCAATTAATCTACGCGTCTGGAGGTTTCACCGAGTATAAGTTACATTGCCATTGCTCTCATTCCCTTTTTTCTTCTTTTTTTCTTTTTCAAGACAGCCAAGGGGGGTCAAATTCTATTCACATCAAAGGAATACTCATCTTATAACTTGCCTAATGTTGCTAATTGATAAACAAACTCATTAACTTAACAAATGATGGTGTACTATAAACTTTATAAAAAAAATGGATTAAAAATGATCAGCAAAGAGATTATTTTCAAGAGTACAATAACTGCAACTAAGAGATTTAGGACACAATCATAACTCTTAAGTAATGTACCACAATTAATCAAAAACATACCAAAACTTGCATATACAAATTATCTCACCATATTATCCTCCTTAGCGGTCACAAAATCAAATGCAATTATGGAAACACCAAGAATGTTAACAAAACACTATACAAGAAAAGGACATAGCTAACTATTTTTTTCATTTTTTTTTTTTTTTATTTTCTTCTTTTTCAATTTTTTTTTTTTTTTTGTTTAATAAAAACTAAATTAAAACTAAGTATATACATTTCCCATACCCCCAAACTTAATATGCACATTGTCCCTAATGTGTACAAAAAAAAAAAAAAAAAAAAACAAAAAAACAAATATAAATAAAAAGGACGAAATACTTACAACCTCAATCAGCCGAAAAGCCCGCACGACGGGCAATATTCTTTACCCTTGCATCCAACTTCTCCACATTTGCATTTATTTGTTCCATGCATGCCCGTTGAGACTCCAACTTGGGCGATTTTGATACTTAACCCGAGCATTCAGTTTTGCAGACGGGGCAGACATTCTTCATCAACAACCATTTCTTGATGCAGTCCACGTGCGTGCTTTTCGCCATTCTTGTACTCTTCAAGGCAGATGGCACATGAAAGTTCTTGGCTTCGTTTGAAGAATAATGCACTTTTTCCACCAAGCACTTTGACATACTATCTTCAAGTCCCACTTCTTCATGTGCATCCTCCATACCAGAAATAGATTGGAATCTCTCAACAGAAAATCTCGGCCTCCCATTCCTGTAACTATTGCACCATCCTCCCGCAGAACAATGCCTTGAATATCTCGGGCCATTCCAATATGAAGGTATATATCTCCGCGAATGATTATGCCGCCCCTCCCTTGCAACCTGAGCATTGGAACTTTGGAAGTATTGAGAAGATGAAACTTGATGTCGACTAAAACAGAATCATGGTGACAGCCAACAGTTATCAGCATCACTCCCGCCAACAATGAATTGATTTGTCTCTTGGCTTGAGCCACTAATATCTGGAGTAGTGATCCTTCCCAGAGCGGCAGCAGCATAAAGTGGAACACAGTTCCACTCTTGACCAGTAGCTTCAGCATTTGAACTGTCTGGGAGTTGAGCAGAATATTTGTGGCTGATTGGAGAGGGTTTAGCGGCTGATTGGAGAGGGTTTAGCGAGGAAAATGGGAAGGAGGTGCAGATTTGGATTGGAAGAGAACGGGAATTACAGAGGGAATGGATTCTGGTTGCAGAGGGAAGGTGGAGAGACGGCAAGGGGTTTTGACCGGAATTTGGAACTTGGCCGGAACTGGGACTTGGGTTGGGTTTTGGCCGAAATTGCAGAGGGAGAGCCGGCGTTAGACTTGGCCGGAATTGGAACAGAGGATGTGGGTTTTGGGTTTGATTTGGGAGATGAGGGTTTGCATCTGATTTGGAACCGCAAGATGTAGATTGCGGCGATGGAATGGAGTTTGGGGATGGGGTAATTTGAGAGACAAAGGGGACGTCGGCAATGGCGTGGGACTGAGAAGGGCTGGGCGCTGGCCGGAATTAGGAACGGAAAGAGAAGAGGCTGGGTAACGGTGTTGATGAAGGTTTGGCCGGTAATGGAGGTTGGTCGGAGAAGAAGGTTTTGCTGGCTAGATTGGGGTTCACTTTAGGTCGTTCACTGGATTGGAGATGGATATGATCTGAAACTGGTAGGAGGGAGTTAGGGAGCGGCCGGAATGGTAGATGCGGCTGAGAAGATGGATTGGTGGAGGAGGTTTTTTTTTTCCGGAATTGGGTTTTGGTTCTGGCCGGTTTTGAGTTTGGACAGGGCAAGACAGATATGGGCGGTCGCTCACAACCCTTGGGCGGTCGCCCATCAGTCCAGCAGTTTGACAATGTTTTGCAATTTTAACATGGGCGGTCGCCCACATTTTCTTGGACGGTCGCCCACATACACAGCAGCTTCCACTTAACCTTTGACTACCAAACAAACTTCATGGCCATGATAATTTTCATGGATAGGCCATGAAATGCTCAGATTCACACATTTTCCTTCACATCACAAATAAAATCAAGTAAAATAGCACTGTTCCATGAAAAAAAATAATTTTTTTTAAATTGAAAACATTTAAATGAAAACAATGAAATCTAAACTAAGAACACAAAGGAACAATTAACTCTAAAGGAACTACAAATTAAACTACTCACCTTGGGTTGCCTCCCAAGTAGCGCTTTTGTTTAAGGTCGTATAGCTAGACCGATGCCAAAGTTATCTTAACCTTCACCTTCCGTCCTTTTGCCCACTTCACCGTCTCGCGGGTCTTCACTTTCAATTTTAGCCCCATAAATATTCCCTTTGATATATAACCATTTAGGACCCAAGGGAATTTTTGACTTTTGAATTTCTTGGGCTTCTTCTCTCGGGAGTCCTTACCACTTTCTCCATTTTCAAAGATGGGAGGGATCACAAAAATGATGGAGAATTCGTCATCGGCATTTTCCATGAGTAGAGGTTGGTGTTCATTCATACATGGCTTATCGATCTTGGCGAGAATGACCATTTCTTCTCGAAATTCATTGTCCCGCATCTCACCATATAGAGCAAGCTCTATTTCATCAACTTGCTCATGCCATGATTTCTCTATAATTTCTTCCGCCTCCATACAACCCGAACTATCATACAATTGCACTTCACTAGAATTTTCATAGGAGGTTTCATAGACAAAATCCTCCACTTCATTTTCCAAGAGTGGCTCTTGTTGTAGTTCGTTCTCAAGTTCTTCATCGGAGTCTTCATAGACAAAGTTCCCCAATGAATCCCCCAATAGTTGTTCTTTAGGTTGTGCATGGATTAGGGTCGAATTTCGATTCCTCACTGCCTCTAACAATTTGTCCAATTCTTTCTCAAGTTTTTTCATTGAAGCTTCTTGGTTCCCCATTCTTTGGTCATTGGCCACCTGATTTTGTTGCGAGACCACCATAAACTTTTGCAAAGTTTCCTCCACACTTGGCCTCACAGGCCCTTGTTGCTGTGGTTGTGGCATCGGGAGTTGATATTGTTGCTGAAACTGACCTTGCCCTTGATTTATTCCCCATGAAAAATTGGGATAATTCCTCCAACCCGGATTACTCTCTCCTTGACTTTGTGAATGGAACAGACTCCCTTCTTGTGGACAATACTCAAAAGAATATGTCCCCGAAGGGCACTCATAAGAACCATGAGAGTATAATCCACAATTTCCAAACGACCCATAGATGTCATAGTTATACATCCTTGAGCCCATTTGAATGTTTAGTTGTCGGTCACCAAGTTAAAACAAAAATATATACAAAAAAATATTCACAATAGCAAATAATTAAATCACTTTAAAATAAACGCGTCCCCGGCAACGGCGCCAAATTTTGACGAGCGTCGAAATACGTCAAAAGTAAATTCCAACTCAAACTACCTACAATTGATTTGTAGATAGGGTAAGTAGGGTCGAACCACCGAGACACGTATTTCAAAGTAGAAAAGATTATTGCTATGACAAAGATTTTTTAAAGAAACGAGGATTTTGTTGTTTTAAAAAGTAATGCTTTTGAAGAAATAACTAAAGTTGTTGTAAACGAGATTTCAATAATAAGACAAAATTCCCGGAATTGGCTTCACAATTATGCTCAAGTTTCACGATTCATCAATCAAAGTATACTTGGGGTTTTGTTCTTTACGAAATTATGATTGGGACACTTAGGCGGGTGATTTGCAATCAAGTGTTCCCAATTAATCTATTCCCTTGGCCCGTTCATAGATTAATTAGAAACCCATTTAGAACTTAAGAACAACAAAAGAAACCACAATTCTTATGAATCTTTTGGCGGGGATTCAACAAATTGTGACTATCAAGCAAAGACTAATTTCAATTGTAAATTTGGCGGTTCACAATTGAAATTCTAAGTTATTCAAGAACAAATATGTGATCAATATAAATATTCTAAAATTCCATTGAAAAGCTACTTGATAATCCCAAGTAATACAATGATAATGATGAAAAATAAAACTCAAAACATAAATTGTTACCTCCAATTCCAAGAACAAGAAGTTTAGCTATCCATTACAAGCAAGAACACCAAGAAAAATTGAAGAGAGATAATGAAAATCTGATAATCTAATATTGTAAAAAAAAAAACTGATAATCTAATAATGTTCTCCAGAATTATGTATGTTCCTTTGAAAATAATTGCTGCCTTAAATTCCTAGGTTTGCCAAGAACATGAACAGTCACCCCATGAATCAACATGAACAGTCTCCGCAAGAAGCCCAAGTCACCAGGCCCAAACCTTCCTGCGCCTTGGCCCTTGTTGCTCTCCTTTAGGCCTGGCCATGCCTCGGCCAGCAACATGCATTGGCCGGCCCTCTTCCTTGCCATGGCCCTATTTTTGCTTCAGCAGCCTTCCTTGTTTTGTGCCAAGTAGTATTCGTTTCGTCCCATAATTACACCGTCGCCTTTTTTCGCATTTTGGATATTATAAAAATTTCTGTTGCACTTTCTGATCTTGAACTTCCTATTTTCGCTTCGTCCCGGACTTTATTTAACCATTTTTTTCTCTCAATTTTCCAAAATTGCCATAAGGTCCCTGAACTTCCGAAAATTACGATTTGATCCTTCGAACTTCCAAAGTGGACACAAAATGCTTCTAATTTGCTCAATCTCCACTTGACCCCTGAAAACTAAATAAACACTAAAAACACCCATTAAAACACATAAAACTCAAGGATTAAGCACATAATAAGTTTATAAAGTATTAAATGGATGAGTGTAAAACCCACTCATCAGCTTCTCAATCTTGCGCTGGTCAATCAGACCCTGAACGATTCTCCTAAGTGCAAAACAACTGTTGGTGGTATGGCCCGAATTCTGGTGGTAACGGCACTTCAAATTATGATCCACCCCCGGGGTGTTAGGGGTAGGGTAGTTTTCTAAAGGCTTTATCATTCTTGTCCTCATCAAACCGTCAAATACTTCTTCGAGCGGCATCCCCAAATCATCAAATTTCGGCCTTCGAGGCCTTCCTCCACTGCGACCGGGTGACTGGTTCTTCTCCCCTTGAATGTAGTTGACGGTGTTAGAGACCGCAATTTCCTTGCCTTTTGAAGCAACAGGGGCAGAGCTTGGAACTCAATAGCGGGGAGCTGGAGCATTACCAGGAACAGGAGTTGGAACGATGGAGTAGGTAGCATTCTCGCTTTCGGCCCCTACACTCACCATTTCTCGCAGATTCGGGTAGTATCCCCGGCCAATGGCTTCCCTAACAGATGGCTTGACACACGAAAGGAAGATGGACTTCTCGTCAGAGAGGGGAATTAGTTGAACCAACTCATTAAGCTTCTTGTTCCACCTCTTATAAAAGTTTGTTACGGGCTCATCGTGCCTCTGGATGATGCCGATCAAGTCACTACGAGTGGTGTACCACTCGACACTTCCTTTGTATTTGTCCAAAAAGGCATCACTGATCTGGGACCACGTAGCCCCCGCTTCCGGTTTAAGGCCTAGAAACCATCTCAAAGGAGAGTCATCGAGGGACAAGTGAAAGTAAAGGGCTAGCATCTCCTCGGTGGCCCCTTTGGCACCCATAGACATGATGTAGCTGTTCATATGAGTTTTAGGGCATGTGGAGCCTTCAAACATAGTTATGGGGGGCATCTTGAATTTCTTCGGGAGGTCCTTGGAGTCCTTGAGATCTACGGAGTTGACCATGCTGGACCCAAAAGTCATCTTGTGCAATTGCTCTTTCACATACTTCAGCTCTTCTTTCAAACTTGAAACCTCAGAAGATGGGGGTTGCCCTACAATTGGAGCTACCGTCGAGGATGGCACTGGAAATTCTGGCACGGATCTGATAGGCAAGGCAGCCAGAGGAAGACCAAAAGTGCTGGGTACGCTAACATTGCTGTCCACTAAGCCAATCGAGCTGGGGATTCTGTTCCCGTA
Organism: Adenophora triphylla var. japonica; assembly: GCA_022495995.1. NCBI lineage: Eukaryota > Viridiplantae > Streptophyta > Magnoliopsida > Asterales > Campanulaceae > Adenophora > Adenophora triphylla. The sequence continues at coordinate 241,951 of JAFEMH010002357.1, forward strand.
GATGTCGTAACCATTAAATTGAACGTCGGGATTCCGGGGCCCAAACTGTACTGACTGGCTTCCGACCTGACCATGGGCAGGGGACCTGATACTGATGCATGGAGCTGAATACGGGGTGGAACCATACAGATGATGGGTGAGAGGAGAACAAACTGCAGGCTGAGGGATGTTGCTTTGGAATTGGGATTGTGGATACTGCGGGAGCTGATCTTGGCAAATCTGGCTTCCTGACAGGCGATACCCGCTCTGCTGCTGATTGGATTGATCATGAGGAGCAACAAACTGACCACCAAAGGCTGGGTTGGAAGGCTGACCCGCGCTGCCATACGGACTTTGACCTTGAGCCCCGAACTGATTCTGAACATACCCAAACTGCTCTTGGTTGACACCACTAGGCTACTGACTCTGCCCAAGATGATTCTGGGGATAAAACACAAACTGATCCTGAGCACTGACCTTCGGGAAGGAGCTCGATTCTCCTCTCAGCCCGTATTGCCCACCATAAGTAGACACTGAGATGGGGGGAGGTCTTGACATACTCCCATGAGTCGGCATTGGAAAAGAGCTAGGCACACCATAGGAGATCGGTGGGGGCACATTGTGAAAGCCTTGCCTAGGTGAGGACGGGGGAACAAAACCAGTGCCGGTGATAGTAACATCGTGCTCTTCCCTGATTTCTTCATACGACCCATCGGGGCGACGGATTACGGTAACACCTTGCATGCGCATTACTTCGACATAGCGAGCCCAACCGGCCTCCTCACGGGCACGTGAGGCTTCAAGAGCAGCACGGAGAGAAGCTTCCTGAGAGAAGTTGAAACCTGGGTGAGGGTTAACAAACGGACTTCCCGGGGGTGTCATGTGAGGACACATGCCATAACCACTACTAGGAGAGGCATTCAAAGCTACGTTCGGCCCCACATTCTGACCTTGATCTGGCCCTACACCTTGACTGACATTCTGACTCTGAGCTGGATCAACACCCGCATTCGGACCCAAACCCGCTGAAACTTGTGAATCTGCCATCTCTGAGACTGCTGGAAACGAATCCCTGATCGGAGAGAAACTGATTAATCGACCACCCGGAACTCTGACCCAATACTTGCTTGCTGAAAGGGGGAGAGAACGGTTTTAGGTAGGGGAGAGGATAGGCTTAGGACAGACTCATGCATATGCTCTTTTTGTTTTTTTTTATATATTTTTTTTAAGATTTAAACAAAATGATTCTTATTAATCCTAGGAATGGTTGGAAAAGGGGGACACCTTCTTTTTCGCAGTCTACACTATTCCTGGATCAGTGGGTTCCATCACTACGTCTATAGACCCCCTGTATTCCACCTGTATTGCACCTCTGGGACGGACAATCCCGGTATAGGTCCTATAGGGCACGTGGAACCCACCAATCAAAAGGGAGAACGGACCTATGGGCATACAAGTCAAAACAAGTCAAACTCGAGATTTTCAAAACCAAGTCCAAGTCAACGTCTAGACTCGGGAGGAGAGAGGGTCGAAAGTACGTTTGAATGTACGAGACCACAATTTGCAGGAAAAATCCTGGAAAAATTGGGCATGACCTCTCCTCTCTTCGAGTTGAAAATCCGGCATGGCCTCTCGTCGCTTCGTGGCGAAATTTCGGCATAACCTCCCGTTAGTATGTGTCAAGAATTCGACATGATCTCACGTTAGTACAGGTCGAAAATGCGTCATGACCTCTTGCGAAATCAAATCGAGAAATCGACATGTACCTACGTTGGGACATGTCAAGATTTTGACGTGTACTTACGTTGAGTTATGTCGTAATTCCGACATGAAGAGGGAAATTATGTCAAGATTTTGTAGATGGAATATGACTCGGACTTTGTGAGAAAATTTTGAAAACCGAGTTTGAAAAGTGTTTTGAAAAGTATTTGGCCAAAAACCAACCGGTCACGGTAGAATGTGTGTCACGGACAAGTGTTAGCTGACTCCACAGGCTAGGAGGACTTCAGGCGCTCAAGCATAAGCGAAACACGTCACTGTCCGCGATGCCGTCCGTACACTCCTGGGTTCTAACTCTATGTGCGGGTAGCGTGCGAGTAGTGTGAAGGTATCTTCTAGGAAAATATTTTTTGCTTTTTTGTAAAAGATTTTTTTTTGTTTTTGGTTTTTTTTGTTTTTATGCAATATGCAAAAAAGGAAAAAACAAGAGAGTGAATCCAAAAGCACGACAAAAGGGAACTGCCCCAAATGCCAATAGATCAGCAGCAGCTGTATTGTGGAATTGCTCTGCCTTGTTTCATTCTGATCAAATGGAACTGCTCCTGTACTTCCCTCCCATGTCGTCCAACACAGGAGCTCTTACCAGCAGAACCAAGCAAATAGCAAGGGGGAAGAGCCCCATCATCCAAAATGCTCGCACATCAAGGCTACTCAAAACATATAGGCACAGAGGCATGGCAAGGCACACAAGAGCACACAAAATGACACAATTCACATACAAGGAGAATGAAGAAATTGTCCAAGTTGATTTAAAGAAAGTTAGACCCTCTTAAGAAAAACTTTTCCTTTTTTCCAAAAAAATGAAGAATAATACCGGTACGCGGGATTGTTAGACAACAATTTATCCCAAGCCCCGGGTTAGGGAGCGATACAGGAAGGTTAATGGTTTCCACCTATATACCAAGTATTGTTTTCATTTTTTTCCAAAAACAAAAGTATTTCAATGTTAATCCCTAGCAGAGTCGCCACTGAATGAACGGCCTCCGAAAAAAAAAGTTGTTTATCTTTTTGAATTTTGAAAATCTTGGGAGTCGCCACGCCGTTTTTAAAGGAAAACATTGAGAAACCTATTTTTAAAGAGAATTTGAGTTCGGGGGTCTGGTTACGTGTTGGGAAGAACTTGAGAGTTCACCCAACATGCCTCCTTCGAGACTTTCTATCAAACATTGGACAGTTATAATCATTCAAAATGTGTGTGCAATATGTGTCAACAAGAAAGGCATGCAAATTTGGAATTTTATTGATGGTATAGAGACTGGATACAGCTTGTGAACCCTGACAGGGGGGCCACTCCCTTACAAATGGAGACTTGCATTACAAGGCAAAAGGCTGAGACAGTCTGCTCAGGAAGCTCTGATGTCGTCCGACACAGGTCTTCCTCAGAGAGGGATGTCGGACGACATAAGGCCTCCTGGTCAGATTGTCCCTTACAACATCAAGGCTGCTCTGGAAATTGGAACAATATTATTTTAAATAAGAAAAGACACTATTTAGGGTCTAAGTTCAGTTTGTGGTTGATTAGAGTGAGCAAAGTCAAGATTGACTTTTAATGATACGGATGTCATATGACATAGAGCATCCGAAGTTGTCTATGTCACATGGCAAACCGCCTCCATCAATGGATCGCACCCAAACAGACCTTAGACACCCTAAATAGTGGTAAATGAGCCAAAACTACTTGAGCAAGCTTTGAGTTACAAAAGGGGGGGTCAATCTTGATAGATCTGAAGTCCATGAAAGCTATACAGCCTTCTGGGAACTCTATGTCGTATGACACAGGACCTCTTGAGAGTCCCATGTCGTCCGACATAGGCAGCCTATTTCAGTGCCCTTCAGTCAGATTGATCCCACCTTGTTCCCAAAGCAAACTAAGCTATATTTATTAACTGAAAGCATTAAAATAGTAACACTACGTGAGTATTATGGGAGGATCACATGGATTTAATGGCCAAATGTGATGAATCACATATCTATGGCCATTGTCATGTAGCCATCTCCTCCTAACTCAAAGGAAACCGACCAAGATTCAAACTTTAATGGTGTTAAGGCCACCAAATGTTCAGATCTGAGGTGGGGAGAGGTGAATATGGAAGATTCACCTCTCCACCACCTTTATCATGCAAAATCCCAAATATTTCACATAATATCAAGATATATAAGCATGCAAGATGGTATGAATGAATATGCAAGAGTTAATCAGAGAGAGAATGGGTTTAGGGGCTACCTATTGTAGTCCACAAGGTAAAAGCACCAATAGTATGGTGTTTACCCCTTCAAAGCACCAACAAAGGAAGCCTTTCTTTGGATCTTAGCTTAGGAATGTGTGTGTGTGTGAGGAGGGAGGTGAGTGTGTGTATATGAGAGAGAGAGTAAGTTTCTGCAGAGTTTCCCCCCTTACCAAAATCCTCCCAAAAGTCCTCCCAAATGATCAGCCATGCCCTTTATTTATAGGCATACTGATAGGAGGCTCCATGTCGGACGACAGAGGGAGTTAAACCGCCTTGGGGTCGTCCTGTGTCGGACGACAGCGTACAGCTTTGTGGCAACTTGGGCCGAATGGATGGCAGGCCCAATGGGTTGAGTAATTAAATGGGTAATTGGGCTCAAATTGCGTTTTAGCAAATAAATGAGCCCAAAAATCAAGGAAAGTGGACCCAAAAACACGAGTTCGGGTCGGGGTACTCACAATATGCGAAAGGGAAGACGTAAAGATATACAGAGTAGACACTGATGACAACGTGGCGGACCCATTAACTAAGGCTCTCCCGCAAGCTAAGCATGATGGTCATGTTAGGTCCATGGGTATTCGATACATGGGAGATTGGGCCTAGTGCAAGTGGGAGACTGTTAGTGTTATGCCCTAGGCCTATAGTTGATAGACTTATGTGTTGACATTATTTATTATTATATGAAAAGTTCATTATTTGATTATTATATATTTTGCATATTTATTTGTAATAATCTTCATCCCTAATTATTAAGTGAATAATTAGTATAAATGTTAATGGATAATCATATGATGATTATATGCATAGAGATGCACATTAAATTTATGGGTACTTGTTAGAGAACAAGTGACTGGACTTGACCCGTTGTAAGTACCCAAATCTGGCTCATGCCTTCCGGTTAAATTTCCCGGCAATTTCGGTAAGTTTCCCGGTAATTCCCCGGACCTTCCTAGTGTTCCGGAAATGTTCTGGAACAGTCCCAAATTAAATTAAGGGCTGAAGGGAGCCTTCCTAATTAAGAAAAACGTTTTTCTTAATTAGGAAGAGGGTTCTAGAATTTGCCACCTTGCATGATTCTAGAAATGCTGAGTCACAATGGATAATGCCGCACGGCTGCATTAGCTCGCTGTCCCTAGCCGCACGGCTTCATTAGCCTTATCCAGACTGCCTATAAATAGAGCCCTCCTCTACCCATTTCAACACACACAATCCATAGCAAGTCACCCACAAACACTCCAAATACGTGAAGAATACTGCTGGAAGCTCAAGAAGGTGAAGAAGAAGGCCAAGAAGCTCCCTCCCTCCTCCTTGAAGATCCAAGACCAACCTCTCCTCCTAGCTCCGACCAAAGAAGAAGGAAGCTATTGGTAACCTCGCACGCCCTACCTTCGCATCCTAATTGCTTTATAATTTGCTCATTGCATTGTCTTTATATTGCTTGGGACTTGGTAGATTAAAGATCCTATCTTTATATCCCCCTTCCCCTTTGGCATGCATTAGACATCATTTGTCATAAAAAATGTAGTCTTTTCCCATAAAGGTGCATTCTTTGCACCTAAAACCCCCCATTTTCAAATAAAAATGTCATCTTCATGCATCATTTGCACATAAAAATCCAATCTTTTCAATAAAAATGCATCCTTTGCATTCAAAAACCTTTTCCAATGCATCATTTGCATAAAAATCAAATCTTTATGCATCATTTGCAATAAAGATCATTTCTTTAAACTAAGTGCATCATTTGCAACCCAAAAATGTCATCTTTTCATTAAAGATTCATTTTTACATACATTTCCCCCATTCCCCCATTAACAACCTAGGAATGGACCGGTGTAAAAGATCCTATCTTTACATCGTTCCTTCCATTAAAGGTTCCATATCTCTTTAGAAAGGGACACCTTGAACCCTATATCTCCGATTATCGCTTAAGAAAGAGTATGAAGCATCTATATGAGCTCGGCCATCTTAAAGCGTAGGATTGATGGGCTAAGGACCCTCCTTTTCTAAAGAACCTCATCTTTGACCAAAAGAGAGTCATTCTCTCGATCACGCAAGTCCCGAGGGTCCCGAGGTTAAAATGCGATGATCACAAGTCATAAGATGAGGACGGGATCATAATCCCAAATACATAAAATTCCAAGGAATCCCGGCGACAACCAACAAATGGTTTGTACGTCCGGAAGACAACTTGGGACATTCCCCCCTTTTTCTCAAACACATGCACACAAGAAAGCACGCAAGCAAGCACGATTACTGAAATCTTGGGAGACTTGCTCCGGCAAGGCACTTTGGGTGAACGCCAAACGTTCTTCCCAAGGGGTAACTTAACCTCCGAACCCAAGTAAAAACCTTTTTTTCAAAGTTTTGAGGTAATCAAAATGGCGTGGCGACTCCGTTTTTCAAATTAAACCGGATGTCTTCAAACTCGCGTGAATCCAACAAAATTTGGGCACCACATTCACAGTTTGGCGACTCCACTGGGGAAAATCCCAAAGGAGAAAAGCTTTTATTTTCAAAATAAAAAATCGATACTCGGTATATAGGTGGAAACCACTTACCCTTCCTGTACACTCCCTGACGTGGGAGTTGGGATAACCGGTGGTTTAACAATCCACGTACCAGTATCCCTTTTCGAAAAAAAAAAAACAATTTTGAAAAAAAATAAAAGAAAGCTTTTCCCTTTTGAGCGGGTTAGACTCCCATCGCCGATTTCATTAATCGTGCTTGCTTTCTTTACCATGCATTGCATCATTTGCATCTTGGAATCTCAGGCATACTTTGAAACGGAAACAACCCGAAAAATAGCAAAAGGAGTGGAACCTGGAAAATTGATCCATGCGGTCGTACGGCTCAATCCTCCTTGGATTCCCGACCGGGCGACCTCGGTGGCAATTCCACCGGGAAAAATCATGGTTAATCGCGGGCCTAGCAGCCTTGGGGCTACTCGGCTTCATGACCGATCGGGGCTCCCGAAAATTTACGTGCTTACGTGTTGCATTTTCCCCGTCCCGAAAATCATTCCTTTAAAACACATTATGAAAATCTCTGTTTAACTCAAAAAGGAACATTTTTAGGAGACCTCACACTACGCGCACTGATATATCCCGTACACTTTTGCACGCACGTCCTTCAAGCCCGAGGGTGGTTCCACTAGCCACGGACAGCCTTACGATGCTCCCTGCGCGCACTTAATCATCCCAACCTCCCCACGGCAAACAAAGTGTCGACCAATGCACAGTCCGTGTCACACGTTTCAAAAAACCGTGACTTTTTGGTTGGTTTTTGGTCTAGTCCGTGTCATATAGCCCAGTTGCATACCCTCGTAAAGGTCAAATCTTAGCTCATAACGGAAGAAGAACTCTGCTAAAATTCCGACAAGGAAAAATTGGCGAGATCTCAACTCCGACATTGACTATTGACCTTGACCTGCACGGAATGCGTAAGAGTCAAGACCGAGTCTTTGCCAACAAATCAAAAGATCTTTCGCTCAAAGCGAAGCTCTGCTAAAATTCCGACAAGGAAAAATTGGCAAGATCTTGACCCGGCATTGACTTCGATTCTAACTCACGCCCGGCATATGCAACGAAGTTCAATGTGACACTGTGTCATCCGACTTTTACCGCCCGACCCATGCCTATTATCTTCTCGGACATTACCGAAAGTCAAAACGTCATTCGCTCAAGCGAAATTCTGCCGAAATCCAATCAAGGCTGAAAGACGAGACTTTCCCGGTATTGCCTTGACCATAATTCGCATCGCTCGTGCGTTGAAAGTTCCTATGACCCGCTAGACCCGTTAGGAGCATTCTTTACTCTCGGTCGGTGGGATCCGCGTGCCCTATAGGACCCTCGCCCGGGCCGCCCACCCCGGGAGGTCGAAATACAGGTGGAATACGAGGGGCTTATAGACGTAGTGACGGAACCCACTGATCCAGGATCTAGAGTAGTTGCGAAAAAAGAAGGGCAAACCCCCCTTTTCCAACCAAATAGAAATTAATAAAAGACATGATTTTAAGTAAACCTGAACAATTAATGTAATCATAATTGCATGGTCCTACCTCTGATATCCCTAATCGAGACCTCCTCGGTCCGATTTCCGATTTTCCATCTCGACCTTTCATGGTCAAACCCTTAATCGAGACCTCCTCGGTTCGATTTCCGATTTTCCATCTTGACCTTTCATGGTCAAACCCCTAATCGAGACCTCCTCGGTCCGATTTCCTATTTTCCTATCCTGACCTTTCATGGTCAAACCCCTAATCGAGACCTCCTCGGTCCGATTTCCTATTTTCCTATCCCGACCTTTCATGGTCAAATCCCTAATCGAGACCTTTTCGGTCCGATCTCCGATTTTCGATCTTGTCTTTTCAAGGTCTCATCTTTTCCGATCAATTAGGATTAGGAGAAAATGTGTTTTAAGCAAAAGTTAAGCGATAAGTGCATGTTACTTGAGCTTTCACCCTAAACACTTGCCCCCGAGTCTAAACCTCACCCATCTCCGAGTCTAAACCTTGCTTACCCCGAGTCTAAACCTTATCCACCTTCGAGTCTAAACCTCACCCATCTCTGAGTCTAAACCTCACTTACCTTCAAGTCTAAACCTTACCTATCCCCGAGTCTAAACCTTGCCTGTCCCTTTTCCCGCAGCGAGAAAGAAGTGGGCTAGAATACCGGGTCACGGCTTTTCGTAAAACCTTAGGTTCGCAGCTCATCGCCCGTAGAGTCAGAATGGCAGATTTGACAGAAAACAGTGAGGGTGCAGGAAATCAGATGTTTAGGAAGGAAGAGTTAGGCCTGGCTTTGGAAAATGCCCAGAAGGTTCATGAGGAGCAGCTGTCATTGCTCATCGGCGCTCTTCGCCGCAATGGAGTTCAAGTAACAGCTGAGTCCAACGGTTCTCCGGTAGTGGTCGAAGATGAGACTCCGTAAGTAGCCATCTCAAATTCCCCCACCTATAACCAATACCTTCCTCCATCCACATATGATCCCTTGCCAAGGATCACTTCTCCTCGGTCCTTTCTAACATCCCACCATCGTGGCTCCATCCCCCTCGGCTCCTCGTAACGGATTCGGCTTTACCCCACCCGTCTCGCTCAAAGAATACCCGCCAGCTATACTCCAGCCTTCACATAATCGCCCGAGATATGTGGCTATGTTCTGAAACCCCTATACCCGCCCGAATGCGATCATGAGTTGCCAAAGGATGATCCAAGTTTTCAGCCGTCACCTACCGTACTTAATGAATTCAAAGTCGGGCCACCAGTTTGCTACTATGGCTCCTCTCGCGATACAAGTCCTGCTTGCGAGAGTCCCCGTTGACCCCCATGTGGCAATACTGATGGAGCAAGTGAAACAAATACAAGAGAAGCTTGACCTCATGATGAGTATCAATACTCCATTGACCCAAGATGTTGAACCAGGCAAAGAAATGACTCCACCAAGTATAACCCAATGCCATCGCACCAAGCAAAGAACCGTACCCACTCAAAGACCAGCTTCCTCACAAAGGAAAGAGTGTCGTAGCCTCCTTCAGCCAAATCCAACAATGGAACCAACTGGACAATGGAAATCCAAGCCTGGAGAACAGCAATGTCTCCCGAAAACCCCGCTCCCTTCATTTTGACAATGCGGAGATGCCTTTAAGCAAGATGCTGGAAAAACTGATGAAAGAAAAGCTGATAAAGCCATTGGAAAATTGGAAGCCCAGAACCACAATGCTCAGTTGGATGAGTCTAAGCATTGTCTTTTCCATCAATACCCTGGACACGACACTGATGATTGCACCTATTTGAGGTATGAGATCCAGAAGTTGATAGAAGATGGGAAGCTCGAGAACCTCCATGGGCCAAAAACAGAAAGCTATGGTAAGAGGTCGATTCGGGAAGTGGAAGGTCAGAAACGTCAGCCTGATAATTTTGGGATGCCCATGAGCAAAGTTTTCGATGATTTGATGAAACGAGGCCTTCTCACACCTCTCGAGAATTATAAGCCAAGAAACCCCAGTAGAGTTGACAGACCAAGTTCTCGCGAGTACCACAAGCATTTTGGGCATGTGATGCATAAGTGTGTGGGTCCGAAGAAAGAAATTCATGGCCGATCTACGAAGGAAAGCTCAAGTTACCTCGGGCAAACAACTCCGCGAAGAGTAGCTAGACTAGGGTCTACCTATCCTTAAGTAAAAAAAAAAAAAAAAAAAAAAAAAAAAAGTCTCTCGCCAACCTTCGTAGGTTCTAGTACTTTTCTCTTTCAATCAAGTCCTCTACGGACATTGTATTTAATATTCAATTTTCTATAAAAGAGTCTTCTTCTTTTCTTGCTAGACTTAAGACATTATTTGCACACCTACATTACATTTAATGAAATGGTTTTATTTTATATGATCACTTGCATTGCTCAACAAGTAATCTCTCGAAATAATTCACGTTCTGATTAATCGGTGTGAGAAAGTCAACCAATGCTCTCCTTATACACCTTCCTTACCCCACAAAAGTCCTCCATCAAGCCATACACTTTCCTTACTTCACAAAAAGGCCTTCATTAAACCATACACTTTCCCAATCATGCCCCCACCTTCATCTTGACCAAGTCAACGACGGCGGCAACATCAAGGGACAACAAAAGGCCACTCAGCTTCGAATGATTGACCCCATGTCAACAACAACCTAAGAGCTTGCCAAGAATGTTCAAGCAGGGGCTCGCCTTGGTCCTCGGGTGCTTTAGAAAATAAAAAAAATGTGTAGTGCAAAAAGAGTAATACCCAGCTAGGCTGAAAATCCCAGAAAAGGGCAGTCTAGGCAAAAAACAGGGTTGCACATATATAAAAAAAAAAAATCTTAGTGCAAAAAAAAGAGTAATGCCCAGCTAGGCTGAAAATCCCAAAAAGGACAAGCCTAGGCAAAAAAAAAAAAAAAAAACAGGTTGCACATAAAAAAAAAAAAAAAGAGGCCAAGGACCCAAGACCGCCCATTAAAAAGCTTGACGGAAAGGCAAGATCAAAGCTCGTAGAATGAAAGTTGTCGATCGGGCGGTCGAAGCAAAGTCGAAGCATTTCATAAGCCTCGTAGATCCTTTCTCCCCCAATGAAAGAGGAAGCAATTGAAGCTCGCCCAAAATGACTTGGTCAAGGAATCATCCCGAGGCCCAAGCCTCACCATCCAATCTTTTCATCCGAGCCTTTTCACTAAAAGGAATCACAAATCCCATTTCCCCAAACACAGTCCGGCCAAGGCCGAACTACGGCGACCTGAGCTCCTCACAACGAGGGGAACGTAGGCAACCAGCAATGGTCCGGTCATAAACATATCCAAATTCCTGAAAACCCGGTCTCATCAAATGACCTCTCCCATAAGACACAGTCAGATTCCAGAAAACTCGATCTCATCAATGACCTCCCTATACACAAACCTTTCTTTCACACCAGCCAACCTTGATCCACGACACTGGTTGACTTTCTCCTCATGATTAATAAGAATGTTTTTTTCATATCGAGATTAGTGGTTGAATAACCCGAACATTAACAAAGGGTTTTTAAGCAATCTTTTGATCATTGTAAATAAAACAAGTTTTCAGATGTCTTGACAAGTCTTCCTTTTCTACATCTTAGAAAAAATAGTGCTAAACACTGATTTTCTGTCAGCAGGGGCTTCCATACACTTTTACCAACCTTTCTACGCTTATACTCTCTCAAAAGAGTCAGACCCAAAGCGAGCTTTTGTGCTTACATCGAATAAGGCCATCAAAATAACAAAAAATCGGGATTTATTCCCGCCTTTCGAAAAAATATGCCCCTGCATGTATACATTTCTAAAATCTTTTCTTTCACATCTTCTTAAGGTTGACTGATTGACTAAAAAAAAAAAAAAAGAAGGATAGGTTTTCCCTCTTCTGCTACAATTCGCATTAGGGCTGCCTTGGAACTCTTCAAAGTTGGGTCTTTGCCAAGTCATTCCTTTAAACTGGGGCTTCTTTAGCCATTTTTGGGGTTCGCATCGAGTTCTTCACTAGGTCCCTAGATGGATTCAGCCTTGGTCGATTAACCCCGTGATCACGTTCGCAGTACTCAATCGATTGGGATTTTTGCTAGGTCACTGCATCGGGCTTTCGCCAAGTCACTTCGCCTACTCGCTCATTCAACCTGGGCTTTGCCAAAGGAAAGGATCTTTCCTTGCTTTAGTAAGACATTGGGGCTTTGCAGAAGTTTTTCCTCAGACCGGGCTCCGATAAGTCACATCCATCCCTAGAAGAGAGGTTTGGTCACTTCAACATCTCGCTTTGGTTATAAAAGCCTGTCACATCGCCTTCAAGCGCCGTAGTTTAAGAAAAGGACCTTAATCAAGACCCGAGGTTTAAACCCAGCCTCAAATTTCAAGAAGGAATTCTAGTCCACGTTGACAACATCTCAAGAATAACAAATAGTCACCGTACCCAAGGGATACGACCCCACCCGCTTGAAACCCGTCTTAAACAATTTTCAAACACATTCCATATGTACATCCAGCACCCCCTACCATGTTTCCAAGAAAAAAAAATCACCCCTAAGCTCAAGTAACGTGCCAATTGCTAATGATATCATTTTCTCCCCAAAAAGCGCCTCCGTTATTCCCTTTATAATGAGATAACGCCAGCGACGCTTCCGGATTGTCAAAATCCAAACTTTAGCTACCTCTATCACGAATAGTGAAGTATGCTCATGTTTTTCCCAACTTTAGATACCCATATCTCTGATTCGAAAGAGATTGAGAAGTACGCTCAAGTTTTTCCAACTTTAGCTACCCATATCTCTGATTCGAAAGAGATTGAGAAGTACGCTCAAGTTTTTCCAAACTTTAGGTACCCATATCTCTGATTCGAAAGAGATTGAGAAGTATGCTCAAGTTTTCCAAACTTTAGATACCCATATCTCTGATTCGAAAGAGATTGAGAAGTATGCTCAAGTTTTCCAAACTTTAGATACCCATATCTCTGATTCGAAAGAGATTGAGAAGTATGCTCAAGTTTTTCCAAACTTTAGGTACCCATATCTCTGATTCGAAAGAGATTGAGAAGTATGCTCAAGTTTTCCAAACTTTAGATACCCATATCTCTGATTCGAAAGAGATTGAGAAGTATGCTCAAGTTTTCCAAACTTTAGATACCCATATCTCTGATTCGAAAGAGATTGAGAAGTATGCTCAAGTTTTCCAAACTTTAGATACCCATATCTCTTATTCGAAAGAGATTGAGAAGTACGCTCAAGTTTTTACAAACTTCTGTTACCCCTATCTCCTCGATAGTGACGTAATGCCCTGTAGCCTATTTTACAAATTTACCCCTGTGGCTCATTTTGTTTGCCATTGGCATTTTCAATTCTATTTTCAAATGATTAGGTACGTCCGTTTCTAAAAATTATCGGTACGTCCGTTTCTTTACAAAATTATCGGGTACATCCCACTTTCTTTACAAAAATCATCGAGTCCTTCTTACTTCTTTACAAAATTTCGATCTCTCTCGCGATCTCCGTCATTCCAAGGTGGAAGAATGACATTTCGCTCTCTCTTTCGATCTCCGTCATTCCAAGGTGGAAGAATGACATTTCGATCTTTCTCGCGATCTCCGTCATTCCAAGGTGGAAGAATGACATTTCGCTCTATCTTTCGATCTCCGTTATTCCAAGGTGGAAGAATAACATTTCGATCTCTCTCGCGATCTCCGTCATTCCAAGGTAGAAGAATGACATTTCGCTCTTTCTTTCGATCTCTGTTATTCCAAGGTGGAAGAATAACATTTCGATCTCTCTCGCGATCTCCGTCATTCCAAGGTGGAAGAATGACATTTCGCTCTTTCTTTCGATCTCCGTTATTCCAAGGTGGAAGAATAACATTTCGACCTCTCTCGCGATCTCCGTCATTCCAAGGTGGAAGAATGACATTTCGCTCTATCTTTCGATCTCCGTTATTCCAAGTTGGAAGAATAACATTTCGATTCAGTCAAAGCTCGAACTACGACCTGGCTTGATTCCTTCGGGATACGTAGGTAGCCTCCTGTAGGTTCAGCCAATTCGTCACATATGACACCCCATTCCCCTGTGGATCCTTTCCGAACTACGGCCTGGCTTGATTCCTCCGGGATACGTAGGTAGCCTTCCAGAGGTTCAGCCACTCGACCACCTTGGTCACCCAATCCGTCTTGGCATTCGCCAGATCGGATCCTTTTCTATCGACAACCCCACTCGCCTTGCAAGTGACGTTGCCGAGGGGCTTCTGTAAGTACCCAAATCTGGCTCATGCCTTCCGGTTAAATTTCCCGGCAATTTCGGTAAGTTTCCCGGTAATTCCCCGGACCTTCCTAGTGTTCCGGAAATGTTCTGGAACAGTCCCAAATTAAATTAAGGGCTGAAGGGAGCCTTCCTAATTAAGAAAAACGTTTTTCTTAATTAGGAAGAGGGTTCTAGAATTTGCCACCTTGCATGATTCTAGAAATGCTGAGTCACAATGGATAATGCCGCACGGCTACATTAGCTCGCTGTCCCTAGCCGCACGGCTTCATTAGCCTTATCCAGACTGCCTATAAATAGAGCCCTCCTCTACCCATTTCAACACACACAATCCATAGCAAGTCACCCACAAACACTCCAAATACGTGAAGAATCTTTCTTTGGAAGCTCAAGAAGGTGAAGAAGAAGGCCAAGAAGCTCCCTCCCTCCTCCTTGAAGATCCAAGACCAACCTCTCCTCCTAGCTCCGACCAAAGAAGAAGGAAGCTATTGGTAACCTCGCACGCCCTACCTTCGCATCCTAATTGCTTTATAATTTGCTCATTGCATTGTCTTTATATTGCTTGGGACTTGGTAGATTAAAGATCCTATCTTTATATCCCCCTTCCCCTTTGGCATGCATTAGACATCATTTGTCATAAAAAATGTAGTCTTTTCCCATATAGGTGCATCCTTTGCACCTAAAATCCCCATTTTCAAATAAAAATGTCATCTTCATGCATCATTTGCACATAAAAATCCAATCTTTTCAATAAAAATGCATCCTTTGCATTCAAAAACCTTTTCCAATGCATCATTTGCATAAAAATCAAATCTTTATGCATCATTTGCAATAAAGATCATTTCTTTAAACTAAGTGCATCATTTGCAACCCAAAAATGTCATCTTTTCATTAAAGATTCATTTTTACATACATTTCCCCCATTCCCCCATTAACAACCTAGGAATGGACCGGTGTAAAAGATCCTATCTTTACATCGTTCCTTCCATTAAAGGTTCCATATCTCTTTAGAAAGGGACACCTTGAACCCTATATCTCCGATTATCGCTTAAGAAAGAGTATGAAGCATCTATATGAGCTCGGTCGTCTTAAAGCGTAGGATTGATGGGCTAAGGACCCTCCTTTTCTAAAGAACCTCATCTTTGACCAAAAGAGAGTCATTCTCTCGATCACGCAAGTCCCGAGGGTCCCGAGGTTAAAATGCGATGATCACAAGTCATAAGATGAGGACGGGATCATAATCCCAAATACATAAAATTCCAAGGAATCCCGAGCGACAACCAACAAATGGTTTGTACGTCCGGAAGACAACTTGGGACATCCCCCCCCCTTTTTCTCAAACACATGCACACAAGAAAGCACGCAAGCAAGCACGATTACTGAAATCTTGGGAGACTTGCTCCGGCAAGGCACTTTGGGTGAACGCCAAACGTTCTTCCCAAGGGGTAACTTAACCTCCGAACCCAAGTAAAAACCTTTTTTTCAAAGTTTTGAGGTAATCAAAATGGCATGGCGACTCCGTTTTTCAAATTAAACCGGATGTCTTCAAACTCGCGTGAATCCAACAAAATTTGGGCACCACATTCACACCCGTATGAGATTTATGTCACGGTCAAATGTCATAATTAAATCTCATATGGTCACTTCATTTAGTCCCTAGACCTGAGATTATCATGACCTTACATATGATGAAAGTTATGTTTGATTTTAATCAAACGATATCTTAACACGATATTTATAAAGGCTATCTTTGGCATGATCGAATTCATGATGGGAAGGATGATAAGTCAAGATGGAATTTGTCCCTCGAAAGAGAGATGTTTTGCTTGGGCCCCTCGATGAGTGATAATGATGAAAGTGTATGGCCATACCCCAATGTGATTGGATTATCATTATACTCAAGATCGAGAAAGCATTGAACAAGTACAAGCTAATGTGGACCATGACTTGTGTTCAATATAACATCGTGAGACAAAGGGAGAAATGGAAGTGTACCATTGGAAACATGAACTCTTACGTTATATTATTTGGGTAGACATAATGGCTTGCTAGAGTCCGCTTATGTTTTATGAGGGTCGATATGATCGGACTCATTGCCAACATAATATAATCCTATTGGGTCACACACAACTAGAATGAATTGGTTAAACCAAAGGAAGAATATTGAGAATTCCTCATCAGGCATAAGACATCGGGCGACAGAACTTGTCCAAAGGACTCGTCTGGTCGCGCGACAGGATGAGCCTAAGGCGGTTTGACAGACAGTTTCCTAATTTGATTAGGAAACAAATACAATACTAGAGTATTATAAATATGATGACTGTGAAACCCTAAAAAGCTAGACGAATTTCTGAAAAAGAAAATCACAAAAAGGTTTCTCAATATTCTCTCTTCAAGGTTTAAAGATCTAGCAATCATCAAGAATTGTTCTTGGTTCATTCAAAGGTGTGGATACTACTAGAGGGTCTTCGCTCGTACGACGATCAAGGCCTAGAGTTCGAAGTTTGTGATTCAAAATCACATTGGTTAATTGTTCGATAGCTCAAGAACGGAAAGCGATCAAGGTTGGTTATTTCTATCTCATAGGAATTCAATTTAATTGTATAGAACGGATCCTAGGGCTCTTGGGTTTTGTGTTATTAGATGCTTAATTCCGCTGTGCATGGACCCATAAAACCCAACAGTGGTATCAGAGCCCTGTTCGTAGGGTTAAGTTTGAATTAACATGCTAAGAAAAATTGATATAAATTGTTTATATGGTTTTTGCATGTTTTGTATGCGATAGTTTGATTGTTTTTGAAACAATATGCCTAAATCATGTTCTATTCACATTGAATTAAATCTGTTAAAAGTTGTTTATATGATTTAATTACTCTGTGATTAAGAATTAATTGAATCTGCAAATCTGCAAATCTGGTAACCAAGTGTCACGCAACAATGGTTGCTTGTGTCACGCAAAAGAGCTTGCTTGTGTCACGCGACAAAGCTTGCTTCTGTCACGCGACAAAACTTGCCCAATCTGGGCAGAATCAGTTTGTTAGATAATCCTGCTAATCTGTGAATATGTTTACAATTTGATATGTTTATGTCTTAATCTGGATGCTATAAATTTTTGGAAATTAAGTTTATAGGGCTATGCTAGATTAATTCATTGTTTATGCATGCTTAATTAATTTAAATGTGGTTTTAGTAATTGTTGCGATGCATGAATTATGTGTTATCACGCAGAATGAACAGAAATCAATCCAGATCGAATTATAACATCAATTCACCTCAGAAAACTCACGAATTAATATCCAATCGATCAAGGGGGTGTGGATATGGGGTGATCCACACTCCCTTGATGAACAAGCCAAAACTACATTCAAATTAGATCATAGGCATGAAACAACACCAAACAAAGTGAATTAAACAGAGAGATTGCAATTGTAACTCAACAATTAGAACAGATAGAGTCCAATTATCAAATCAAATGAAGAGAGATTGCATGAATTATGAAAATAGCAAATATATGAGAGAGAAGGAAGGAAGGGATTAGTTACCCTTGGAGATCCACAATCCTTATACCAAGTCAGGTATAAAGATCTTCAATTACCAGCTTCAGAACCGGATTGAACTTGGGAAGGATGGTGGAGTGAGGATCTAGGTGATGGTGTGTGAGTTGGATTGAATTAAGGGAGAAAGGGAGAGAGTTGGATGTGAAAGAGGGAGAATTGTGTGTGTTTTGCTGTGTGTGTTATGCTGCTATTTGGGCAGAGTAACAGTAAGTCAAAAAGGGATCCAGAAATGAGAGGGGGAGGGTCTTATTTATAACCTGCTGATGAGGGGCTAGTTGTGTCGCACGACCCACCGCTGTGACTTTCCGTGGCTCGTTGTGTCGCACGACTTAACGAGCCCATAACCGTTTCTGGCGCCAATCAGCTTGTTCTGGAACATTCCGAGTTAATTCTTTAAAGGTCCAAAACAAATAATTCCATGTAGGTCCTTTTGCATGGAAAACATACTTAAAAGCACTCCTTTCGCAAGAAACTTATAAAAGATTCTGGAAGTCTCGGAGTGGACCAAAAATTTACCAAAATGCCCCTAGTACAATTTTATTATATTAAAAGGCACTTATAAAAGGTCACGAATTGGATTGGGGTAGTTATAGACACGAACTGGGTCAAAACCCAACCAAGTCTTGGACAGAGTGTGACGCAAATGTGCATGGTTAACACTGGCTAGGATGGGAAGTTTGGAATGATCCCGTGTGCTTAAGAGAGGCATAGGAACACCAATGGAACTGCAACTGAGACCATCCCGGGTTTGGGGTTATAGTGTGCAAGTGTACAGGATAAGAGTGCGCGTAGTATCCGGTCGCTAAAATTCTTTTTTTCTGAGTAAAACAGGAGTCTTTGCAGAATGTGTTTTAAAGATATGAATTTGCACACATATATATATTTTTTTTTTGAATGAGCAGAAAAAAGAAAAAGTAAAGCACAACACACACATGACAGTCAAAGGAAGGTGTAAAATGAAAGTTTGACCCACACCAAATTTTAAAAATCTTTTTTTTTAAAAGTTTTTAAAACAAGTAATCATTCCCCAGCGGAGTCGCCAACTGAAATTACCCGATCCGGAGATGGACGGTTTTCGTTTCAAAAGGTAGAGTCGCCACGCCGTTTTGATTATGCCCAAAACATTGAGAAAAGGCTTTTATTTGTTGTGTGATGAGATTTTTGAGTTCGGAGGTAAGGTTACGTTTCGGGAAGAGATTTTTTGTGCTCACCCAAAATGCCTCATTTTCATGAGTCTTTCTGTACCCTTTTCTTTGAAAGTTGTGTGTGTGTGTGTGTGTGTGTGTGTACTTTTAAATAAAATATATTTGAAAATAAATAATGAAAAGACAGTGCAGGGAATATTAACAAATCACTATCACCGTCAGACCTCCATAGTGCAATTGGAAGGTCTTGTGGGATCGTTTGGACGGTTTGGGTCTACGTATATAGTAAATAAAGACTACATTGTCAACGATATATTTAAAGCAATAATGTATTTAAAGACTTGAAATTTAAAGCATTATTTAGAGTGCGGACGGAGATCTCACCAGTGATGGTTACGTTCTATCTTCCTAGGGTTTGTAGGAGGAATATGTTTGGTTGAGGGTGTTTAAAGACGAGAGAAATTATGCACTCACTCGGGCAGAACCTTTCCTAGTTAACTCTCGTATCACACTCGGGGGGTCTAAAGAGGAAAGAAGTTTTGCCCTCACTTATGGCAAAATCTTCCCTAGTTAGCTCTCGTTCGCACTCGGATTCTTCATCGCTTTGGGGCATTTTCGGAAGGTTTTGGGGCATTTTCGAAAGGTTTCGGGCCTTCGGGAGGAGGCTAGAGCTACTGGGGATGATAGGGAATGTTGTTGTTGTTGGTTGTGGATGAAAATGAAGCTGCTAGAGGCCAGTATTTATAGGGTCTGAAAATGTGCAATGTTGTTCATACGGACAGACTATAATTACAATGTGGTCCGTACGGATCTCCCATTAATCAGTCCTTTCATATCCTTTCCTGGATTTTGGGGGGGTTTTTGGCGTGTTAACAAGGTTGTCTGTATGGACAGACCATATTTACATATAGGTCCGTACGGACCAGACAGTAATTTGACAGATTTTTGACTTTTGTGTCATTCTTGTTGCGTCCTCTGAATGTCCTTTTATGCCTGAAAGGTCCTCCTTTGGTTTTCCTAGTCGGTTTGGACCTTTTGGACATTTACGGGTCTTCGGGATCATGAATGAGTGAATCCTCAGTATTTCCCGTATGCTCGAATGGAGAGCGGTCCAGATTTAGGTACTTATAGCAGGTGATGGATGTGGTTTTACCCATCCAAAATATATGTTCATGATCTTATTTTCTGCTTGAAACCTTGAGAATTTAATGTATTTGTTAGTGTTTTGATAGTTCTGGGGTTGATGTGCAACAATGCTGAATTATGAAGTTCAAGGGCCAAAATGTAAATGTGGAAATTCTGAGACCAAACTGGAATTATGGAAAATTGGGAGAAATTTGATATTATGAAATTTCATGGGCCAAAGTGAATTTCTAAAAAGCTCAAGGATCAAAGTGCAAAGGAGTAAAGTATAGTGACCAAAGTGCAACGGTGCACTTGCGACGCGAACCAAATCCAAGAAAGTCTAAAAACTGGCTGGCCAAAATGAACAAGGTGGCCGGCCAAGACAGCAAATTGGGGCAAAGGTTGTGGATCTGGCCGGCCAAGCCTGATCTGAAACTGGGCCAAGGCTGAGGCAAAACCAGGTCAAGGATGCAATTGATCAGAACGAGTTGGACCACATGGCACGACTCGTGTTCACGAGTCAGCTTGGCTAATTGGGCTTGGTTTTGGGCATGATTTGGCTGGCCTTTCACGCTGTAAACCTAGGTTTATATAATTCAGGAATCGTTTCTTTTGAAGGGGATTCTAGCCGAAGCAATATTCCCAGAAAATAAAGACAGCAACTTCAACAATAACCATTGTAATTTTATTACGATTCGAACTCCAGGTTTTATGTATTGTTATTCATAATTTGTGATTTCGGTGACGAATATGAGTAGCTAATTTTCCTATTTCATGGGTTGGATGTAAACGATATCGGATTTCTATACTATAATTGTTCTTCAATAAATTGCTCTCATTCTAATTTTTCAAAGTATTTTAATTAAAGTTTCTAAGGTTGCAATTCTTGGATTAACCATTTTTGGCCTTTTTAACATCTAGGGTATTATTTCCGCCATTGATTTGGGGATTAATACATAGACCATTGCTTTGATTAATAAATTGATTTGACGCTGTGATAGAAATCAAGTTGGTTTAGGTTCAATATTCTAAAGATCTTAATAGATTCTTGGAAAAATTATATGGACTTGAATTGCAAAGTATAATTAAAAGAGAATAAAAAGATTGTAATCCGGCCGCCTAACCGTCCCAATCTTGACAAGAAGTGAACGAACCCCAGAGTGAGATTGATATCTTTATCCCTAAAAATAGCATATAATGATGATACTGTGAAATCCAACCTGTGAAATCTCTCTTAGTTTGGTAATCTCCTTGCTAGTTTTTGTTAATGTTTAATTATAGTCTTTAATTTCTATTTTTAGTTTAATAAATCTAAATCATAAACATTTTGTTACTGTTTGCACCTTTTGAATTTACTTGTTAATCACGCGAGTCCCTGTGGGATCGACCCTTACTTGTGTACACTGCTATTTCGATACTTGTACACTTGCAAGGTTTTTATACACGTGGATTTCATCCATCAAGTTTTTGGCGCTGTTGCCGGGAACTTGTTGTGATTTAACAAGTTAATTTAGGTAGTGTAAATAATTTCTTTTATTTATATTTAGTGTACTTAATTTTCTTTTATTATTTTCATTGTTATTTTTTTTTTGGGGGGGGGGACTCAAGAATGCATAGAATGAATAATTATAGCATGTATGAGTCGGGTCAAAATTGTGGGTGTTATTCTCATGCTTCTAATGCTTGTCCGTCTAGGACATATTTTTCTGAATATTATCCACAGATACAAGAAAGAAATTCTTTCCAGTCATGGCAACCTCCGTATGGTATTCCTCCCAACTCGTATAACCAATGGTGGAAAAATTATTCAAACATGACGTGGAATGAGCGAGAGCCAATGTACTATGACCCATCACCTCCGCCACCTCAAAAGTAATATTAGGAGGAACAATTGGAAGGGATGAAAGAACAGAGAATGGAAAAAGAGAAACAGACCGAAGCAGTTTTGAGTAAGATAGATGGACACGTTGACACAATATTGAAGGCATTGAGGAAGCAAGAATCAAATTCAAGTCTAATTCAGCCTAATCATGTTGAGTCAATCACCACGCTTCAAGATGAGAGTTCCATAAACTATGAGGTACATTCTTCTTCTCGCACAGATCTGGTACATACTCCTGCTGTTAGCTGTCATCCTGAATAGGAACCTTCAACCTTGATTTGGTATATGAATGATGATGGGGAAGAGTGTGTTTATGATTCAGGTTTTCATTTACCACCACTAGAACAAAAGTAACTCACGAAGAAATCAAAGGGGAATTTTGTCTATGAAATCTCCAATGATGACTCTAAGAATGAACTACATATTGAAGAGCAATCTTTGGACAATGTAAAGGAGAATTTTGTCTGTAAAATCTCCAATGTTGATTGTAAGGATGAATCACTATATGTTAGTTCAAGTGGGTGTGTAGAGAGGGAGGATGCAGAGAATTTAGAGAAGACATGGCATGAACAAGCCATTGAGGAGCCTGATTTGGCTCTGTATGGTGGTAAAGGGTGGGTCAATGATTCGGTGCAAGGTGGTGCGCTCATATATGACAAGGCTAATGAATGTGGCCATAATGGAAATCCTATCCATCACCTTGGAAATGAAGAAAAATTGGCAATCTTTCTTGTACCTCATGTTTCTCATGAAGAGGATAAAAATGGCAAAGATCCTCAAGAGAAAAAGCCCAAAAAGCGTAAATGTGAAGAATTTACATGGGCATTAAATGACTTCATATTTAGGGGATCATTTATGGGGCATGAACTGAAGATTAAGACCCACGAGAATACAAAGTGGGCAAAAGGCATAAAAGTGAAGGTCAAATTCAACATGATCACCTCCACCCTCAAGTAAAATTGGGGCCATATTCAGGCTAACGACTCTAAACAAATAAGCTTGTGGGAGGCAACCCAAGTAGGTACGTGTTAATTTCTTTATTTATTTGCTTTGTTGTGTCATATCGCCCTTTGAACATGAGGCATGTTTTTGTTCTCTTTGCTATGAGAACATAGCATGTTTTGAGTTTGGGGGTAGATATCTCTTCGAGATTGTGAATTTATAGAGGAGTGTATATAGTGTCACCCTCCAAAAATATAGAAAAATTTTAAAAAAAAAATTGTTCTCGTTATATGTTTGGAAGTTGGCCAATGTCCGTGATGATTTGAGGGTTTTTGATTGAGTTTTGCTAGTTTGTGCCAATTTGAATATGTTAATTAGAATTGCATTAATACATGTAAAACACAATTCCACCACCATTCACTTCTATCATATTTCTTGATCATGGTCATTAATTTAGGTGTCCTTTATGGGTTTACTTTGACATTCTCGGGGTTCTTAGAACATGGTTGCACACTTGTCAATAACAAATCAATAGACTACTTGATATTTATGGCTTCTATTTCATTGTCAACCCTCTTGTGAGCCTTTGACTTTCTCGTCACTGTTTATATATGAATTGTCACTTGATCCAATTTTGAGCCTTGTTAGAAAGAATGGAACATCTAAACCACCATTCGCCTTCATTTGATGCCTATTCCCTAACCCTTGACACCTAGAATAGGTTTATCCTACCTTTGCAAGAATGTGGAATTAGAAAAGATAAGTTTGGGGGTTACTTTGAGAATTTAAGGGAATGAGTGAGGAAGGTCAAAAGTTGGAAATATGATGTGTATTGTATAAAAGGGGGCAAGGAAAAAAATAATAAAAAAGAAGAAAAAAATGGCTTGCCGCCTAATTTTGTGAAGTATGATTGATTAGTGACCTGTATTGAGTGAGGGAATGCTTTCAACCCCACATGTATAAAGTATGACAAAGTCAAGTTTGGGGATTGAAGCATTGGGGAAACAAAGGTGAGCCGAAAGCTGAAATTCCGGAAGGAAGTAACATGCAATTGAAGACTTTTAGTTCCACATTCTTATATTTGTATGTCCATTCCTTCGTTTGTACCCGTGAACCTATCCCCACATTTGTTGTGGACTTAACCTAAAGCCATAATTCGTGTTCAATATTGAGTAATCGGGTTGACAAGTGTGTAATCGTGCATATGAGTATCCTTGTAAATTGTATTGTTATCTGTGATGTAGGGCATGTCTTAGTAAACCCATAAACAATCTTATCTTAGTGATCATGATCTCCCATTTTTCATTCATCATTCAGGCCGAGGTGGAAAATTGTGGGTTAGATGCATTAATGTAATTGTAATTGCATATTCTTTTTGGCACTTGTTTAGCATATTTAAGTGAGAATCTGAGACTTGTTTGGCTGGCAACCTTGTATGTATTGAGAACATATCAAAAATATCTTCTGTTGATTGTTTTTTTTTTATTTACTAGGGTAGTTTTGTTTTCGTTTAGTTTGTTTTACTCGAGGACGAGCAAAAGATGAGTTTGGGGGTATTTGATGGATGTGATTTTACCCATCCAAAATATATGTTCATAAGCTTATTTTCTTCTTGAAACCTTGAGAATTTAATGTATTTGTTAGTGTTTTGATAGTTCAGGGGTTGATGTGCAACAATGCTGAAATTATGAAGTTCAAGGGCCAAAATGTAAATAGTGGAAATTCAGGGACCAAACTGGAATTATGGAAAATTGGGAGGAATTTGAGATTATGAAAGTTCATAGGCCAAAGTGAATCTCTGAAAAGCTCAAGGATCTAAGTGCAACGGAGTAAAGTATAGTGACCAAAGTGCAACGGTGCACTTGCGACGCGAACTGAATCCAAGGAAGTCCAAAAAGTGGCTAGCCAAAATGAACAAGGTGGCCGGCCAAGACAGCAAATTGGGGCCAAGGTTGTGGAGCTGGATGGCCAAGGCTGATCTGAAACTGGGCCAAGGCTGAGGCAAAACCAGGTCAAGGATGCAATTGATCAGAACGAGTTGGACCACATGGCACGACTCGTGATCACGAATCAGCTTGGCTAATTGGGCTTGGTTTTGGGCCTGATTTGGCTAGCCTTTCACACTGTAAACCTAGGTTTATATAATTCAGAAATTGTTTCTTTTGAAGGGGATTCTGGCTGAAGCACTATTCCCAGGAAATAAAGACAGCAGCTTCAACAGTAACCATTGTAATTTTATTACGATTCGAACTCCAGGTTTCATGGGTTGGATGTAAACGGTATCGGATTTCTATGCTATAATTGTTCTTCAATAAATTGATCTCATTCTTGTTTTTCAAAGTATTTTAATTAAAGTTTCTAAGGTTGCAATTCTGGGATTAACCATTTTTGGCCTTTTTAACATCTAGGGTATTATTTCCGCCATTGATTTGGGGATTAATACATAGACCATTGCTTTGATTAATAAATTGATTTGAGGCGTGATAGAAATCAAATTGGTTTAGGTTCAATAAATCTTAAGATGTCAATAAATTCTTGGAAAAATTATATGGACTTGAGTTGCAAAGTATAATTAAAAGAGAATAAAAAGATTGTAATCCGACCGCCTAACCGTCCCAATCTTGACAAGAAGTGAACGAACCCTAGAGTGAGATTGATATCTTTATCACTAAAAATAGCATAGAAATGTTGATACTGTGAAATCCAACCTGTGAAATCTATCTTAGTTTGGTAATCTCCTTGCTAGTATTTGTTGTTGTTTAATTACATTCTTTAATTTCTGTTTTTTGTTTAATAAATCTAAATCATAAACATTTTGTTACAGTTTGCACCTTTTGAATTTACTTGTTAATCACGCGAGTCCCTGTGGGATCGACCCTTACTTGTGTACACTGTTATTTCTATACTTGTACACTTGCAAGGTTTTTATACATGTGAATTTCATCCATCAACAAGATTTAGGCTCGGGAGGTTTTTTTTTTTTTTGGATGAAGGGGAAAGCTCATGCGACATGCATTTTCCTTTTTCTTTATTTTTTGTTATTTTTGGTTTTGGTTTACTTAAAACACGTTTTCTCAATATCCTA
Source organism: Adenophora triphylla var. japonica (assembly GCA_022495995.1). Taxonomy (NCBI): domain Eukaryota; kingdom Viridiplantae; phylum Streptophyta; class Magnoliopsida; order Asterales; family Campanulaceae; genus Adenophora; species Adenophora triphylla. The sequence continues at coordinate 267,924 of JAFEMH010002357.1, forward strand.
AATGGTTGGAAAAGATTGCTCTTATTTTTCGCAACTATTCTAGATCCTGGGCTAGTGGAAATCATCACTACGTCTATAAGCCCCTCGCTTTTCACCTGTATTTCGACCTCCCAGGGCGGACAACCCCGAGTGAGGGTCCTATACGGCAAGCGGTTTCCACCGACCAAAAAGAGAAACGAACCTAAGGATCGAGCCTGTCATGTAAGTTTCAATGTTTTCGCCAGGTGAATAGTGAACAATGCCAATATTCTTGAGTCAAGATCGGGTCAAAAATTTGGCATGACCTTTCTTTGCCTTGATTTCGCAAGGGATCTTTGACTTTTCCAGTTTTAACTAGGTCATATTTCTCTTGGGTGACGCATTAAAGGCTTGATGACATGGTGTCACATGGATGTTGACGTATATCCAACATAGGTCAGTGTCTGAGTTAACGTTATAAGTCAAGATCAGGTCAACAGATGATTCTGGCGAGCTTGCTTTCGCAAGTGACCTTGACTTTTAGGTTTTGGCTCAGAAAATGATCGACATGAGATATATATCTAGGCTTTATGACACGGACTGGGTTAAAAACCAACCAAGTCTGGGACAGAGTGTGACGCAAATATTTCATGGTTGACACTGGCAAGAATGGGATGTTTGGAATGATCCCGTGCGCGCAAGAGAGGCATAGGAACACCTTTCGAACTGCAACTGAGACTATCCTAGGTTTGGGGTTGTAGTGTGCAAGTGTACATTGTAAGAGTACGCGCAGTGTGCGGTCACTATAATTCCTTTTTTGAGTAAAACAGGATTTTGCAAAATGTGTTTTAAAGATATGTACACGGATATATATACATCATTTTTTTTTGTATTTTTGAATAAGCAACATAAAAAAAAGTAAAACACACACACATACACACAATAGTCAAATAAAGGGTAAAACGAATGTTTGACCCACACCATGTTTTAAAAATCTTTTTAAAAGTTTTTAAAACAATTTTTCCCAGCAGAGTCGCCACTGAAATTACCCGATCCCTTTAGGCAGTCCGGAGGTTTAGGATGGATGATTTTTTTTTGAAAAACAGAGTTGCCACGCCGTTTTGATTATGCCCAAAATATTGAAAAAAGGTTTTTGTTGTGTGATGAGATTTTTGAGTTCGGAGGTTAGGTTATGCCTCGGGAAGAGAATTTTGAGCTCACCCGAAATGCCTCATATACATGAGTCTTTCTAAACCTTTCTTTGAAAATTGTGTGTGTGTGTGTGTTTGTGTGTTTTAGGAAATAAAATATATCTGGATATACGAAATCGGAACAAACCACTATCTCCATCAGACCTCCATTCTTGTGCACATTGTGCATGGAAGATCTTTTAGGATCATTTAGATAGTTTGGGTCTTATATATATAGTAAATAAAGATTACTTTATAAACAATATATTTGAAGCAATAATGTATTTAAAGACTTGGAAATTAAAGCATTTATTTAAAGTTCGGAAGGAGATCTCACCAATGATGGTTTCTTTCTGTCTTCCTCGAGGGGATGTGGTTGATTTGTGGTGGTTTAAAAGTGTTCTAAAAGACCCCGCCTAAGAGCGCCTAGGCCCCGCCTAGGCGCTAGGCCCCTCTCCAACGCCTACTTCTAAGCCCCGCCTAGGTCCCGACTAATCCCCGCCTAGGCGCTAGGCCCGACTCCGCCTCCTAGCATCCGCCTAGCGCTTTTTAGAACTTTGGTTTAAAGAGGAAAGAAATTTTTCTCTCACTTGGACAGAACCTTCCCTAATTAACTCTCATTTACACTCACTAAACTCGCAAATTTTGACCGCTTTTTGAGTCGTTGTTGGGTGTTTGGAGTTTTGTGGGTGAATGTGGGTTGATGAGGTTTGATTGAGGATGGATGAGGTTTATGTTGCGTCGGGAGGTCGATCGGGACTGATCGGGATGGACTGGGATGCCTCGGGATGCCTCGGGATGCCTCGGGATTCCTTGGAATGGCTCGGAAAGGCTGGGGGAAGAAAGGGATGGTTGGTCCCAAAGATGGCAACAAGGGTGAAAATACAGCTAGAGGGGGGGTGAATAGCTGTTACAAATTTTTCGCCCTCTTTTAAAAACTAAACCTCTTGCTTACAAAATCCTCTTGCAGTTGATAATAGACTGCAAGTAATTATGTAAAATGCACAGCGGAATAATAGAGTGTAAAGCGGTTTGCAGAGGCGGTTTGTAAAGTGCGGTTTTGATAGGAGGTTTTGGTAAGAGCAGTTTTACAAACACGTGAGGTTTTGACAATGTTAACTCCAAACACTATTTCACAATAATGGATAACTAAATAAAGATCAAATAGAGACAGAGATAAATAATTAGTAAGCACAAGAAATATAAACGCAGAAAGTAAGAACACGCTATTTGGAGTGGTTCAATCGATAAACGATCTACGTCCACTACCAAGATGGTTAGTCTTGGATTTCTAAGAGAGATTTTATATTAAGTATTTGAGAGATTACAAAGTACAATAAAATCTTTTCTATGAAGAACAAATCCTAGACTATAACCAGTGTATCTCAAATGTATAATCTATGTGATTAAACAAGTGAGATGTGTGTGTGAGAACAAGATCAAGACTCTTTAAATCTGAGAGATGTAGAGCTCAATGATTCTTGAATGTGTTAAGGCTTGATTTCTGGGCTGGGGATATTTCTTGAAGTATGAAGATGAAGATTCAAAGGACTTATGAATTTCTGGGCAGAGCTTCAGCTTCTATGAACACAGCACTTCTCAATTTTTTAAGCAATCTTCAAATGGTGAAGATTAGGGGTATTTATACTCAAGCATCAAGAAACTAGCCGTTGGATACAGCTGTTGTAAGGACAGTACTTGATGCTTTCCCATTGGTCCACAATATCCACTTTTGTCCTTTGGTACTGCAGTTGCAGATAAAGCTGATCAGGCTCCAGCTGCAAGCAATGAGGTTAGGACACCTGTCACCTTTTCAAGATCCTTGCAGATCTTCTATGACATTGAATCACGTGACAAAGATATGGTGGTTGACTTTTGATATTGCTGACGTGGATTCCAACGGTAAAAAGGTAGTTCACTTCAAGTCTTCAATCATTGGATGCGGTTGGTGAGGAGCGGTTGATGAAGTGCGGTTGGCTACACCAGGAGGTTGCATAGATGCGGTTGCAAATGAACTGCACAAGTGCGGTTCATAAGCGGTTGCAATGCAGTTGGTTCAGGGAGCAGAATCAAGGGGAAATGTACATGCGGTTGCATGTGCGGTTTTGAGAGGCGGTTTTGATTCTTCTGAACTGCAACTCTCCAATCCAATGAGTCTTGTGCCAGTCTTCAAGCCTAAATTTAACCTATTCTATAAAATGGACTTAGCTAAAAAATTGAAGTCTAAGCTTCATTACATAGGGTCCTAAAGTCCTTAAAATAGACAGGAGGTTATGGTATCAATCAAATCTAATACAAAATAGGAGGGTTAAAACATGCATACCCAACAATCTCCCCCTATTTGATTGATGCCATTACCTATTATAACTAAAGCAAGCATTGTACTTGGTAAAAACATGTCCATAAGAATTAACATGGTAATTCATGTCCCAAGTCAATGCACACACTTAGCTTAAGCTATAGATTTCTATACTATCTGAAAGATAAACATTTACAATATGGAAAGTATAGAAATGCATTCAGTGTACTTAAAGATGTGAGTTTAAGTTCAAAGTGCGGTTTAAACTGAATGTTTAACCTTCATTTCAAAAATATGATTTTGAGTTAGAAAATATTTGAATGAGGTTATAAACCATATGCGGTTTCATTATTCTACAAACAAGCAATTTGATATGAACAAGGTTTTGGAACCAATGATGCATTTTTCATTACTACCACTGCGGTTACAATTACAAGGGTAGAAAAGCAAAATGCAAAGGTTACAAAAATAAAAGGAGGTTGGACAAAAATACAAAGAGTGCGGTCCAACAAAACAAAAAGAGTTCAGCATAGGAAAAGAAAATTACAGATAAAGGGCGGTCCTAATGCTGACGCGGTTGGTGTTGATGCGGTTGTTGATGATGATGATGGCGCGGTTGATCATGACACTGGTCCACCTCTTGATTTGGCACTTACGGTCCAGAAGGTCTGAAGGCTGAGCTTTCTCCTCTGATAGTTCTTCTTAAGGCTCTGAGGTCTTCAACCTGTCTTCCAAGAGTGGTCTCAACTGCTCTAAGGGAGGTTACTGATTGAGCAGCGGTTGAGCCTACAGCATCAACAGATCTAATGTTTGCAGCAACACTCTCCTTGATCTCAGTTGTGAATCCTTCAATGCAGGCTTTCAAGGAATTGTAAAATGTGAAGATCTCATCCTTAATAGCTTCGGTTTGATTGGAGAGAGCATCTTTCAAGGGATCCAGATCAACAGATACATTCAGGGTGGATCTCAATTCCTTGATGGAGTTGTCAAGCTTGAGATTGAAGCCTCCCTTGAGGTTCTCAAACCTGAAGGAGATATCATCATCAAAGTTCTTTACCTGCTCCTTGATACTGTCTCCCACTATGTTGAGGTCAACATTAATTCTTTCTTTGAGGGAGTCCAGTTCATTGAAGATTTTCAGCTGCAAGTCGTCCAGAGCGGTTTGAGAAGGGGCGGCTGAGGTAGAGGCTTGTTGCGGTTGGGTTTCATGAAGGGTCTTCATAAACGATATTAGTGCAGTGTTGGTGGAAGAGACAAATTCATTAGAAAGCTTGGAGAGCATCTCATTTAGTTGGGTCTTTGAAACAGCATCACCCATGGCTCTAAGCACTCCTCTGGCTAAGTCTTCCTTGAAACCTTGAAAACACTCTGTAGCTGCGGTTTTAACAGCTTCAGCGGTTTGGATTGAGGAACTTCTCTCCCCCTTAATGGTATCAATCAATAGGGCTTTAAGATCTGCCATTTCTAGGGCCTGAGCATCCACTTTGGCTAGAAGGGTTTGGTTGGATGCGGTTAGGGAAGTATTGGAGGCCTCAAGAGCGGCATTGGAAGCGGTTAGCTTGATCATGTGGCCTTGGTTTAAGAGAAGTTGGCCTTAGATAAGATTAAGGGCTGAAAGAATTTGGGAGTAATCTGTTGGAGGTGCGGTTGAAGTGGAAGGGATTTGGGTAAATGAGGGAGGCGGTTGAGATTGGGTTGGAGGAGCGATTTGAGATAATGGATTCAGAAGGGTTTGGAAAAGGCGGCTGGCAGGGACTGTGAAAGGTGAAGCGGTTGAGGGAGGTAGAGGAAGTGTTTGGGGTAAAGTGGTAGGTGCGGTTGAGATAGGTGCGGTTGGAGGAAGTGGAATGTTAGAAGTAGGAATTCCAGAAGTGATAGGGTTGGAATTTAAGGAGGAGCTAGTGGTGTGAATTTCAACAGAAGGGGATTTCGGTTGAGGGGATTTTTGAGGAGGTGGAGTAGGAATGCGGTTTGGAGAAGGGGTTCGGTTTTGTTGGGGAGAATTTGTAGGAGGAGGAGGAGGTGAATGGACGCAGTTAGGGGATGGGGTTCTATCGCGGTTTAGATAGGAAATGGAGATGGCTGGGGTGTGATGAGAGTAAGGAGGTGATTGAGCGCGGTTTGAAGGAGTAGGGGATTTTGAGCGGTTGGAATGTTGAGGTGAGGCAGTTGGGGTTTTGTTTTGGCTGGAGGAAGAATGAGAATTTGAAGGAGATTTGGATGGTGTATGAGAAGTGGAATGAGAAGATGAATGGGAAGAAGGTGGAGAAGGAGTACGTTGTTTGGAAACGCGGTGCAAAAAGCGTTTGGGGCCTTTGGTTGGGGTCTTTTTCTGGGCTATTTGCTTGACCCTCTTTGGCTTCTCCCCCTGAGCGGTTGCAGCTCTTTGCGGTTGAGGAGGAGAATGCGGTTCAGGTGTAGGGGATTTGGCAGGGGATGAATGATGGGAATGGATAGGAGATTGAGGTGGTGTTTGGATAAGAGTTTGGGTTTGGGTTTGGGTTTGGGGCGGTTTAGAAGGAGGCGATTGGGGAATGGGTTCTTTGGATTTTCCTTTAGCTGCACCCTTCTCAGCCATTTTTCTCTCAATCTTTTCAATTTCTGCCTTGTAGTAGGTGGTCCATTCTTCATCAGACATCTTGGCCAAATTAGCCTGGGTTTCCTTTGCCTTCTTGGCTCTAGCAATTAAGGGAGGAATAATTGCATCTTCTTCTTCTTCTTCTTCTTCTTCTTCTTCTTCTTCTTCTTCTTCAGCAATCTCATCCAGAAGGGTCATCTTTTCCTTGTCCTTCCTTTGCTTTTTCTGACTAGGGCCTGCACCAGATGAACCACGCGGTTGGGATGGTGCGGTTCTGGTCTGCTTGAGGAGCGGTTCAGCAGCTTTTCTCTTCCTTGATACTTTCGCAGCTTTAGCCAGACCCTTAACTGAGGTTGCAGGGGTCATCTCAACATACGGTTCCTTGGGTTGAAAGGTATCAGCATCATATAAGGTCTTGTAGTCATCATTCCCAAATGAGAATCTGAAGGAGTGGCAAGCCTTGAGCCCAAAAGATTCTTCAACTCCCCAATGATAGCAGATATCTGGAGTGGCAGTTCTCATATCTTCCAAGTGCTGATAGTTGGCAAAGATAGCGGTCAGCAACCTGCCAAAGGGTCTCCATCTGGTATGCACATCCTTTTTCTTCAACTGGTAAGCATCAATGCTGCTGGCCAGTTCTCTCATCAATATCTTAGGCCAGTGGAGCTTCATTCCATTATAGATTACACAACAATACTGCCACTGGTGAGAGGTGAAGTTGTTGTGGTTCCCAGTCTTCCCACATACAGACTTCCCAACTAGGTAGCATAAGTGGCTCATCAGCTCACCAAACTCTCTCCTTGCTATCTTCTTGTAGTTGCCAGATAGGGAATCCAGAGTTCCAGTGAGGGTAGAGCAAGTAGCATCCTGGACTTCTTGGGATACCTCAACAGGAGCATTAGACACATGGAAATCAAAGGTGTCTCTAATATCCAAGTAGTCAATTGATACCTTGAATCCTTCTACAACTCCCACTAAACTGGGGATCTTGGTTCCATCAGATAGCTCAGTCTCTCCACGCTGTGCGGTTTGATAGAATTGATCAATGAATAGAGGGATGGTATAGGTTTGCTGTTTGTTGAAGAGGGGAAGGATTCCAGAAGCTTGCATTTTCCTTATCATCTCTCTTCCAAGAGCATCAGACCGCAACTCAGGTTCATTGATCTCCCACCCTGGTAAGAAATACTTGGTATTCTACAAAGAAAACACACAAGTTAGAACAATTTAATAACATCACAGTTCACAAGCGGTTTGGTGCACACATGCGGTTGGCAATAGTGCGGTTTTGGAAATGATAATTTCCAAACCTCAAGGAAACTGTGAACACAGGTTGGAGAATAGATAGGAAAAATACAAAAGCATAATTACTTAGTACGTGGCATTGTAATCCAAAGTTATCCCACACTGCAAGCGGTGCTTAGAGAGGAAGGGCTTGGTTTCCAGCCTATATACTTAGTAATACTTAAGTAATTTTCAAGCATGCGGTTTTCAAAAGATTTTATATGCGGTTTTTAGCATGCGGTTTACAAGTGAAAACATGCGGTTCATATAATACGATTTTGAAACAAGAATAAGCAATTATAAGTGCAGTTTCAAAAACTTAGCATGCGATTCCAATGATGCGGTTCAATAATGCAAAACAAAGTCAAAATTTTCAGAAATTTTCTAAGTATGGAAAAACAAGATTGAAAATAAGGTCAATCCAAAACATAAGAAAATTTTGAGGAAGATGATGAACAGTCACATGAATTCAGAAAGAACACGAAGAACATCAAGAACAGAGATTTGATGAATGTTAACCAAAATGAACAAATAATATGTCAAAATGATCACATTGAGCAGTAGATTAACAATATAACAATAAAAATTTCTACTTTACTCAGAATCACCCAGAAAATGCAAAAATCATAAAGTGGGTTTCGAAACTATAAACTCCAAAAATTCAAAATCAGTGTCCTGGATGTTCATTGATCATGAAATAAAGTTTAGAAACTTAATCTAGGCATAAATCCGAACAAAACCCAACAAATTTCATACAAAATGATCAAGAAATGAAGAACATATGAACAAAAGTCAGTTCTTGGTGTTCGAAACCTTGAAGTTCATCAATGGCGGATTAAGCAGATAAACACATATGATTTGCAGAAGATTAATAAGTTTAGGTTTAAGAAATCATACCATGTCTTCAATAGGTTGCTTGGGAGCCATTGACTTGACAAAATTTAAGCTTTTAAATGCAGTTTACGAAGAGAGAGAAGAAGGGTTTGGTGAAAACTGACACTTGAAGGTACGAGATCAGAGAAGACAGTTCGTAAAGTTTGAAAAAGTAAGGTATGTCTTCTATTTATAGGAAAGGGTTTAGGGTTTGGCAGTTGAAAGGACAGTTTAACTCACCAACTCAGTGAATCATTGCAAACTTGCACCCTTTCAGCTTCAACACATCAACCTATGACGGCTGACATGAAGGCCACTAAATGCTAATGTTCCCTTTGCATTAAATGCATTCAAAATTTTAAATTTTCGTGGGAAAACATTTGCAAATAAACCCTTAAAGAAAAAAATAAGGAATGAAAAATAAATAAAAGGAATTTGAACAGTTTTTTTTTTTTAATTAACTGTAAATAAAAATTTAGAAAATACTCCAAGTTGAAACGCGGTTGAGGTCCAAGCGGTTGAGCTGCAGCATGCGGTTTGGAATGAAGCGGTTGGCTGCAAGGCGGTTGGACTTGCTTGCGGTTTGGGACACGCGGTTCAACAAGGGATTTGAAACTATACTTAACACACAAGTTAGCAAATAAAAAGAATGGATTTATTTAAGTTCAAGCATACCCATTTCTCCTCTAAGGAATGAAATCTCTTGGATTCAAGAGCCTTGGTGAGGATATCAGCAATCTGGTTGTCTGTCCCCACGTACTCTAAATGGATATTCCTCTTTTCCACATGGTCCTTGAGGAAATGATACTTGATATCAATATGCTTGGTCTTGGAATGCATGACAGGGTTGTTGGAGACTGAAATAGTTGAAGTGTTGTCACACATGATAGGGCAATTGCCTTCATGGATTCCATAGTCCACCAACTGCTGCTTCATCCAAAGGATTTGACAGCAACAACTACCAGCAGCAATGTACTCAGCCTCTGTGGTTGACACTGAAACTGATGCTTGCTTCTTGCTGGCCCAAGCAACTAGTCTATTCCCGAGGAAATGACAAGTACCACTAGTGCTTTTCCTGTCAATAGTACAAGCTGCATAATCTGCATCTGAATAACCTACAAGATCGAAGTTCGAATCTTTGGAATACCAAAGTCCAAGGTTAGTGGTTCCAGATAAATAGCGGATTATACGCTTGACTGCAATAAGATGTGCTTCTCTAGGATCTGCTTGATAGCGAGCACATACACAGACACTAAACATGATATCTGGCCTACTAGCAGTTAAGTAAAGTAATGAGCCGATCATACCTCGATATAAAGTCTGATCAACTTTCTTACCTTTGAGATCCTTATCTAGCTTATTGCTGGTGGCCATAGGAGTATCATACGCTTTAGCATTTTCTAGTCCAAAGTTCTTTATCAACTCCTTGGTGTATTTGGATTGGCTGAGAAAAATACCTTCTTTGCATTGCTTGATTTGAAGCCCGAGGAAGAATGTTAATTCTCCCATCATGCTCATCTCAAACTTGCTTTTCATTAGCTTTTCAAAACGCTTACAAAGTAACTCATTAGTAGAACCAAAAATAATATCATCGACATATATTTGAACGAGTAAAGTATGCTCATTATATTTGGCAATAAAAAGAGTTGTATCAATTTTACCACGTTTGAATCCTTTTTCTAGTAAAAATTTAGAAAGAGTCTCATACCATGCTCTTGGAGCTTGCTTAAGTCCATACAAAGCTTTCTGGAGTTTGTAGACATGATTGGGAAATTTGGAGTCTTCAAATCCAGGCGGTTGGGCAACATACACGGTCTCTTGCAGTTCGTCGTTGAGGAAAGCACTCTTTACGTCCATTTGATATAACTTGAAACGCTTGAAAGAGGCATAGGCTAAGAAAATTCTGATAGCTTCCAATCTTGCAACTGGAGCAAAGGTTTCATCATAATCGATTTCTTCTTCTTGCCTATATCCTTGTGCAACCAACCTTGCTTTATTCCTAGTGATGCTTCCATTTTCATCCATCTTATTCCTAAATACCCACTTAGTTCCTATCACTCCTTGATCCTGAGGTCTAGGCACCAAAGTCCAGACCTTGCATCTTTCAAACTGGTTGAGTTCTTCTTGCATAGCAACAACCCAACTGGAATCTTGGAGTGCTTCGCAATCTTCTTGGGTTCAACTTGAGATAAAAGTGAAGTATGCTCATCATAATTCGATCTTCTTGTTTGAACATCGGAAAACAGATCACCAATCACATTTGTGAGGGGGAGACTGCTGACTTCACGAACCTCCGGGGGTAAGTCTGGTTGGACTGAGGTTTGTCAAGATCTTCAATTGGAACATCGTTAGATCCTTCAATAAGTCATGGAAGGTAAGCCGACGAAGAGGTTCTATAAGCCTGGATAGGGAATTCTCAACTTCTTCTTCCCTTGGAGTTGCATCCGGAGTAGGAACTTCAGTGCGGTTTCAAACGTGCGGTTTGAGGGAATTTCGATTGAGGGTCTTTGGATTTTGCGGTTGAGGTTCAGGTGCGGTTCTAGAAGGTTCACCTGTCTCATTATGCTCAACAAAATCATCAGCAACATTTGGAGCCAAATGTGGCTCAAGGAGAGAATGCTCATCAAAAGTAACATGGACAGACTCAACTATTTTTAAACTAGTTTTATTGAAAACACGAAAAGCTTTAGAATGTTTAGCATACCCAACAAAAATACCTTCGTCGGCCTTGGCTCCGAATTTACCTCTATTTTCTCTTCCGTTGTAGAGGACAAAACATTTGCAGCCAAAGATCTTGAAGAATGCAATGTTGGGGGTTCTTCCTCGCCAAAGCTCATAGGGAGTCTTGTTATAGGTCTTGTTGATGAGGGAGCGGTTCTGAGTGAAGCATGCTGTATTGATTGCTTCAGCCCAAAAATACTGAGGTAGCTTCGCTTCAGATATCATTGTCTTTCCAGCCTCAATCAACGTCCTGTTCTTCCTTTCCACAACCCCATTTTGTTGTGGAACACCAGCGGTTGAAAAATTGTGATCAATCCCATGGTCATCACAATATTGAGAAACACCGTTGTTCTTAAATTCTGTTCCATTATCTGATCGAACACTAACGATGTCGTCTTCTTTTTGAGTTTGGAGCCGTCTAAAGAGTGCGGTGAGAATCCCAAGAAGACGAAATATGCACAATTAGAAAACTTGGGCTGAAAGTTATCAAATAGTTGTTCAACAAGTCTCAAACTGCAGCCTTCATCATCCACTTGTCAACAGTGATGCTTATGGTTAATGGTCAATTTTTTTATTTTTTTTTTTATCATGATAATTTTGGAAAAGATCAATATCATATTTATGCTCATTGCTTTTAGCATCATTACAATATCATCATTCTTGATTTTTTGTCTTAGGCTACTATCTAAAACTATTTTAGGAAAGTAAATGATAGAAGCTCTGTAAATCTTCAATAATATTACGTATATATCTAATATAATATATCCACCGAAAAATTCTTGATTTTGAGGGGTTTAAAACGTATACACGATTTTGTTGAATATTTGAAAAGAACATGGACCATATTCGAGTTTGTCCAGTAAAAAACATTTTAAGTACTACGAATTTCAACATAAGTCCAATTAAAACGTAGTTGTGTTAAATGCAATTTTTGAAACCTATAGATGCTTTTACGGCTGGTTAACTGCAACATTTAAAAATAGCTTTTTTAAACAAATGAATTAAATGCAATTTTTGAAATGAGATTTTTTCTGTATTATACTTCCTCCGTCCCATTCCATGGTTCACACTTTTTCAAATCACGCAAATTAAGGAAATACTCCCTCCGTCCCACAATAATATATAAACTTTCTATTTTGGGCGTCCCACAATAATATATAACTTTTCCAAAATGGAAAAGAATACTCCCTCCGTCCCAATAGTAGCTTCCCATTTTGCCATTTTGGGTGTCCCGTTAATAGCTTCCACTTTCCTTTTTTGGCAAAGGAATCTTCACTATTCCCTCCACTCATTCTCTCTCCTCCATTATTTTAATACTCACAACACCATTATAATTTACTATTCTCTCCACTCATTCTCTCTCCTATTTTCAAATTACACTCACATCATTTTTACTTCCCCCCCAATTCCTTAATTTGCGTGCTGCCCAAAAAATGGGCAGCTCTTATTGGGACGGAGGGAGTATTTACTATTCCCTCCACTCATTCTCTCTCCTACATTATTTTAATACTCACATCACCATTATAATTTACTATTCTCTTCACTCATTCTCTCTCCTATTTTATTTTCACACTCACAACACTTTCAATATAATAATTCCTCCTTAATTCCCGTGCATTTGGCAAAAGTCTATAAAAATGTGGGACGGAGGGAGTATGTGGGAAGAAAAAATGTTGTGAGTGTAAAAATAAATCGGAGAGAGAATGAGTAGAGGAAATAGTAAATTTGAAAAGTGTTGTGAGTATAATAGTGAAATAGGAGAGAGAATTAGTAGGTGGAATAGTAAAGATTTTTTGCCATTTTAGAAAAGGTGAAGCTTTTAACGGGACATCCATTTTGGCAAAAAATGAAGCTTGAAATGGGACGGAGAGAGTATTTAGTAAATTAAAATTATTGTGGTTCATACTTCATACAATATATCTTAAGGTAAAAAATACTGGCATTTTAGGGAGAAAAAAAATTGTTGTTTTGCAATAAACCATACCAAACAAACTTTTATACTTATTTCTGATTCAAATAAATATCAATTTTATTATTATTCAATAACGTAAATAAATAATCATTACTCAAATAATACAAAATAAAATAGTTATTTTAAAATGAAAATAGTAGTAATTTCTTATGATAGCATTCCATCGTGGACAGGGGCGGAGCCAGGAATTGCCCGAGGGGGGGGCAAGATTACACGGGGGTTCGGGGGCAGCGCCTCTGAAAAAATTTTCGGGTCGGACAAGTAAAAAATGGGTCGGATCCATGAAATACAATGTATTTTAGTTAACAAAAATGATAAAAGTAAATAATTCAAAGAACGATTGAAATAATGTTGAAGTATTTAACGCAAACAATTTATTAAAATATATTACTCGTACAAAAAAGAAATTCAAATTTGCTAATTAAACTTTGGATAATAGGAAGAAAGACCAAAAACAAAAAAAATGGGAAAAACCTAACTAATTAATTAAGATTGAAAAAATGTGAGAAAATTAGGAGAAAGAGAAAAACAAAACTGTTAAGAGAAAGAAATGGAGAGAGAGAGAGAATAGCAAAGATGGAGGACAAATAAAATTAATTGAAAATGTAGATAGCAGGGTTTGAACATGGATTTGAAAGGAAACACCAAAGGCTTTAACTTCACCCCTTCTACCGCTGAACCAGACCACTCACTGGTGTTTAATCTTGAAGTTAATTATATATATACATATATAACAAAAAATATGGGGGGGGCAAGATTACACGGGGGTTCGGGGGCAGCGCCTCCGAAAAAATTTTCGGGTCGGACAAGTAAAAAATGGGTCGGATCCATGAAATACAATGTATTTTAGTTAAAAAAAAATGATAAAAGTAAATAATTCAAAGAACGATCGAAATAATGTTGAAGTATTTAACGCAAACAATTTATTAAAATATATTACTCGTACAAAAAAGAAATTCAAATTTGCTAATTAAACTTTGGATAATAGGAAGAAAGACCAAAAACAAAAAAAAATGGAAAAAACCTAACTAATTAATTAAGATTGAAAAAATGTGAGGAAATTAGGAGAAAGAGAAAAACAAAACTGTTAAGAGAAAGAAATAGAGAGTGAGAGAGAATAGCAAAGATGGAGGATAAATAAAATTAATTGAAAATGTAGATAGCAGGGTTCAAACATGGATTTGAAAGGAAACACCAAAGGCTTTAACTTCACCCCTTCTACCGCTGAACCACACCACTTAGTGGTGTTAATCTTGAAGTTAATTATATATAAACATATATAACAAAAAATATGGGGGGCAAAAAAAAAAAATCCACTGCATTTCCGCCGCTGGAGGGGGGGGGCGAGTGCCCCCTCCTGCCCCCCCTGGCTCCGCCCCTGATCGTGGAGTGGTTACAAAAGCTAAAAGCTAAACATACATGGGATATAATTGACTTTTTTAACGGAACTGGAACTACGTCAAATGAAAAAAATATTTCAATTCCTATAATTTAGAAAATGAAAAAAATATTTCAATCCTTCTAATTTAGAAATTTTCATTTAACCCCCTTAAATGAAAATTTATTTCAATTTGAACCAATTTATTAATTTTCGCGAGACACATGGGATATAACTGACTTTTCTAACAAATTTCTTTAAAAAGCCCTTAACTGGCGAAATTTATACACATTGGGCACTGATGTGGCAAAAGAAAAATAATGAGGCACCGTATAAAAGACCCCCCCCCCACTTCGAGTTCAGGCCCTAGACTGCAATTTGTCCTTACTATAAATAAACCCTCCCTGTTTGTTATTTATCATTTCATTCACAATTTAGAAATATAATTCAATAAAATTATGTGAATTATTCATATAATTCAATGTAATTCTCAAAACATCTATTAGAAAATAGATTATCTTGTTGAATAATGTATTATTCAAAGTCTGAAAGTGTCAAACACAATTAAGTTCGTCAGGTTTTTTATTTGAAGTGATTCTATAAAAAATAATAAGTCGTTTTATTTTAAAAGAAGATCGCTACAAAACCGTTAGCACCAATGCGAGGCAATATCTTATTGCGAATATTGTGTTTCACAATACCCAAACTCTATATTTGTTCGGTTTGATTTAATTTCCACATTTTTACTTTATACAAATTTCCTGCCCCATTATTTATATGTTTTGGTTTATTATGATATTTGTCATTCCATTAAATTCAATAAAGCCTCCATTTATTGTTATATGAATTTTTACTAACAATCGCAAGAAGATACTTAATGTTTTCTTAAATTTTCTGACAAATTGTGAGCCAACAATTATCGTCATCTAAAGACGGAAAATGGATGGACATAATCGATATCTAAACAAGATTAAAAAGAATGAATGCCGTTTTTCAAAAAGGCCAATTCAAGGATAATTGACAACATGGAACGAACTTGTAATTGAAGGTATATTTTTAGTTATAGTTATTATTATTTGTTAGACCCACTTAAAGGAAAATATAAAATATGAATTAGGATATTCATAAAATATTATATAAATACCTAAAATCCTCAAGTGTGGGGGCATTCGGCTAAAGTAAAAATACTTAAACCAATAAAAGAAGTGATATATTCCATGAGATCATATTTCCTTGAAATGAAAGGAAATACATAAGTTCTAGCAATAGAACTTAGGAAATTGCAAAATGTTCATATTAAATATTAAAGAAGGCGAACCTATGAACAATAGTAGAAGGACAAAATGTGTAAATATTTTGGTCCGAATTTTCTAGCAATTGTGTTAGAAAATGAACCGACATATGTTAAAAAAGTGTTATATGTCTTGTTAAAACAATAAGCTAATAACATTCAAATAGAATTCATCTTGTATACATGAGAGTTGCTTGATCTCCCTGGATAATGCAAACTGTTGGGTTGCAAAATGGTCCTTAAAAGAAAGTATAACAATTGATGAATTAATTGAAATATGGACTCTTGAAAGATAGATCCTGAAGAGGAATACTTTCAAGAATTATAATATAAAGAGTTGGAATTTCAAGAGATAATTTTTTTAGAGAAAAAATAACCTTGAGAAATAAACTCCTATGAGTAGGACCTTTGAATCTGAAAATGCAGATTCTTGCCAAAAGGATCTCAAAATGCAGAATCTGAAGAGATAGAATATTAAATGATAGACTCTTGAACGCTAGAAGAGTTAGAAATTTTTTTTAAAAAGATAGTGTTATGCCCAATTGGTAGGAAAACAGCCTAGAGGGGGGAGGGTGAATAACCTGATTAAAATTCTTTTGAAAACCTTTTTCAAAATAGCCAAGTAACTTATTAAAACATAAATCGATTTTAACCGGTTACACAGCGTATAAAATATTATCGGTTTAGTTACACAAATAATCGGTTAAGAAAAGGGAGTTTCAAGTATGTTAAAATATTATACAAAATTTATTCCAGTAAGTAAGACAAAACAAGGCAGTTAAGAAATCAAAGGTTGTAACCGGTGATAGAGCTCAATCGGTTACAAGACAAGATAAAATGAGTAAACACACACACAAAGGGACACAGTTGTTTGGAGAGGTTCACAATGTTAACTAAATGCTACGTACTTTACCAAGTTTGGTCAAAACTTGAATTTATGAATATGTGCACTATTAATGTTCAATATTCTATTACAAGTTGCAAGCTTTAACCTATAAGGAAGTTTGAAGGCTGCTTAAAGGAAAGTGATCACTAATGGATCATGATATAAGTTTGACCAGGTATTTTCAAGAGATTTGTTCACAAGTTGAACTGGTTTCTATTGGGTGTTTAGTGTGATCAATTAATGTGTTACAGACATAGTCTTGTTGGGAAACACTTACAAGAATTGATTGAGTGTGCACAGTGTTTATCCTAATAAATGGTCTAGTTATTACAAGTACTGAATGTCTTGAACTTCAATGCTTGAGGATATAGCACTTGCAGTTCTTGACAATTCTTTGCACCAACCCTTTTCAATGCTCTAAGGGGGGTATTTATAGTTGTCTTCAAGTTTAGTTGTTGTCTTTAAAGGGGTTGAAGGGGTGACTTGGACTAACAAGCATTAAATGAAAATATCTTCTACATTGAATGCTTGAGATTTGAATTACAAGGATGTTTGAATAATCCATTGGGTAAGAAGGTTGTTGTGAGTACTGGTAACTTGAACATTACTTGAAATAGTTACTCACAAGGTAGCAGCAAGGTATTTATAGCAACTGCTCTACCAAATTTATCTAAGTAGGTTAGAGCAATTAATGCTAGGTCAACTGATGGAGGCTTGTTGGGGAAGCTTGACCGAATGTAGCAACTCAGTAACTGATGGAGTATAACCGGTTCAGTGACTGACTGGTTGAAGGGTGATCAGTTGAGATCATGACCGGTCAAGAAGATCAACCGGTTATGATCTTTGGCAGTTGAACAGGTTAACCAATTTCTTCTTTGGAAAAACTCAAGATCTTCAGGTATTCAGTCATATTTGAGAAAATACAAGTGTAAAACACTGGCACCAGCACTAAAGGGGTCCTAAAGATAAATAGAAAATTCTAAGTAGTCTAGTTGAAATTAGGGGTCCTCAATAATGCATTAATGATTGGGATTAAGTAATTAATAAGCTATACATATATTTGACTAGAAATTTCCTCCTGATTGCTTAAGTTCAATCATCCTAGGTATACATCTATCTTAACTTAGTAAAAGAATATCAAGAGTTTATCATTTATTTTTGTCATTTCCTAATTCAAGTGACAACTTGATATAACCTATGGAAAGCTATACAATAAAAGAATAAACTTAAGGGGATGGAGGAATGAAATAACCTGCAAATGAAAGATTTAGTTGCAATGTAATCATTCACAGAAATATAAAGGAAATTTAAGAAAGCAAACATTAAACTTTTAAATGACAAAGGTTAAGGGAAAGAGATTCTCATTGATTAAAGTTACAACCGGTTGACAAGCAAGCAAATACATATATATCATCGGTTACATTCTATATAGCAGCAACATCAGGAGCAGAATCGGTTTAAGGGTCCTTTGACTGATCATCCTTCTCCTTAGATGGTGTAGTCGACAAAACTGCAACCGGTTCTGATTTGGATCTCTTTGCAGCTGATGCTTCCTTCTATTTCCTTTCTTCTCTCTTCCTCTTCTTCTTTTCAGACCTTCCAGACGGATTAGTAGCAAGATTTATCATAATCTCATTTTGGGCTCTAACCTTGACCATCTCTGTTTGGGAATCTCTGAGTTGAGCAGTTAGGTTACGAATTTTCTGATTGGATTTCTTCAACTCTTTCTTGGCTTCAACTAGGTTTGTCTGTACTGCTATAGCTTCATCACATAATTGCTTGTTTGTATTTGTTGAGTAAGATCAATTATTGTAGCATCATTTTCATTCAATTTTTCAACAAAATTGCCAATAGCTTTGGCAAACCCAGTTTCAACTCTTGTCATTTTCCTTCCTTCCTCCTCCTGATTGGACTTAGCAAGATCATTAACCAGTGTATCATGCAACTCCACCAAATCATTCACAATAGTTGTACTATGGAGATCAGCTTATAAATCATCAACCGATGGCACTGCTACTTCAAGCAAGGAGGAATCAGCAACAGGTGGAAGAGTAGACATAATAATTCCATCGGTTGAAGAGACAAGACCAAATGAGAGAAAAGGATGATCGGTTGAGACAACGGTTGAAGGAGGGAGACCGGTCAGAGAGGGATCATCGGTTGACAGAGGGACGGTTGAAGCATAGAGACCGGTTGGAATGGCTTGACCAGTGGGAGAGGCTTCCATTTCAATTTCTTTATCATCAGAGACAGCCTCGATCGGAGTAATAAAGCCATTATTGGCAAGGCTCAACTCCATGGCACAATCAATCTCTTTGGCCTATTCAAAAGCTAAGGCTATCATCTGTACAACTTGGCCAGCAAAAGGAATGTCTAACTGCCTTAGCCTAACTAAGAGAGCCAACCTCAACATGTTGATCAGCTGAGAGGCATATGTGATGTTGCTTTGAGGTCTAACACTCCCATCATCTCTTCTGATAGATAACTAAGGCACTTACGGCATAAAACCAACCATTTTGGTTACTTCAAAAGTCCAGGCAAAAATGTTTAACTCCAACACCCTGGTCATACGACCGTTGACAACCAAATAACGGATAAGTAGATTGTCGGTTTGAAGGTAAGATTCAATCGGTCGAGGTAGTCGTTGAAACATTTGATCGGCAATCTTGATTGAGCCTGACCGAGCTTGCTGAGAAGAGATATAAGATAACCATTTGGCAGAGAAATTCAGGAACATTTGCTGCTCAGCCTTTACAGGAATAAACTTAGCATTTCTAGGAGCAGCAGCTCTTTTCTTCAACCTTAAGATTTTGGGAGTTTGAAATCTCAAGATGGTCTTACCTGGTCCCTTGGTGTTGGTTTAGTGAGGAGGTGAATCAACTAGAGGAGCACCCAGTTTCATTGTCTCAGCCACATCTATAAATGTTTACATTATGTCCTGCCTTCTTTTGCGTTGACGCTCATTGGCTAAGGATGAAGGCATGGGGATCGGTTGTAGACGGATGTGACTAGTGACTTTCTCATGAACATAAAATAAAAAATCCCGTTTGACAATCGGGGAATAGAAGCTCTTGAGGTATAGTAGTTCAATGTGGACATAAACTCTTTTTGGTCCACTGAGAAATCAAAGTCAGCAGCAGGATGAGCAGGATCAAATGGATCATATTCAAAAGGCTCAGATACATGAAACTATATAGCATTATCCTCTTCAAAAAAATCAGAAAGTGTTGGATCCCCCTCCTCGAAAATTAGGTCAATATCTTCAACAGCTTTACCCTTCACCTGGGCACTAGCTTGACTAACAAGAAGACTGGCTTGAATGGTGGCTTGAGTGGCTAACTCTTCTGCAGATAACCATTGAAGGTGCAATTCACTTTCAAACAAACTTTTGGCAATAACCTCTTGCAGTTCAATATCATCAGCAACATCAAGCTTCTCCTCCTCAACCGGTTCAGAAGATGCATCGGTTGAGGGCATCTCTACTGATTGTTTAACCAGTGAGGCAGCAGACAAAACATCTCCTCCTCCTAGGCTCGTAACCGGTGATGTATCGGTTAAGCCTCTTCCTAATCTCCTAACCTGTGCCATCGGTTGAGAAGTAACAAAATCCATGTTCCTCTGTTTATTAGGGTCACTGGAGCTGGAACTAGAGCTAGAATGCTCACTATCATCACCCATACTAGCATCATCAAAATCATCTTCATAATCACCATCCTTGAATAAATCCTATATCTCTTCATCGGTTGTGGTAGTCCACTTATTTTTATTAGAATGGACTGAAGAGAAGAAGTCTGCTAAATTCATATTCCCCCTGGGTTGCAATTCTCTATCTACTTCCAACATATTCTCAATAGTTCCACGATATTTTTGATCAACTGATTCCTTCTATGACCCAAAGAGATAGGCTCAACATCAAAATGAGGAAGTAGATTATCAGGCAGTTCATATCTCCCCAACTGGTAGGGGTCAGATTCCTTTAATGTGTCTTGGACTTAATACAACATTGCAAAATTAGTCCATACAGCATGAACCATCATATCCTGACGCAACCGATCCTAAGCAAGGTAGATGGCATTCCACAAATTGGGAAGCAAGTCACAGTACCGGTTGTAGAGTATTAAAAGATCCTATTTGGATAAGGAGGCATCAAACTCACTTAACTGGTAGTATTTTCTGAAGTAGATGCCTTTGTCTTCGTGAGTGTTCTCAAAATCAACATATTTGTACACATCACTAGCAGGAACAGAATCCTTATGCAGCTCATGGAATTGGAGTAATTTTCTAAGGAATGGGGGTAGATGATCAATGGGATGAACCCATTTAGGTGAAGGAATAAGCTTGTCTTGAACAGCCCAAGGATTACTGTAGAAGATGTGTAAGGTTGGGTTTCTAATCGGTTGACACTTCCTAACCGATGGGTTTGAGGCATGACCGGTTATAAGGAACTCACCGATTAGAAAGTTGTGAGAGAACAACCGTTTAGGGATGAAGGGAACAAATTTGGCAATATCAGCTTCAATCAGTTTTCTTCTTTCAGCATTTTCCTTTGCCAGCTGAGAGATGGATTTTTGGATAGGTTTGGATTTGAGTAAGGAGGATGAAGTGGAGGAGCAGGAAATTTTTGGACTTGGGATAGGACATCTTGCTTTCTTGCTATTTTCTTGGGTCTGACTGTTGGGGAGGTAGAAGGAGCTATCGGTTGAGAGGTTGTAACTGGCTTGGATGTGCTGATCGATGGGGAATCGGCTGCCTTCCTCTTGACCAGTAAAGTGGGAGCCAATTGAGAGGACTCAGGCTCAGGAGTTTTCTTTAGCTTTGGCTTATAGGCCTTTTTCTTCTTCTCAACCAGTTGAGTACCAGTTGAGGCTTCACTAGTTGAGGCTTCACCGGTAGAGGTAATAGACTCCTTAGAGATTCTTCCCCATTCAACTTTATAAAATGTTTTTACCCAAGACTTAGGGTATGATGGCTGACCAGCAGAAGTAGCAAGAATAGCAGGATTTTTCCTCAACACTTTTCTAACAAGATGATAATGGCAAGGCCTAGCTTTATTTGCTCTGTCTAAGGCTTCTCCTTGTGAAATTTCTTGAAGGAAATAACAAAGACATTATAGATGAATATACACCAATTAAACTCCTTCTACAGTAGGATGGCAGCCATGGATTCAAATTGGATCATGGTGATACAATGATGTGATCCATACCGGCAGATGATACATCGGTCAACAATCTCAGTAAGGGCATAGTTCAAAGGGTCCAAGTCAGATTTCTTGTTACCCTATAGACACCCCATTCTGAACCCATCAGAGCACATTTATACCACTCTAAGTCTCGCCTTCAGTCAAGAAGTAGAAATCCACAATTTCGTCATGTTTCGTTAAGTTTTGACTAACGACCGTTAGTTTAGGACTAAACTGCATACAAAATAACGAGGGAAGGACAGAATTGTCCACTGACTGCCTTATCTCGTGCGGAATAGCGTGTCTCGCGCGAGATAAAGGAGTTCTGCAGACCTGCAGATGGCAGTTTCCTCGTCAATTTCAACCTCTTTCGGGATAAAACTTTATCCATCCGGCCATCCAATGAAGTTTGGATTCTGGAACCTTCCTAAGGTGTTTGATCTCATATTCAACACCTCCCTAACACCTATAAATACCTGAAGACTTTCAGTATTTTGGAACCGCAGACTTTTCATGTCAAAACCCCCCACATTTACTGGTTTCTCTCCCTGAAAGATTCCTGTAAATCACCCCTAAAATCACCTAAAGTTTGTTTGTCAACCTTGTTGATAAACAAACATCGAAGCTCAAATCAAGGACTGAGGCGAAGCTCTGTCCGAGTCAAGGTTCGACTCTAAACTTGAGTCGAAACTCTGTCCGAATTATTTCACGCAAGGTAATCTTCCTTTCCCTTTCTAATTGACTGTTAGAGTGGTATAAATACATTGAATCTAGGATCAGCCTAGAGCCTCCCCAAATCATGGGTATGGTCTCGAAGCAATCGATCCTATATTCCGTTTAACCTTGTTAAATGGATCTTTAATTTATTTATTATTTAAAATATCTCTTTTCTTTGAAAACCTCTCTTTTTTCTAGCAAGACCGATATCCGGATTGGGTGAAATGGGTGCTCCTTGACCTTCCCATTCCATAACCTAAGCCCCGAACCCAAAATCTATTTTCAAATGGTTGAATGTGCGCTCGCCCGCGAAATTTTGTTTTCCAATGATGAAAAAGGAAAAAAGGAGTTGCCACGCCATGTTTTAGAGGTACACTTTGAAAAACCTTTTAAGAGAGAATGAGTTCGGGGGTCAGGTTACGTGTTGGGAAGAACCAAGAGTTCACCCAATACGCCTCATCCGTAGAGGAGTCTTTCTAATTAAACATCCAATTAATCCATAAGTGTGTGCAAGCATTGATAATAAACAAATGTAGTAAACATATATTTTATTGATATAAACTTGGAAACTTACAACTTGTGAACCAATTATTCAGGGAGGCCACATCCCTTATACAACAGATCAATACATGTTACAAGGGAAAATGGTATCTGCAAATGGTCATAGAGTGTCGTGTGACACAGGATGTGCCTGGCTAGATGTGTCGCGTGACACAGGATCTAACCAGTCATAGTGTGTCGCGTGACACACAGTGTCCATCTACAGATACCTACAGATTTGAACTCAACAGCACCAATAACCAACACAGATCCAATTGATCAATCAGATAAGCTTCGAAATATGCAAACAACAACAATTCAACCCAAGGAGTGTGGATATGGATAGATCGACACCCCCTTGGGGTCTAAACACCAAGTTCCACAATGATCAAGCTATGAACAACCAATTATCCAAAACAACTAAGTTAAACAGACAGATTGCGATTGGGATTCAGTAATCAAGACGGATGGAGTCTGATTACTAAATCCAAAGAAGAGAAAACAATAGAATTATTAGAGGAACAAGGTAGAAGAGAGAGGGGAAAGGGAATTGAGGATGTTACCCTTGTTGCTTCCATGAATTTTGTACCAAGTTAGGTATAGAACCCTTCTACAACAGCTTCTGATCCTGGAGAATTTGGGAGGATTAGTTGAAGGTAGATCTAAGGGGTGATAGAAAGAAGTGGGTTGAATTGGAAGGGATTAGAGGTGAATTGGGAAGAGAGAGAGAGAGAGAGAGAGGGGTGTGTGTTTTAGTGTGTATGTTACGTTGAAATTTTGGCAGAGTAACAGTGTGTGAAGTTGGGATCCATTTCTAAGGGGAAGGGTCTTATTTATAGGCTGCAGTTAGTGGTCTCAATGTGTCGCACGACCTTCTGCAACCACTTTCCAGGCCTCGACTTGTCGCGTGACATAACAAGTCACCAACTGCTTTTGGCGCCAAAACCAGTTTCTGGAACATTCAGGGAAAATACCCAAAAGGTCCAAAAAGGTTTTATTCTCAGGAGGTCCTTTAGCATGAGCAAAGTACGAAAAGGTACTTCCTTCACGGGAAACTTATGAAATATTTCCGGAAGTCTTGGGATAGGCCGAGAATTTACCAAAATGTCCCTTAATGCAATTTTATCACATTAAAATGCACCTAAAAGGGTCGCGAATTGGATTGGCGTACTTACAGAGCCCCTCGGCAACGTCACTTTTGGAAAAAGTGAGGTTGTCAATAAAATAAGACCCAATCCCAATTAGCGACAAGGGATAAGGCGAAGGGCTAGACGGTGATCTGGGGAGATCAGATGGCTGGACCTTTAGAGAAAGGATTCCTACGTATCCCTAAAAGGGAATCAAGCCAAATCGTAGTTCGGAAACAAAACTGACAATAAGCAAGAAAGAGTAGAGATGTGTCTTCATACCTTTGTTGTGCTTACCTGTAGCTACCTGAGGGGCTGGTGTTTCTGCGGGTGGCGAGTAGCTGCCGGAGGGTCTCATGCTACCGCTGGTGAAAGGTTGTAGCTGCCGGAGGGACTTAAGCTGCAACTGGTGGTGGCGAGTAGCTGCCGGAGGGTCTTATGCTACCGCTGGTGAAAGGTTGTAGCTGCCGGAGGGACTCATACTGCAACTGGTGGTGGCGAGTAGCTGTCGGAGGGTCTCATGCTACCGCTGGTGAAAGGTTGTAGCTGCCGGAGGAACTCATGCTGCAACTGGTCTTCGTGGATGTCGGAGGGACTCATCCCACTAGGTGTTGGGTAGTAGCTGCCGAAGGGACTCAGGCTACTGTTGATAGTCTTCGTGGATGCCGAAGGGACTCATACCACTGGGTGTTGGTGCAGGGTAGCTGCCAGTGGACTCACGCTACTGCTGCTGGTCTTAGTGGATGTCGGAGGGATTCGTACTACTGGTGTTGGTGCAGGGTAGCTGCCAAGGGACTCACGCTATTGCTGCTGCTGGGGATAAGAGTAGCTGCCGAGGGACTCACGCAACTGCTCCTGTTGGTAGTTTACTGGTTCTGCCAAGTGCGGGACGGTCTTTGTTGATGGTTGGCTTTGGGGTCAGGGACTTTGCCTGGTAGGACGGGAACTTTGCTTGCTAGGGAGCGGGTTCTTGCTGGTGCTTTGGCGGCGAGGTCGGTGATACTGATAAACGTTGCTTGGGGAGACTGACAGATGTGGAAATGACACTCCAAGCAATATATCCAACTATGCTATTCTGTTAGCCAAGATTATACTATGTTAGCTTGTTTGCACGAGTCTGTCTGTTCTGGGAAAGAAATGCGATCATTGTATTAAAAGGTCGGCTTTGTCGGGTTTGTACATGAGATGATAGAGCTATATCGGATGAGTGTATATGGTGATACATAAGGTAGGGGGTCCTCTCCCGTGCATTTACATGGGAATGTATGCGAGGATGGGAGGTGTATTACAGCGACGGCGAGTCGGAAAGTGCCCTGGGGTAGACATTGCAGGCATTTTCATGTTGTCTGATAACGACCAGATGTGTCGCCCGACATGCCATGTCTTCTTGGCAGGTTGTGTCGCACGACTGGAAAAAGCTCGTAACAGGTCCCTCTTAAAATCAGCTCTGGCTTCATTTGTAAACACTGTCCTTTCAGTAGAAGGAAACCAGCAGCCCCAACTTGACAGACAAGCGATCTGTTTGGCCAAGACTGATACTTTCGACTGTAATGGAGCATTATAGCGGAGAAGTAGCTCCCCGGGAACATCAATTCCATCAGGACTTTGTCGAAATTTGGGGATTTCATCTGAGGCATCATAGGCAAGTTATTGACAAGCGGTACAACATGCTATGCATTTGGCCCTTGAAAGACTGGAGGATCAACTGGGATTTGCTCTGGACTGCATCCTGTTTTTGGGACTAGGAGCGGCACGTCTTTACTCTGTCATATAATGATCTAACACCAACCATGGAGGACTTCAGGGCATTGACAGGCCTGGGCGAGGTGGCAACTGTAGCATTCCCACGGGACGGACGGTCGATTGTGGAGCAGTTATCGGGCATCCTGTGTTTGCCAGTGGATCAGGTGCCATCTATGATTATGGGTGATGGGTCCATAGACTTGACTCGGATGGCTAGGTTGCCCTTGTCCAGTCCTGAGCTGTTTGATCTTTCTACCTCTTTGGATATATTCATGCTGCTCACCCTGTCGGCTTACTATTTCTGTGGATATACTGGAGTCTATTCGGGTGCATTGCTGGAGATTGTCAGGCAACTAAGGGGTGACCGAGGTGTGGACCTTCATCAAATCTGGTCCGACCAAGGGGAGATGGACATTGTACCACTGCTGTTGGCTGAGACCTACCATGGTATTGACAGGCTAGCAGGAGGATCAGATTTCATGGGAGCACGCAACCCCAGTTTGTTGTCCTTGTGGTTCTCTGAGAGGTTGCGTTTGATTGGGCCATTACCAGAGGGTCGGACGGCGATGCCTTGGGTGACCCGGCCACGTAGGCTACTGAGGGATGCGGCCGCTGACAGCTGGCAGATGAGATTGTCGTGGTACGGGACTACTGATCTGAGCTTTTGGATTCCCGCGTGGAAGTTACAAACTATGAGAGACATTCAGGATGGATCAGTGGTAGTCAGACTGCCAAGCTTGCATGTATCTTCATTCTGCATCCCGTCATTGGTGAGCAGACAGTATGGGTACCCTCAGCAAATTGTCCGGGCTTTGAGGGAAAGGCTGATGACTGATGCTGTTCTGATGGACATGACTGAGCCCCAGACTGTGCAGTTTTTCAGCAGATCCTTTCTGGAGGGTTTTCTTCCCACCCGTACACTTCTTCGACAGTCCAGAGGGATTACATTCTTGACCACGGAGTACTTGATCTGGTATGAGGAGCACCAGGGTCCTGTGCAGTTGGCAATAGAGGCTCGCCATCGGGATTATCTAGGAGCAAATTACCCGACCAGCCGGTCTTTTAGGGATGCAGAGGCCCAGGGGAACCCAGATAATGTTACCAGTGATGTTGCTGAGGACTATCGGAGGCAAGAGATCTAGAAAGCTGCTCTGAGGGATGATCCAGAGGTGATAGCTTGCAGAGAGGCTTTGAGACAAGAGAGGATTGCTAGGGCCGCTTTGAGGGAGACTGGTCTGATCGAGCCACCGATGCGTGTTATACCTGAGCTGGGATGGGCTCAAACCGACTTATTTGACATTCCTAGGCGAAGGACCTCCCGGGGACCAAGGAAAAGGAAAGACAGAGGAGTGAGTTCGGGAGCGGGGATAAGTTTCTAGACACTTTTCTGAGAGATAGGAGACTCTTTCTGTTTGTGTTTTGAGAGAAGGATTTATTTGTATGGAACATGAGTATCCCTTGATTACATAATACAGACAAAAATGGATGTTAGCAATGATTTCCTTTTATTCGTAGCAAGTTGTTTGAATCAAAAGCAGGCCATGCTTGAACTCATCAAAAAGAATATTAACTTAAAGTGAATCTTTGAAAAGCTTTGGAACTGTAATCAAAACATATTTTGGCAAGATAAGAGATTTTGCAGCATTTTTAGACCGAACCACAAGTGGTTGCCTACGTTCCCCTTTTACAAAGAGAACCAAGGGGCTCAGGTCTCCGTAGTTCAACTCAATCGACTTTTGTGTTTAAGAAAGGAAAGATAGAAAGGGGACATAGTGCAACCCTGTTTTTTACCTAGGCTGCCCATTTTTAGGGTTTTCAGCCTAGCTGGGTATATTCTTTTAGCACCGGGCGCGTCCCTTATTTTTGCATGGACTGCCTTTTGGGAGGTTTTCAGTCTCATCTGGGACAATTTTTATCGCGCCTTTATTTTTATTTCTTTTTTTTTGTTTTATTTTTATACAGAGGGGGAAAAAACTCGATCACACATATTACCGCCGCAACTTGTCGCCGTTGACGGGGTGCAGGAACGGGTTGCCATCCAAATCTGTTAGCTGCATCGCTCCTCCGGAGAATATCTTCTTCACTAGAAAGGGTCCGACCCAAACAGGTGCCCATTTGCCCAATGCACTGCTCTGATTCGAGGGCTTCATCTTGAGGACCATGTCACCCACCTTGATATCCCTGGGTTTCACTTTTTTGTCAAAAGCATGGGCCATTCTTTTCTGATACGCCCGGTTATGCTCCATGGCCTTTAATCTGCGTTCGTCTAACAGTGCCAGCTCGTTGTATCAACTTTGGAGCCATTCAATCTCATTTGCTTCATTCTCGAGCAAGACTTCGAGGGATGGAATCTCTAACGCGATGGGCATGATGTTCTCCATTCCATAAGTCAAGGCATACTGAGTTGCACCCGTAGCAGCCGAATTGAAGTGCGGTAGCCCCATAATGCTAGATGCGCTCCTGCCAATCCCGTCCTCGCTCGGCCATCTTCTTTATGATTCTCTCAAGGTTCTTGTTAGCAGCCTCAACAGCACCATTTGTCTGCGGTCTGTATGGTAAAGACTTATGGCATTTGACCCTGTATTCGATGAGCAGCCGATCAGTTTCTCCATCAAAATGGGTTCCATTTTCAGAAATGATCTCATTCGAGACTCCGTAGCGGCAAAAAATTTGCTTTTTTATGAAGCGAACAACTTTCTTAGCTGTAAGCACTTTGTAGGACGCGACATCCACCCACTTTGTGAAGTAATCTACCGCGAC
This sequence comes from Adenophora triphylla var. japonica, assembly GCA_022495995.1. Taxonomy (NCBI): domain Eukaryota; kingdom Viridiplantae; phylum Streptophyta; class Magnoliopsida; order Asterales; family Campanulaceae; genus Adenophora; species Adenophora triphylla. The sequence continues at coordinate 296,417 of JAFEMH010002357.1, forward strand.
CAGAACAAATGAATGTCCATTACTCCCGGATGGAGTTATTTTCCCGATGACATCGATTCCCCATGTTGCAAAAGGCCACGGAGTTGTCATACAGTATAGATCAGGAGGAGGGATGTGGTTTAGGTTGGAGAACAGCTGGCACTTATCGCAAGTCTGCACAAACTGGATGCAATCAGTCTCCATGGCGATCCAGAAGTAGCTCATCCTGATAATGCTATGCATAAGGGATCGAGCGTTCATATGAGGTCCGCAGGCGCCATTGTGAACATCTTCCATTACTCTCTGAGCCTTTTCTTTGCTGATACAGAGCAGGAGTGGGCAACCTTCCCTTTTCTTCCATAACTCATTGTCAAGTATGACGTACTGTGCTGATAGTATTTTTAGAGCTTGCGAACTCTTGGCATGAACACCTTTTAAGTCAACTTCTTTATCAACATGGAAGGACGCTGCACCGTGTTTGAGGTACTGGAAGATCTAGTTGTACCATGGCTCATCGACGGTTTCAAGCTCGATCTCGCAACAGTAAGCAGGATTTTCTCGCCTTCCAACCCTGAACGGCTTGATTGACTTTCCCTCTGGTATTTCCACCAATGAGGCCAGAGTAGCTAGTGCATCAGCAAATCTGTTCCTATCTCGTAGCAGGAACTGGAATGACACTCCCTTAAACTGGCCGACGAGCTCTGCAATGTAAGCATGATACCTCTGGAGACACGGATCTGTAGTTTTCCATCTGTTGGCGGCTTGGTTGATTATCAATTGGGAATCACCGAACACTTCCAACTCATCCACATGTCGCTCAAGGGCAGCCTCAAGACCGGCTATGCAAGCTTCGTATTTGACTTCATTATTAGTAATCGAGAAGTTTAGCTTGATAGCTATGGGGGTATGCATGTCATTCGGGTCTACTAATACCATCCCGATGTCGTTACCTCTTTTGTTCGCTGCACCGTCAAAGAATAGTTGCCACCGGTTGCTATTTTCTACAACAAAAATCCCCTCATCTGGAAACTGGAGATCTAGTCCTTGGGCTTCTGTGTTGGGGGAGTCAGCCAATTGATCTGCCAAAGCCTGTCCTTTGATTGATTTCCGAATCACATATTTGATATCAAATTCAGCTAGGAAGAAGGTCCATTTTTCCAATCTGGTGGAGATGTTGCCTCTGTCACCCTAAAACAGGTACTTAATCGGGTCCATTTTGGAGACCAGATGTACTGTGTGGGATAGCATGTAGTACTTTAGCTCTCCGACCACCCAAACCAGAGCTGCACACGTCTTCTATAGGGCAGAGTAATTCAACTCACTACCTTGGAATTTGTGGCTGACAAAATAAATGGCATTCTCGACTTTGGAATCCTTCTTCTCTTGTGCTAGCATGGCCCCGGTGGCTGTGTCTGTGACTGTCAAATATAGAAGTAGAGGCTTGCTCCCATGAGGTGGACAAAGAATGGGAGGATTAACGAGATAACCTTTGATTTTCTCAAAAGCTAGCTGGCATTCTTCGTTCCAAATCACCTCCTGATTCTTCTTCAGCAGCTTAAAGATTGGCTCACACATGGAGGTCAGTTGGTTGACAAATCTGCTGATGTACTATAGACGGCCCATGAAACCTTTTACCTCGGAGACAGTTCTGGGCGGCTTCATCTCAACAATTGCCTTGACCTTTCTGGGATCTACCTCGATGCCGCGCTCTGTGACCATATACCCTAGGACTTTACCGCGAATAACCCCAATGGTGCACTTGGCTGGTTTAGTCTCATGGAGTGCTCCCGAAGTCTGTTGAAGAACTTCCTTAAATCGGTGAAATGCTGTCCATCTGACCCGTTCGAGTGAATAATCATATCATCCACATACACTTCAATCTCCTTGTGGATCATGTCGTGGAACAGGGTAGTGACGGCCCTCTGGTAGGTAGCCCCAGCATTCTTCAGCCCAAATGGCATCACTGTGTAACAATAGGTGCCCCAAGGAGTGGTAAATGCTGTCTTGTCTTGATCTTCCTCGGCCATTTTAATCTGATTGTAGCCTGCAAAGCCGTCGACGAAGGACTTGACCTCATAGTTCACAGTTGCATCCACAAGCATGTCAATGTTGGGCAATGGGAAGTCATCCTTGGGACTAGCCTTGTTGAGATCCTGAAAGTCTACGCAAACCCGTACCTTCCCATTTGCTTTTGTGACCGTTACGATATTTGCCAGCCAAGTCGGATATTCGATCACCTTGATAAAGCCCACCCGTAGGAGTTTCTCAGTTTCTTCTTTGACCTGTAAGGACCACTCGGTTTTGATCCGCCTCAGTTTCTGCTTAATTTGCTTGATCTCTGGATCCAGGGGTATCCGGTGCTCTACGATAGATGTTTCCAACCCGGGCATGTCTTTGTAGGACCAGGCAAAGACGTCTACAAACTCTTTAAGAAACTCAATCAGGGCAACCCGTTCAACTCTGAAGAAGAAGCTACCAATCTGCGTTTCTTTGGGTTTCTCACTGCTCCTGTGTTCACCGTTGTCAATACCTCATCGGCAGCTTGGGCCCGGCTTTCCTTTTGCGCGCAAACCTGCTTTGAATTATTTTCTAAAATTTGGTCATCTATTAAGTCTGCATTATCTTCAATTGAATCTGGCTTAATTATTTTTAAATCTTGATGATTATTCTTGGTTAAGTGTTCAATTGTTAGATCTGCCGAATGCATACTACTCTCAGGCTCTGACAGCCCCTGATCCTTGAACAGATCTGCCAAATCACCATCAATTTCCACGGGGCCGGCACCGCGGATCTTGTATATTGTGGGTTCATCTAGAGCAAGCTTCTCAAACTGGTTCACATAATCAGGCCCCCAGAAATGGTAGTTGTTCTCAAATGTGGCGGTGACACCTGGCCTCCTAGGCATACTAACGAGCATTTCCTTTACCGGGTTTTGACTGTTGGCAAATCTCCGAATTGTTCTCATCCTTTCTTCCATTTGGCTCAGCTTCGGTTTCGGGCAAACGAACATTTCCCCATCCTCTTTGATAAAGTGCTTGTTTAAAGACCAGCTGTACGGGCGCATCTCGGGCCTCTTGTAACTTTTGTCGGCAGCTGAGGTCATCCTTTCTTTAAACGCTTCAGTTTTCTCATACGCTTTGTCCTCTCCAGTCACGACATATCCCAGGCCTCGCCTGTTTCTCTTGGGTTCCGGCATTATAAGTTTACATGGTCCCTATTGACGCTTCCCTAGCCCCAGACCAGGGATGTAGCTCATGCCTCTCATCATTTTCAGTGCAGGGGGAATCTTGTCTGAGGATGTTGTTAAGTCAATGGTACAGACCTGCCCTTTAGGCTTTTCGATCGTGAATCCACTGAGCATCAGGTTCTCCTGGTCAAGCTTGATTTCCATCACCGGCATGGTATTGGTGCTGGTTTCCCCAATAGTGACGCTATCCCCATAAATGGTTGTCAACACTCCATCTTGGACAAAATTCAAACACTGGTGGAGGGTGGAGGCTACAGCTCCAATTTCATGAATCCACGGTCTACCCAATAGCGCCGAGAACGTGACAGGAATGTCAATGACCTGGAACTCTACTGCCATCTCCTTACTCCCAAATAACAGATTCAAAGAGACTATCCCTAACACTGCCCTGGATGTCGAATCGTAGGCTTTTATGGTTTGGTTGGATGGTTTAAGGTTCTGTGCGTCAATGTCTAGCATGCTCATCATCTTGGCAGGGAGCACGTTCATAGCTGACCCATTGTCTACCAACACATGGGGAATACGACGCCCCTCCAAAGGGCACAGTTGATGTGTAGAGACTCATTATGCTTTGCACCGTAAATGCGCATCAAGGTCCGTAAAGTAATAATATTCCCATACTGGGCTGTCCCGATTAGTTGGCAGGCTTCGTCTGGAGTGGCATTGACAAACACCTTGGTTTTGGACAGAGCCTCTTCCAATTTTAGCTTGTGGGGGTAGGAGGATGTGAGCAGAGACCACAAAGAGATATCAGCTTGGGTTCTCTTTAACTGCGTTAAGATCGGGTCCTCTTGGACTTCTTCATTTCCTGCCGATCTATAGGGATCCTGAGAGGACTGAGGATTCGAGACCGCAACTCCTTTGCCTTTCCCGGACGGATCAGCACTATCCATTCCCAACATTCTTTCCGACCGAGTCAACAAATTAACCTCTCGATGATCTTCAACCACAAAACTCTTGCTAGCCTCCTTGAGTTCTGCCAGCGTAAGCAGAACAGGGCGAGTGCTGTATGGCCACGCTGCTTGTCTTATCTCATTTATGGACAAAGGCGCTTCCCAGTTAGCTGCTATCCTGAGCTCCTCCAAAGAGATTGGGGATTCTCTAGGAGCCATAGAGGATATAGCGTTAACAACCAAACACTCTTCATAATCATCGTACTCAACAGCATCATTCAAATCATACAAATCATCAAGATACAAGATGTAGCAAAAGTTGTCTTTCATTTCTTAAGAACAAGGGTTTACATCAATCATGAGCTCATTACAATCACCAATATCATTTCCAACTACAGACTCTCCAAACTCTATTACATTGATGAAGTAATCTTGATCGAAGTCGATGAGATTCACGTTGTTACTTGGCAGAGGGTTGCTGACGATGTTGGGGCGAGGAGACTTTTCGATCTTCTTTTCATCCACGAGGCCTTGGATGATCTTCTGAGGGTTACACAAGTATTTGTGGTGTGCCCCGGGAACTGATGGAATCGGCAATACTTACTAGCATCAAGATTGGGATTAGGATGGGCAGGGCTGTAATTTTCCAGCGGCTTAATCATGCCGGGTGCCGAAGGTGCCGTTGAAAACTTCTTCTGTAGACATGCCCAAGTCATCAAACCTCGGCTGCGGCCTGGGTTGGAATCTCACTGCATTCTGCACATTGCCCCCTCCCCTTTGCAGGTTGTTGATGCTATTATCTTTGGCTACTTCTCTTCCCTTTGATGCCATCGCAAAAACTGGGTTAGTTGTCCGATACCTGAATCCTGCACTTCCGCTACTATCGCTAGCATTCATACCCGGAGTTTGATTAAAAAGCCTATTCTCACTGCGAGCGCCCATTCCGACCATTTCTCTGAGATCTGGATACCAACCCTTTACGATAGCCTCCCTTAACACCAGCTTCACGCACGACAAGAAAATATCTTTCTGATCCTGAAGGGGAATTGGCTCTGACAGCTCGTTAAGCTTGGCATTTCATCGCTTATAGAATTCTGTGATCGACTCGTCATTCTTCTGAATGGTCCCCACTAAGTCGTCTCGGGTGGTACGCCACTCTAGATTGCCTCTATACTTCTCCAAGAAGGTCTCTGTGATCTAGCTCCAGGTGGAGCGGCATTCTTGCTTGAGAGCCAAAAACCAAGTGAGCGCTGGTCCTTTCAAAGTCAAATGAAAATGAGAAGCCATAAACTCAGGCGTGCAGCCCATCGCTCCCATTGTCATGACATAGGTATCCACATGAGTCTTTGGGCAGGCCGTACCATCAAAATCCATCTTTGGCATCTTGAACTTATGGGGCAAGGGCGTTACTTGAGCTGGGTCAACCACCATGAGACCACTAGAACCCACAGTCAGTCTATCGATTTGCTGTTGCATCTGCTTCAATAAAGTTGTCACTTCCGGAGTCAAACCCGGAATCTGGGGAATAGCGGAGCCACTGTTGAAGACGGCACTGGGAACTCTGGAGCGGATCTAATGGGCAAAGCAGCCGAGGGGTGACCGAAGGTAATGGGGATACTGATATTGCTATCCAACAAACTGACTAAGCTGGGAATCTTGTTCCCGTACATGTCATATCCATTAAACTGGACACTGGGATTCTGGGGACCGAACTGCATTGACTGACCTCCAAACTGACCAAGAGTAGAATATCCGGTACTGATGCAAGGAGCTGAATACGGGGTGGAACCATACAGATGCTGGGTAAGAGGAGAACACACTGCGGGCTGAAGGAAATTGCCTTGGAACTGAGACTGCGGATACTACGGAATACTGTCTTGACAAATCTGATTCCCTGAAAGATGATACTGACCATTCTTGTGGGCGCCTCCCAACTCCCAGACCTATAAACTGTAGGGTTTTGAGGGTCCATGCGCAGCAGAATAAGCAATAACTCGAAAAACCCCAAGCCCTAGAATCCGTTCTAGATGAATAATTAAGAGAGATGAAATAGAATTACCAACCTTGAATGCTTTTGCCTTTGATAAACTTTACCCAACTCCAGATTGAATGATCTTTTTAATCCTTGATGAACGAACGGGAATCACGAACCAAAGATCTTGATGAACGAAGATCCTCTATGTTTATCCACGCGCGGAACGAACCCTAGAACTCTTCTAGGAGGATTGCTAGATCCAATTGATTGAAACACCTTTCAATCAATGAAGAACAATGGATTTGGTGGTGTTTGATTCTCAATTCTCAATTGAAATCTCCCACTCTAAGTGTTTCTCTCAAGCCAAAACGTTCTAATGACGGCTAGGGCAACCAGGGGCAACTATTTATACGTTACAAATAAAAGCCCTTTGCGAAAACCCTAAAATCGTGCCATTTACGTATCGATCCAGCCCGACGGGATGACTCGTCCCCTGTGGCACGAGTCGTCCCCTCTCGCAGCCTCCCATCGATCCCGGCGTCCCCGCAAGAGGCACGACTTGGCTTAGCTCACGGGACGAGTCGTCCCTTTGGGCACGACTCGTGCCCCAGAGCACGAGTCGTCCCTCAGGACACTCCCACTGAACCTGGCGTCCCTTTATAAGGCACGACTTGGTTCAGCCTTGGGGACGAGTCTTCCCCTGAGCCCAGAAAACCCATTTTCTTCATTTTTGACAATTCGTTCGATGCGTGTGACCCCATAGGACCATACTATGTTGGCAATGAGTCCGATCACATCGATCCTCATAAGACATGAGCGAACTCTAGCAAGCCATCATGCCTACCCAAATAGTATGATTATCAAGTTCAATTTTCCTACATAGAACATATCACAATCCCATTGTCACACGATGTTATATTGAACATGAGTCATGGTCCACGTCAACTCATATTGTTCAATGCTTTCTCGTTATCAAGTAAATTGATTAATCGAATGACATTAATCACATTAATTCATTCGGGCATGGCCATGCACTACATCAATCTTACTTACGAGTGGCCAAGCAAACATCTCTCTTTACGAGGGACAATTTCCATCTTGACTTATCATTCTTCCCAACAAGAATCATACCATGCCAATGATAGCCCTTATTGTCATCCGGTTAAAGATAACGTTAAACTATATCAAACATGATTTTCATCAAGCGGAAGACGATGATAATCTCAGGTCAAAGGATATCAATGATATGACTATATGAGATTTAATTATGACATATGACCATGACATAAATCTCATAATGGGTCAAGTCCAGTACCTTGTTCTCTAACAAGTACCCATGAATCTAATGTGCATCTCCATGCATATAATCATCATATGATTATCCATTAGACTTCATACTAGTGCTTCATAAGTACTAGGGACACGATTATTATAACTAAACATGCATACGCATATAATAATCAAAGAAGCAATCTCATATATAAATGAACAATGACATTACATAAAGGTCTATCTCTATAGGCCTAGGGCACTAACACCTACAGACTCCCACTTGCACTAGGCCCAATCATTCATGTATCTTATACCCATGGACCTAACATGACCATCATGATTAGCTTGTGATAAAGGCTTGGTGAGAGGGTCCGAAATGTTGTCATCCGTTGGTACCTTGCATATCTTGGACATCCTCCCTTTCTGCATTTCTCGAATGAGGTGGAAGCGTCTCAAAATGTGTTTGGATCGCCGATGTGACCTTGGTTCTTTTGCTTGGGCAATAGCACCATTGTTGTCACGTAACGGCTCTATCGGGTTAGTGATACTCGGAACGACTTCTAAGTCACTAACGAACTTCTTGATCCAAACCGCCTCCTTAGCCGCATCCGATGCCGCTATGTACTCGGCTTCGTTGTAGAATCAAGAATGTTGCTCGCTTGGAACTCTTCCAACAAACAAGACCTCCATTTAGCATAAACACAAAACCAGCATCGCGATCTATAGTCATCTTTGTCGGTTTGGAAGCTTGCATCTGTGTAACCCTTTACAACCAGATCATCTTCCATTCCTCCAAATATCAAGAATACATCCTTAATCCTTCTTAAGTACTTAAGGATATTCTTGACAGCTATCCAATGGTTCTCACCAGGATCAGACTGGTATCTACTCGTTGCGCTTAGAGCGTACGAGACATCGGGTCTAGTACATAACATGGCATACATGATAGACCCAATTGCCGAAGCATATGGTATATCACTCATCCTCTTTCGCTCATCATTTGTCTTAGGACAATGAGTCTTGCTAAGAGTAATGCCATGTCCCATTGGCAAGTATCCTCTCTTAGAATTTTCCATCTTGAATCTTCTAAGGACCTTGTCAATATATGTACTCTGACTCAAACCAATCATCCTTCTTGATCTATCTCTATAGATCTTGATACCAAGGATATAAGCCGCCTCACCCATATCTTTCATTGAGAAACATTTTCCTAACCAGGACTTTACAGTCTCAAGTGCAGGAACATTGTTTCTAATGAGTAAGATGTCATCGACATATAACACCAGAAATAGCACTATGCTTCCACTTATCTTCTTGTATACACAAGGTTCATCTTCGTTTTTGATGAAGCCAAACTCTTTGACTGATTCATCAAAACGTAGATTCCAGCTCCGGGAAGCTTGCTTCAATCCATAAATGCATCTCTGCAACTTACACACTTTGTTAGAACCCTTTGGATCGACAAACCCTTCAGGCTGTATCATGTATACATCCTCAAGTAGGTTTCCGTTAAGAAATCTGTTTTGACGTCCATTTGCCATATCTCATAGTCGTAATATGCGGCTATGGCAATTAGGATTCTAATAGACTTAAGCATTGCTACGGGCGAAAAGGTTTCATCATAGTCAACGCCATGAATCTGCCTATACCCCTTAGCAACTAGCCTAGCCTTATAAGTATGTACCTTCCCATCCATGTCGGTTTTCTTTTTGAAAACCCACTTGCACCCTATGGTATTTACACCTTCGGGTGGATCAATCAAGTTCCAAACTTGATTATCGTACATGGATTTGATTTCGGATTCCATGGCTCCCAGCCACTTGTCCGAATCAGGAGTGGACATCGCCTCTTGATAGGAAGTAGGTTCATCATTCTCAATGATTTCTACTTCATTACTTTCCGTCATGAGAAATCCATATCTCTCAGGTTCGGATCGTATCCTATCCGATCTGCGAAGAACTTGTGTATCTTGAACCGGTTCCACAACAGCTTGTGAACTTGGTTCTGTCTCTACTATTGGTTCCTTGTCATTTTCAGGTTCTTGAATTTCTTCAAGATCAATTTTACTCCCACTAGTTTCTTTAGAGAGAAACTCTTTCTCTAGAAAGACACCATTTCGAGCAACAAACACTTTGTTCTCGGATTGGTTGTAAAATAGATATCCTTTCGTTTCCTTGGGATAACCAACGAAAATACATTTATCAGATCTAGGTGCAAGTTTATGTTCAGAAACCAATTTCTTTACATAAACCTCACATCCCCAAATCTTCATGAAAGATAAGCTAGGCTTTCTTCCATACCACATCTCATTTGGGGTTTTAGGAGCCAATTTAGTAGGGACCTTGTTAAGTGTGAAAGCGGCTGTTTTCAGTGCGTGTCCCCAAAAGGAAATAGGAAGGTTCACTTGACTCATCATCGATCGAACCATATCTAATAGAGTTCGATTTCTCCTCTCGGATACACCATTCCATTGTGGTGTTCCTGTGGAGTAAGTTCTCAAACAATTCCACAACTTTTCGTATGATCGTCAAATTCTTGGCTCAAATATTCACCACCTCGATCGGATCGAAGTGTTTTAATAGTTTTGCCAAGTTGATTTTGTACTTCACTTTGAAATATTCTAAATATCTCAAAAGCTTCACTTTTGTACTTCATCAGATAGACGTAGCCATATCTTGATAAGTCATCAGTGAACGTTATGAAGTACCGAAACCCTCCCCTATCAATGCTATTCATTGGTCCACATACATCAGTATGTACAAGAGCCAACAAATCACTAGCCCTTTCACTACTCTTAGTAAAAGGTGCTTTAGTCATCTTGCCCAATAAACAAGACTCGCAAACATCATATGATTCATAATCACATGAGTCTAAATATCCATCTTTATGGAGTTTAGAGATGCGTTTCTCGTTTATGTGCCCAAGACGGCAATGCCATTTATATGTGTCATTCACATTATTTGGTTTGGATTTCTTACTAACATGATAGACATTATCAACATTATTCTCAACATCCAAGACATAAAGGCCATTAAAAGAATGAGCAACACAATAAAGCATGTCATTCAAATAAATCGTAAATCTCTTATTCGCAATAAGAAAATTGTAACCCTCATTGTCTAAACATGAAATAGAAACAATGTTTACGCTCAAATCCGAACATAATAACAGCTTATTTAAAACTAAAATTAATCCGCTTGGTAAAGTGACTTCGTAAGTCCCTACGGCCAATGCAAGCAACTCTTGCTCCATTTCCAACCCGTAGATCTACTTCACCCTCTTTGAGCAACCTTCTATTCTTTAGTCCCCGCACATTTAGGCAAATGTGAGATCCACATCCGGTATCTAATACCCAAGAACTAGAGGTAGAAAGTAAAACATCTATCATATAGATACTCAAGTCATGGCAATCTCATTGCCCTTCTTCTTCATCCTTCCCCGATAAAGTTTGCGCTACGCCTCCAATGCCCAGCTTCCTTGCAATGGTAGCACACCGCATCCTTTTGGGATTTGGGTTTAGGCTTCTCAAAGAACGGCAACCTTTGCCTCCGGTTTAGCAACTTTTGCTTTAACCTTGTTTTTGAACCCCTTTCCTTTATTCACCATCAACACTTGATTGGTTTTCTTGGTAATATTGTTCTCCGCATTCTTTAGCATCCCATGCAATTCAGACAGAGATTTATTCATCCCATTCATGTTATAATTCGTAACAAACCGATTATAACTCTCGGGAGTGAATGCAATATCATATCCGTAGCCAGCTCTAACTGGATAGGATACCCAAGCCTCTCAAGATGTTCGAGGTGACCCTTCATCTTCAACACATGAGGCCCAACAGGTTGTCCTTCAATCATCTTGCATGAATGAAGAGCCTTCATAGTGTCAAACCTTTCCGTACGTGCTTGCAACTGGAACATTTCCTTCAAATGATTTCCCAAATCATAGGCTTCCATGTGTACAAGGTCCTTACGAAGAGCCTTACACATGGTCGCAAGCATCGTGCAACCAACATCAATAGAATCATCCATATGCTTCTTATGTTGGTCCCTTTCCGCTTTAGTTGCATTAGCAGCCGGCTCGGGTGGAACGGGTCCATCGAGAATGTACAACTTCCTTTCCTGTTTGAGAACAATTCTCAAACTGCGGATCCAATCCACATAGTTATTGCCATTCTCCTCTAACTTGTCCTTCTCAAGGACTCGATCGCAATGACATGTTTTGATTATTGTTTACGGCCATTGATCTACAAAAGATATGCAACAAGATATGAACACATATAAGTACCAATTCATTTAAGAGATTAATTAACGTATTTCACAAATACTCCCACTAAATTATATAACCTTCTTATACAAATATGTATAATATAATTTAATAGGCTAAGACCCAACTTTAATTTAATTTCAAGTCGGCTATGGCACGACTGCTCAAAATTAAACTAAAAAGGTAGATAACATTTATCAATCATATCTATATATGACTCTTAGATCATTATGAGATTATAGACATCTTATGTCACATGTTTCAATCTCATCTTATGCCTTAGGCCCAAAACCGTTTTGATAGCCTAATTGAGTTCAACCATGTTAAACGTATAGCAACCACTATTTGCTCATCTTGATCATACAAAGATAGAATTAATGCACCTCGCTATGGCGAGACCACATAAAACTACCCGTGTACTCACAAGTGTTTAAACATGGGTGGCATAAAACAAACTCAAATTACAAAGAAGGTTCAATTTTTCATGCTTATCAATTACATCCCAAGGTTGATTCATGAAAACTATATGAACATAATTATGAACATGGAATGATGCAACACATATTACATTTGATCAAGCATTACTAGTACGCGGCCACGTGCTCCAAGATTATCCCACACTTCCATCGAAGTGCCTGTGGGGAAGGTTTTGGTGTCCACCAATATACCAAGTAATACATCACAAATATCCTAGATTAATCACATTAATCATATCAATGAAATTGACATCCCATAATCTAGATTAATCATATTAATCATATATATTACAATTTCATAATCATGGTATATCTATATATACTATTACTTCTCAAGTAAAACTCATACAATTTCATATTCTAGATCATGCACATCATGAAAATTCATATAATCATATTACATAATTATCATGATTATCTAACTAAGCATCATGAACGGTGCTCCGATACCACCGTAGGGTTTCGAGGGTCCATGCGCTGCGGAATAAGCAATAACTCGAAAAACCCCAAGCCCTAGAATCCGTTCTAGATGAATAATTAAGAGAGATGAAATAGAATTACCAACCTTGAATGCTTTTGCCTTTGATAAACTTGACCCAACTCCGTTGAATGATCTTGTTAATCCATGATGAACGAGCGGGAATCACGAACCAAAGATCTTGATGAACGAAGATCCTCTATGTTTATCCACGCGGAACGAACCCTAGAACTCTTCTAGGAGGATTGCTAGATCCAATTGATTGAAACACCTTTCAATCAATGAAGAACAATGGATTTGGTGGTGTTTGATTCTCAATTCTCAATTGAAATCTCCCACTCTAAGTGTTTCTCTCAAGCCAAAACGTTCTAATGACGGCTAGGGCAACCAGGCAACTATTTATACGTTACAAATAAAAGCCCTTTGCGAAAACCCTAAAATCAGGCCATTTACGTATCGAGTCCGAGCCCGACGGACGACTCGTCCCCAGGGCACGAGTCGTCCCCTCTGCAGCTCCCATCGATCCTGGCGTCCCTGCAAGAGGCACGACTTGGCTTAGCTCACGGGACGAGTCGTCCCTTTGGGCACGACTCGTGCCCCGAAGCACGAGTCGTCCCCAGACACTCCCACCGAACACAGCGTCCCTTCATAAGGCACGACTTGGTTCGGCCTTGAGACGAGTCGTCCCCCGAGCCCGAAAACCCATTTTCTTCATTTTTGACAATTCGTTCGATGCGTGTGACCCCATAGGACCATACTATGTTGGCAATGAGTCCGATCACATCGATCCTCATAAGACATGAGCGGACTCTAGAAAGCCATCATGCCTACCCAAATAGTATGATTATCAAGTTCGATTTTCCTACATAGAACATATCACAATCCCATTGTCACACGATGTTATATTGAACATGAGTCATGGTCCACGTCAACTCATATTGTTCAATGCTTTCTCATTATCAAGTAAATTGATTAATCGAATGACATTAATCACATTAATTCATTCGGGCATGGCCATGCACTACATCAATCTTACTTACGAGTGGCCAAGCAAACATCTCTCTTTACGAGGGACAATTTCCATCTTGACTTATCATTCTTCCCAACAAGAATCATACCATGCCAATGATAGCCCTTATTGTCATCCGGTTAAAGATAACGTTAAACTATATCAAACATGATTTTCATCAAGCGGAAGACGATGATAATCTCAGGTCAAAGGATATCAATGATATGACTATATGAGATTTAATTATGACATATGACCATGACATAAATCTCATAATGGGTCAAGTCCAGTACCTTGTTCTCTAACAAGTACCCATGAATCTAATGTGCATCTCCATGCATATAATCATCATATGATTATCCATTAGACTTCATACTAGTGCTTCATAAGTACTAGGGACACGATTATTATAACTAAACATGCAAACACATATAATAATCAAAGAAGCAATCTCATATATAAATGAACAATGACATTACATAAAGGTCTATCTCTATAGGCCTAGGGCACTAACACCTACATAAACCGTGTCCCAGGATGGAGGGTCCCAAAATATACTTTTTTAAAAAAAAACTTTTCTTTATTATACTTGAAAAGTAAACCACCCTTTTCAAAACAATTTCTAAATAACCTCACTACACGGAGGTGATTTAAAAACATGTTTTAAACACATAACCTATTTAAGTTACAACCACTACAATCTACAGGCTTACACAAGCCAACTGTTAAACAAACCAACTCCACCACTGATTACAACACAATCTACTGAAAATGTTTTATAACAGTTTTTCAGTATCAATAACCATAACTACTCCCAACTCCCACACAAATATATACATACCCTGACAACCCAAAATAGGATCCAAACTCCTTCCCGGCCTCACCGGAATGGTCCGCCTGTCTCAGCTGAATCTAAAACAGTAAAGGGAGAAGGGGTGAGAATAAATCTCAATAAGTTATTATGCATGCAACAATATGCCATATAACATGCAACACATAAACATGTTGCTATATATCACCTTGGGAAACAGTAAACACTTTACGTTACCTTTCTCGCCTGACTTGTAAGTCATATAATCTGCAACACTAAACAGGTTGCTCACAATCATACTGGTAAAATGGTAAACACATTATGTCACCTTATTTTTACCTTTTCCATCTGAATCATATATCATATAACGGTGGGAGTAATACTCCACTCACTTGTGAACTGCTGATTGCACATTCACGCTCTATACGATCTCTATCTGAGACCCATATAGGCAACGGTGGGAGTAGTACTCCTCCCTTTTGTGTGAATTGCTGCTTGCATACCCACGTCTTATAAGACCCATTTTCTAGGGAACCATATAAGATATCAGCAATGCTATGAAATGACTGTACAAATCCATAGAAGCTGAGAACAGTCACAGGTATAAGGAAATCTAAGCACCTTATGGAACACATCCTCTAAGTGCTCTCATCCCATTTACCCATGAGAAACGGATACATGTATAAGAAATATACCCCCGTGGAACGGTCACAAGTATACGGAATATACCCCCGTGGAACTAACAGTTGTAGCCATATTCAAGCACATGATAGATACTTGAAATTAATCCACACCTTGGGATATCAATATATAATATGATATTTATTATTCATGCTAAACCAATCACCATAGTGCACATATATATTTTACACTATTGAATAACAACAATCCAATGACATAGTATTAATACTCATGCCTAAACAACGAGAACAGCGCAACACGTATTGACCCATTATGTGCACAACCACTCATGAATATGCAACCACATATAGGCACAATGGATTACATATAAGCCCTACATATTCATGCTCAATCTCAAGAAGTAGTGCAACATATATTTCACGCACTATCCAAACCAGTAATCCCATATAGGTAACCACGTAGGGGTACAATATAATATAAGCAACCCTACGCAATCGAACCCTAAGGTTGAACACTTTCTATAAAGGTTCTAACCTAGCAAATAGTGTAATACACATTTTACACATCACTTGAACCAACCACCAGGTAAATACAATCAGGTAAGGACTCAATGTATATCAAGTAATCCCTACCTATTCATTATACGCTATATAATCCAGTGACAGTGTATTAATACCCTTGCCCAAACCAAGTCAAGTAGTGTTATCCATTTTAACGTACTATAACCCCATAACCATCTAGGGTCAACCACGTAGGGGTACAATATAATATAACTAGCCCTACGCGGTCACAATACAACATTAAACACCTTCTCTTAAGGTTCCAAGTTCAAATACCAAGTTTTATTAACTTTGGTTCAAGTTTCATAATCGCCTTCCAAGCATTTTCAAGACATTATTTAAAGCTCTTGCCAATATCATTTTGGCCCATTTCAAATTCCATTATATAGTACTCAAGTTGTACTAGTGTTATAGTTAAAGAGGGACTAAATCTATACCCTTTTGATTAGGTCCAAAAGCTTGCAAAGTTGCTAACAGGTTACAGTTCTGGGCACGACTCGTGCCTTGTCGCACGACTCGTGCCTCAACCCTGCACGACTGGATAAATTTTCATGACTCGTAACCAATCCTGGCTACATCTGTCGCACGACTGGATCAATCCGGGTCACGACTCGTGCTACAGGGCACGAGTCGTGCCCAACCCCAGATTCCACTATTCATTGTTGAACAACTTCAGTAACAATAAGAACAATAACAACTCCCTGTTTTAACTGCTACCAAGTGACCAATATCAGTCTATAGGAGTTATAATTCAATAATATACTTCCTCCATGTCTTACAACGTATATACAACATAGATACAACAACTTTCAATTGAATCCAAACCATATTTTTCCACCTTTCCTCCTAGTTATTTCCAGCCCCTATTTTCATCATTTAAGGGCCAAACAACTTGGATAAAATTGCCAAAACATATCATATCATCATAATATCATTTATATATTTTTTATGAACAGTTATTTGAAAGAATCATAATAACTTACCAAAATAGGCCGAAATAAAAATAAGATTTGATCGGCTCTAAATGATCTCCTCGCTTCCCTGAGCGATAATATGAAGTCCGAATTAAAAACGGATCACCGATTGATTTGTTATAATTTTTGGAAGGTAATTCTAGGTTAGTACCTTCTGGAACGGAAGAGAAGAACGTAGAAAGAAACAGAAGGAAATAATCCTTCTGATAAGAAAGAACTTGAATATTTATATATCCAAGTTACACTTTAGCTCCTCCTACTTTCAAGCTATTGAAATTACCCGGATTCGCGCGAGTGAAGGCGGTTGTCTTTCGCGGGGGGTTGGTGTCTGAGACCTCGCTTCATGGGAAGGAAAAATGAGGAGTCGCCACGCGGTTTTTGTATTTTGAGCCCAAACGTTGAGAAACGGCTTTAGAAAATGGTATCGTTTTTATTGGTAGCAAAAACTTAGGAAAAGGCTTTGAAAACGGGGATCATTTTTATTGGCAGCAAAAACGAGTAAAAAGCTTTTTGTACCAGAGATTGTTAGGTTCGGAGGTCAAGTTACGTTTCGGGTAGAGTATGACGAGATCGCCCGAAACGCCTCGCATGACGAGTCTTTCTACCTTTCTCGAAATCGTGTGTGTGTGTGTGTGTGTCTTTTGAAATGGGGGCTTGAATGACAAGCTTAATCTTGGTTTGAATGACAAACGTTGATTAGGTGACTTTGTTTGAAAAGACGGCGTTTGAATGACAAACGTCGGTTTTGAGTTTGAAATGAGTGTTTGCGTGGCAAACGTCGATTTTGAGTTTGAAATGAGCGTTTGCGTGGCAAACGTTGATTTTGAGTTCGAAATGAGCGTTTGCGTGGCAAACGTCGATTTTTAGTTGAAAAGGAGTTCGAAGGTCGAACTCCGGTTTTTTGAACCAGGCGTGTCATTGTTAACGATTTTTACGGGAAAAACGCGTTTTAAATGATTTTGAGTGTCAAATGGCGGCTTTTAGTTTGAAGATGAGCATTCGGAGGCCAAACGTCATTTTGCGCGTTTTGAAAGAGAGTTCGATGGACGAACTCCGGTTTTGAACCGGGCATTACATTGTTAACGATTTTTACGGGAAAAATGCATTTTAAATGATATGCGATCAACGAATCGGGTTGCGACTCGGACTTTGAAAAGTAAATACTATCACGATCCAAACGGGTCGGACTTTGTAAATGACAGTATTTAAAGTGCGGTATCAACGGAATCAAACGATCCGGATTCGTAAATGACGATCAACGAGGCCAAACGGCTCGGATTTGTAAATGACGATCAACGAGGCCAAACGGCTCGGATTTGTAAATGACAGAAATTAAAATGACGATCGACGGATCGATCGATCCGGAATTGGTAAATGACGATAAAACAGTAAACGGAACGGGGTCGGAACGCCGTTTTAACCCGTGATTACTTCTCTTACGGAAAGAGAAGAGGATCGAGGGGCTAAAACGTATCGGACCCCGTTAGACGGAGGCGTCTACATTTCGATAACGACATTCGAAACGGTTGTAGCGACTGGCGCGTAAACCGAGACGGAACGAGAGATTTAGAGAGAGGGAGTTATACCTATGGCTAGGGTTGACTCCTTTGGCTCGGGAGGTGTGTACGGGACACGGAAAGTGATTCGAAAGGTTGTTTCGAAGTAGTAAGGTGCGTATTTGATTGAAATACGAAGGTTTCACGCGAATCGAGACAGAACGGAGGCTCGAAAGGGGTGAAATCAGTTTGGGCCGAGGGGGTGGTGAATTTTTGGTGTTAAAAAATCCTCCTCTTGCCTTTGACAGCAACTTCTATTTATAGGGTGAAAATTGTAGTAGGAGTTCGGACGGACTTGGACTGAATCCAGGGGGTTTTTGGGTATTTTGGAAATCTGGGGGACTTGCTGGCAATTTCAGGAAAAGTGCACAGGAGTCCTAGGACTTGACCGTATACCGGGGGTATTTTAGTCTTTTCCATTTGAATTTGATTGAAGGGTGACTAGAGGGAGGTGGCATGCGTGCCAAGTGTCCCTCTGAGTCACCAGCCATGTGGGATTTTGTCCCCCGGTCCCGGTTTTGTCCGTTTTTAAAATAGCAGTCCGGAAAATGTCCGAAACGCCCCCGGAAAGTGCCGAAAAATGCGTTTTTCAGGGAAAGCCATACTTTTACGTGAGATGACACGTGTTAAGTACGGTTCGACGTCGAGATGCACGGGGCAGTCCCAAGACGTCTCGTTGGCACAACAACGGGGAGTTTAACGAGTTCCGGTTAACTTGGAGCGGGCCAGTTAACGGATTTCGGTTAACTTTCTGACGGATTTGGACGATCCGGATTTGGGTACTTACAGTTAGCCCCTCAGCGACGTCACTTCCGAAGGAGGTGGGGTCATTGAAAAAGATAAGGATCCAAATCGGGATGCCTTACTTTGAAAGAGACCTGGGCGGTCAGATGGCTGGACCCTTAGCGGAAAGGATTCCTACATATCCCGAGCGGGAATCAAGCCAATCGTAGTTCGAAAGGGGGCAAGGGCCGCGCATGGGGACCTTGACCTGAGCGAGTCTGTTAGGAGGCGTCTAAACCTGGATGAGACCATTCACGAGGTACCTGTACCTGAATGGAGACTGTTGGGAGGCGTCTGAACCTGGGACTTCTGAAACCTTCGAGGGCGTGTGGCGCCTCAAACCGGAGTTGTGATGCTGACGAGGGCGTTCGTGCCTTGGGTCTTGGGCTTATTGCTGTTGCCAGGTTTATCTGCTGAGGATGACGTTTGGGCTTACTGGATGGCCGAAGAGGGATTGTTGTGCGGGCTTATTGCAACTGCCGCTGAGGTGGAACGATCGGGCTTACGACTGGCGGCCGGGGAGATGAATGTTCACTTGCTGAAGTGAAAAGGTGTTCGGGCTTACGAGGATGGCCGAAGAGGGATTGTTGCAAGGCGTTCGTGCCTTGGGGTTCGGGCTTATTGTTATTGCCGGGAAGACGAACAGCGAAGGTCTCGATAGGAGAGTGGAGGTCGGACCGCGAAGGTCGGAATTGACTGTTTGAGATGGGACCGTGAAAGGTCGAGATGGGGGATTGAAATTGGACCATGGAAGGTCGCGATTAAGAATTTGAAATCGGACCATGAAAGGTCGCGATTGAGACTTGAAATCGGACCGTGAAAGGTCGCGGTTGAGAATTGAGATCGGACCGTGAAAGGTCGCGATTGAGACTTGAAATCGGATCGTGAAAGGTCGCGATTGAGAATTGAGATCGGATTGTGAAAGGTCGCGATTGAGACTTTGAATCGGACCGTGGAAGGTCGCGATTGAGAATTGAAATTGGACCGTGAAAGGTCGCGGTTGAGAATTGAGATCGGACCGTGAAAGGTCGCGATTCAGAATTGAGATCGGACCGTGAAAGGTCGCGATTGAGACTTGAAATCGGACCGTGAAAGGTCGCGATTGAGGCTTTGAAATCGGACCGTGAAAGGTCGCGATTGAGACTTGAAATCGGACCGTGAAAGGTCGCGATTGAGAATTGAAATCGGACCGTGAAAGGTCGCGATTGAGACTTTGAATCGGACCGTGAAAGGTCGCGATTGAGAATTGAGATCGGACCGTGAAAGGTCGCGATTGAGACTTGAAATCGGACCGTGAAAGGTCGCGGTTGAGAATTGAGATCGGACCGTGAAAGGTCGCGATTGAGACTTGAAATCGGACCGTGAAAGGTCGCGGTTTAGAATTGAGATCGGACCGTGAAAGGTCGCGATTGAGACTTGAGATCGGACCGTGAAAGGTCGCGATTGAGACTTGAAATCGGACCGTGAAAGGTCGCGGTTGAGAATTGAGATCGGACCGTGAAAGGTCGCGATTGAGACTTGAAATCGGACCGTGAAAGGTCGCGGTTGAGAATTGAGATCGGACCGTGAAAGGTCGCGGTTGAGAATTGAGATCGGACCGTGAAAGGTCGCGGTTGAGAATTGAGATCGGACCGTGAAAGGTCGCGATTGAGACTAGAAATCGGACCGTGAAAGGTCGCGGTTGAGAATTGGAATCGGACCGTGAAAGGTCGCGATTGAGGCTTTGAAATCGGACCGTGAAAGGTCGCGATTGAGACTTGAGATCGGACCGTGAAAGGTCGCGATTGAGACTTGAAATCGGACCGTGAAAGGTCGCGGTTGAGAATTGAGATCGGACCGTGAAAAGTTTTTTATTGAGACTTGAAATCGGACCGTGAAAGGTCGCGATTGAGAATTGAAATCGGACCGTGAAAGGTCGCGATTGAGACTTTGAATCGGACCGTGAAAGGTCGCGATTGAGAATTGAGATCGGACCGTGAAAGGTCGCGATTGAGACTTGAAATCGGACCGTGAAAGGTCGCGGTTGAGAATTGAGATCGGACCGTGAAAGGTCGCGATTGAGACTTGAAATCGGACCTTGAAAGGTCGCGATTGAGACTTGAAATCGGACCGTGAAAGGTCGCGGTTGAGAATTGAGATCGGACCGTGAAAGGTCGCGATTGAGACTTGAAATCGGACCGTGAAAGGTCGCGGTTGAGAATTGGAATCGGACCGTGAAAGGTCGCGATTGAGGCTTTGAAATCGGACCGTGAAAGGTCGCGATTGAGACTTGAGATCGGACCGTGAAAGGTCGCGATTGAGAATATAATTGATGGTAAAAACCATTAGGAATTTTAACGTCTGGAGACGAGCGTTAGTGAAAACTAACTGGGAATTTATCCTCGGGGGATGGGGTGTTAGAAATGTCTAACTGGGGGAAATTTTACACTTTTGGGGGCCAAAAGTGGTAAAATTGAAACTGCGAAAAACTGAGGGGCCAAAGTGGCAAAAAATTTTCTGGTGCAGTAAGAGTCCGGCTGGACTTTTACTGAATTTGACAAAGCCCTATTCAGCGCCGAGGCCGAGGAAGAAGAAGTCATTTTCTTTCATTGTTGCCGGCGAGAGAGGAGAGAAAAGAGAGAAAAATTCCAACCCAAATTGCAAGTTTTGCTCGAATTTGTGAAGGAAATTTGCTATGGAAGGTGAAGGAGGACCAATGGCTCGCCACGGAAGGACTGATGACGAAAGAACACGGTTGGTTCGGACCATTCGAACCATTGCACATCCATTGAATCCGGCGGAGTTTTATCCGGCGAGGGATAGACACAACTCCAAGGATGGGATCGAGAGACAAGTAAGTTTCCTACAAATTCCATTAATTTTAAGAATGTGCATTCTTTAAATGTTAGAAATTTGCTAGGAATGAACTTAGGGATTTTGGTGCTTGAATTGGGACTTTTGAGTTTGCCATGAATTGTTGTCGAAATTGACTAGGATGTAGTTCAATTGACACTATGGGTGGATGACATAAAAATTTTGGTTGCAAAATTCCATGTCTAGATGCATTTTCCAAAATTAAAGTAGCTTTAATTCGGGACGGAGTAAATTTTCGAAAAATTCGAAAGAGATTTGAAAGTTCCGGATTCGACGGAGTTTTCGAAAGATTTTTGAAAGTTCCGGATTCGACGGAGTTTTCGAAATGTTTTGAAAGTTCCGGATTCGACGGAGTTTTCGAAGGATTTTGAAAGTTCCGGATTCGACGGAGTTTTCGAAATGTTTTGAAAGTTCCGGATTCGACGGAGTTTTCGAAATGGTGGGAATATACGTAGGAAATGAATGAGAACCGTATCTGCATTGCATCCTTTTGACATGCGTTGGTGCATTTCTGTTGACGTTGCTTCTGTCTTGTTTGCCTGCAGGGGACAGGGGAGGTTGATACTCACAACCAGAAGAGTCGGGGTGCCTTTGAGGCGGTGCGAGCATTGTGGGATATTATCCCGGATGTGGCTCGAGAGGGAGAGAGGAGTCCGCGGCAGATGGTGCTTGACTCCGGGTTGGTGGGTTCATCGGTGTTGTGGGCCTGCGGCAGTGATACGCCGAGGCCCAGTCCATGTATGTTGCTGAGTGAGTATTGGTGGGATACGACCCACACTTTCCATTTCGAGATGGGGAGGCGACGGTGACTCCCACGGATTTTGCCGCTATCACTTGGGTTGCCGACTTATGGCAACACGCGGGTGTGGGTTGATGGTTACACCCCGGAGCGGTTATGCAGGCTGCTTTGGGTTTTGATATTACCGATGCCGGGGCTTAGGCATTCGGTACGAGGCCGATGGAGAGGCATGCGGAGGCGGGTGTCGCCGCTTATCTGCTGGGTCCTTGAGGATGACCGCGGAGCGCTGGCTCGAGGGTTCCTTTGGTTTGCGGCTGTCGGCGACTTTATTCCCGACTTCGACACGTCTTGTCACTTCCCTTTGCTCGGGTCGCCGGTAGACTTGGATGCCGTGAGGGTTTGCGTGGGGGAGGCTGGGTGGCCGAGCTCTACCATTCCACGGACGGAGTTCTCGCGGGGAGAGGAGCACTCCTTTAGGCTTTCACGCTGTCTTGGATGTAAGTTTACGTACTTTTTCTCTTCCTTGCCTCTTTTATGTACTCGTATGTATACGCTTTATAGGCGACATAACTTTCCATTCTCTTGGTAGGTGCAGTGCTACGAGGTGTTCGGTCCGCGAGCTTGGGACATCAAGGAGCCGTACCGACTCCCTGTTCCCCGCCATGCCGATTTGGCGTAAGAAAGCAAGAGGGCGGTCTCTTCGAGAGTTGGCACTCGAGTGTCATACGAGAAGGTGTCTCGAGAGCGAACGGGAGTTCTACGAGAGGATCCAGTGACCTGGTGGAGTAGGTTCGATGTCGTCATTGTTCGGATTACTTGGCGAGACTACACGGCGGCGAAGCTCTGGTGGGACTTCACTGCGATGCCATGTATGCGGGGAGAGGGTGACTCGTCGGCATAGGCGGGGATCCCTTCCTTTGGTGCCGGTGGATCCTCCTTTGTACATGCGGCATCCCAGGGAGATGCCAGATGGATGAGTGGAGGGTACATACGGGCGTGTACTACACCGAGTACATCATAGCGGGGGCCGCCTATGATGCTTTCTTGAGATGAGTGAGGAGCCACGCAGTGCGGCATAGAGAGGCGAGGTCCACAGAGGTCCTCGAGATTTTCCGGTCCCGCGAGCTAGGCCGCGTACGAGGGGCTGGACGATTCGCGTAGGCGACTTGTGATCCCGCTCCCGGGTGAGCCGAGACCACGATACGGGCGGACCCCAATGCTTCGGTGAGCACCTTTTTTATTTTACGCATTTGATAGTAGCATTACGCAAATGTTGCATACGTACTTTACGCTTGCTTTCGATGACTTTCTGGTTCGCGGGTATCGGCCGTACGTACGATGATGCCGTAGGTGGTGGACGGGTGGTCCGCCTATGCTAGGAGGCTCGTGGAGTTCATGCGGTGCGGTTCCGGAGGAGCGTGGGCGTCCGTGATCGGGGCCGTCTAGGCGAGAGGTCGCTGCTCCCACGGCGGTGGGGAGGACTTTACACGGGGTTCGGCCGGTTCGCGGG
Source organism: Adenophora triphylla var. japonica (assembly GCA_022495995.1). Taxonomy (NCBI): domain Eukaryota; kingdom Viridiplantae; phylum Streptophyta; class Magnoliopsida; order Asterales; family Campanulaceae; genus Adenophora; species Adenophora triphylla. Next base: position 320,437 of record JAFEMH010002357.1, read on the forward strand.
TGGAACGGCGGGATTTGGAGCTTCTTCTTCGCGCACTCGGGCGCGAGAGGAGTCCTCGAGTTCGCGTACTCCGAGGGAGGCCCTTCGCCTATTCCCAGTGGAGGAGTTTGGCGAGTTCTGTTTGCGACGGATTCGGCGGCGGCGGAGCGGTACGTCGAGTGTACGGATGACGAGCGGGACTCGAGTAGTCCTACTTTTCTTGCTTTCTTTCTTTCTTGCTTTGTTTAGACAAAATGCATGTATTTGTCGGGAACAAATTTTGATTTGAACTGTATTTGCAAAAAGGCGCCCGTGGGGCGGAACACAGCTTCGCATATTTATTACGTGATCACCTTACATTATTTTTGGCAAATAAGGAAGTAGGTTAATCAAAATTAAATAAAATGAGAAATGCATTAAAAATTGAACGGGTCGAAAATTAAGCATGTATGCACTAATTATTAATTATTTGCACTTTGTTGCACGAGCAGGGGCGAAAGGGATGCTTGATATTTGTTGCATGAAACCATGGGCGACACGCAGATTTCTCAAAGGTGAACGAGGAGTTGCTTGGAAATGTTTCCAATTTAGGGGCGGTAGTGCAGAGTTGACCAAGTCAAGCTACGAGGAGTCCGGCCGGACTTGGAATGAATTTCAAGATTCTTTAAATTGCGGTTTCGGCTTTGCAATTGTTTAAGCTGCGCATAGTTTTTTGTTCATCCAGTGAATTCCTTTCCATTTCTTAAGGTTCCCTTCATTTTCGACATGGCTCCCTTTCCCAAGTTATCGTCTCGGATGCAAGAGCGATATTTGGACAACTTTCGGTGTGGGTACGAGAACCACACGAGGCGAGAACAAAAGGTTTTTCGAAGGATTACGGGATTAAATCTGTTTGGGCTTTGAAGGAGCTCATGCCAGTTGGGATCTTTTGAGAGCCACGTCTCGGTTGCAGGACGTACGGAGGAATGTGTACGGCTTTTTGTACAACGAAATCACTCTTACGTTTGAAGATTTCCGGGCCGTGCAGGAGGACTGAGGCAGGAACGACTAGTTCTTCCGTATCTTTGGTGGCATGGCCCTTTGTTGAGAAGCTAGTGTCTTTGTTTGGTATCTCATTTGGAGAAGCATACGGGATGCGTCTGAGATACTGGATTACGTTGACATTTCGGGGCTTGCCCGAAAGATTTGCCGGAGGCGAGGAGCGTCTTTTCGTGGGACGCGTTAGCTCTGTGCGCGATTGCAACTCTGTTCACATTCACGTCTCTGCGTGTGTGCCATCACAGCGTACTGGACCTAGTGAGGCGGTGCGGAGTGGGGAGACATCGTGCCGCTGGTCTTGGGCGAGACGTTCCTGGGCATAGGTCGGATGGCGACCGGTAGCCGATACATGTGGGGAGGGAGTCCCGCTATGCTTACCATGTGGTTGAGGGAGAGATTGCAAATGATTCCTGAGTAGCCAATATCTTGTGACGCTTGGTCTTTCTCGCGACGTCCTCTGGTGATAGGGGGCAATCAGGCTGAGCTGGAGCTCTGGATGGCCAGACTTTGCACGCATCATTTGCGATGGTGGGTTCCCCATTGGAAGTTACAGACTTGCAGGACCACTCAGGAGGGTGCATTGATCGTCGAGTGCGGGGCTGTCTCGAGCGTCTTTCTATATTCCATCATTGGTTACTGCGACAGTGCAGTGGAAGCGAGTGCCTTGGCGATCGAGTTATGCTTTGCTACCTTTGAGGTGGGATCTTTGCGGATGGAAGATCCTTCGACGCTATTGCGATCACCCGGTGGTGGCAATACGCGTCCTTTCTGCCGGGGTTCTCTTTCACCGGAGAGAGGGCACTGTGCATCGGCGATATATACGGGAAGTACGAAGAGTGTATAGGGGAGACACGAGATGGCTATCTTGTGGAGACGGAGTGGTGTTGAGTGCGATCACACTGGACGGCTCGACCTTGAGGAGGACGAAGCAAGGGCTAACCACAGGAATCGTGCGCGATGCCATGGGCTGATTATGAGGTAAGTGCTGATCGGGAGGCCAATCAAAGCACTATGATGATGGCTCGAAGCGAGGCGGCTCGAGACGAGCTAGAGAAAGGGCTGCGTTGACGGCCGCGGGCTTGACGGAGGCGTCGGGAAGAGTCCACCCGAGGTAGGAGGCCTACGGAATATTTCCTGCGAAGGTGAAGAACACTCGCCGGGGAAAAGGGAAGGGGAAGAAGGATGAAGGACCTAGTACGGGAAACTAGGTTGACCTTCTTGTCCAGTATCCACCCATTGTCATTGCGAGACACATTAATTGATTAATGTTTTATTGTAGTTTTGCTAGCGTGTAGCGAGTCAAGAGTTGACCGTGCTTGAACTCATCAAAGATTGTTTTAACCGTTATGAATTTGTAGGTTAAATGAAAAGAGTTTTTCGAAACACAAGCAATTGATGCTTATGGTATTTTTTTTTTGTTTTTTAGACCGAACCAAAGATGGCTGCCTACGTTCCCCTTTTACAATTGGACTAAGGGGCTCAGGTAACTGTAGTTCGACACTTTAGGTGAATTTGAGAAAAACAAAGATAAAAGAAGTGCGACCACTGTTTTTACTGGATCATTAGCGGGAATGTATCCGGTTGGGTATTACTCTTTTAGCACTTTAATTTCTTTGAGGGACGGTGTATGGGGAAGGAGAGTTGACTCGTGCTCTTCCTCAAACGAAGTATCTGCGGAGCTTGCTTCCGTTCACGGGGTTAACGAAAGGGTTTCCGTCCAAGTACGCTAGCTTCATGGCTCCTCAGGAGAAGATTCTTTGTACCACGAACGGTCCTATCCGAGGTAGGCTCCCACTTTCCGAGGGATTGGTGCAACGTAGGAGGCTTTTCCTTTAGCACCAAGTCGCCTTCTACGATGTCTTGGATCTTGACTTTCTTATCGAATGCTCGGGCCATTACGCTGCAGTAGGCTCGAGTGTGTTCCATGGCTTTCAATCTGCGCTCGTCGAGTAGAGCAAGTTCGTCGTGACGGCTCTGTAGCCATTCGACTTCATTGATCTCGTTTTCCAAGAGAACTCGGAGGGATGGAATTTCCAATTCCACGGGCAACATCGCTTCCATTCTGTAGGTAAGCGCGAATGGGGTCTCCCCTGTGGCGGTTCGGCGACGTTACGTATCCCCGAGAGGGCTAGATGTAGCTTTTCGGGCCGGTCCGACCTGCGGTGGTCATCTTTCGATTATCATGGCGAGAGTTTTGTTGGGCCTCTCTTGCACCATTGGTTTGTGGTACGTAAGGAGAAGACTTGTGACGTGTGACTACGGGTCGGTCGGTAGTTGGTCACAATTTCCTTTGAAGTGAGTCCCATTGTCGCAGATGATCTCGTTGGGCACTCCGTATCGGCACATGATGTTCTCTCGGATGAACTCAGCCACCTTTTTAGAATTCAGTACCTTGTACGATCTGGCTTCTACCCATTTGGTGAAGTAGTCGGCTGCGACTAAAATGAACTCGTGACCATTGCTCCTGGAGGAGTGATCTTGCCGATGGCGTCGATTCCCCATGTGGCGAAAGGCCGTGGCGTAGTCATGCGGTAGAGTTCATGAGGTGGGATGTGATTGAGGTTGGAGAACCGTTGACATTTGTCGCGGCTTCGGACGGCTGGATGCGATGCATTTCCATTGATATCCAATAGTATCCCATACGGAGAATGATGCGTGTCAATGCTCGGCGTTCATGTGCGGACCGCGAGTTCCGTTGTGAACTTCGTTCATTAGCTCGGCGCTTTTTCTTTGTTTACACACCGAAGGAGTGGCCCTTGGTGGCGCTTCTTGTACAACATACCCCCGTAATGACGAAGTGGGATGCCGGGCGTTTTAATGCCATCATGTTTTGGCTTTGATCCCTTCTTTGTATTTTCCATCTTCATTTGTGAAGGAAGCTTCTCCGCTTTGGAAGTGCTGGTAAATACGATTGTACCGGGGTTCGTCGATCGTTTCTTTTTCTTTTTCGATCTCATAGCAATAGGCGGGTGTTTCCCGTCTACCTATTACGAGGGGTTTCTTTGCGTTTCCATCGGGAATTTCGACAAGAGGCGAGGTTGCCGGGCGTCTGCGAGCGGTTCTGTCTCTTGGCAAATAGTGAAAAGAGATGTCCTTGAAGCGAGCAATGAGCTCTTCCATGTATGCGTGGTACTTCGAAGGCGAGAATCTACCGTCTTCCATTTGTTGGACACTTGATTGATGATCAATGCCGAGTCTCCATATACATCCAGCTCTGAGATGTTGCGCTCGAGGGCGGCTTCCAAACCTACTGCACAGGCTTCGTATTCTGCTGCATTGTTGGTTGCTTCGAAATTCGGCTTGATGGCTATGGGAGTATGCTCGTCCTTGGGATCGACAAAGAGCATTCTAATGCCATTCCCCTTCTTGTTGGCTGCCCCATCGAAGAAGAGTTGCCGGTGGTTTGCGCCTGTCAAGTGAAAAGATTCCGTCGTCAGGAAATTGCGGATCGGGACCCTTAGGTTCATTGCTTGGGAAGTCGGCCGGGTGATGCGCCATTACTCTCGCCCTTTGTTGATTTTCGACCATGTACTTGATGTCGAACTCGGCCCGGGAAGAATGACCACTTGGCTAGCCGCATTGACGAGAGATGGCTTGTCAAAAAGATATCGGACAGGGTCCACTTTGGAGACCGGGAGCAGATGCGGCTGCATGTAGTGTTTCGGTTTCCCGACTACCCATACCAAGGCGGTACAAGTTTTCTCGATGCTTTGAGTAGCCGAGTTCACTTCCTTGAAGCTTCCGGCTTACGAAGTAGATTGCATGCTCAACCTTGGAATCTTTGCTCTTGTGCCGGCATTGCTCCGATTGACGTGTGCATTGCTGTCGGATACGGGAGTAGTGGCTTGTCTTCATGTGGCGGGCACAGAAATTGGGGGATTAACCAAGTAGGTCTTGATCTTCTCAAAAGCTGTTTGGCACTCGGAGTCCCATTTGATGTCGGCATTCTTTTTCATCGGTTTGAACATGGGCTCGCAGAAGATGTCAAGCGGTTGATGAAGCGGCCCGATATACCTTGAAGCCTTCCCATGAAGCTCTTTACTTCTATCGGGGTTTGAGGCGGCTTCATGTCGATGATGGCCTTGATTTTCTGGGATCGGCTTCTATACCTCTTTACGTAACCATGTACCTCGGTACCTTGCCGCGCTTGACGCCGAAGGTGCACTTTGCCGGAGTTTAGCCTCGTGGAGTGCTTTACGAGTACGGTGAAGAACTTTCCTCGGATCTGTCATGTCTTTGCATGTCACGATCCCTTGGAGTGGATGATCATGTCGTCTACGTATACTTCAATTTCCTTGTGAATCATGTCATGGAAGAGAGTACATTTGCGGCCGGTGGTAAAATAACCCGGCGTTCTTTCGGCCAGAACGGGCATGACCATGTAACATTATGTCCCCCATGGAGTGGTGAAGGCGATCTTGGCACGATCCTCCTCGGACATCTTGATACTGTTGTATCCAGCGAACCCGTCCACGAAGGACTTTGCTTCGAAATTTGTCGTGGTGTCGACCGGCATGTCAATGTTAGGCAATGGGAAATCATCTTTAGAGTGGCCTTGTTGAGATCCCGGAAATCCACGCAGATACGACCTTTCCGTTGGCCTTGGTGGCCGTCACGATGTTGGAGAGCCAAGTCGGGTACTCAATCACTCGATGAAACCAACTCGGAGCATTTTCTCAATTTCTTCTTTAACTTGCAAGGACCACTCTGGCTTGATCTTGCGCGGCTTACATTTGACAGAGGCTTGGATTCGGGATCCGGGAATTACATTGCTCCACGATTGAGGGATCGAGTCCTGGCATGTCCTGGTATGACCAGCGAACACGTCAACATACTCCCGGAGGAGGCTTATCGGGGCTTCTTTTTCTCGCATCGACGAAGAAACCGCCCACTTGTGTCTCTTTAGGCTCTTGCGGCGACCCCGGAGTTCACTTTGGTCATAACCTCTTCGGCGGCTTGGGCCCGGTTGTCCTCTTGGTCAACTACACGCTCGAGAACTTCTTTAATGTATTGTTCGTTTAATGTTTCGCTTCTTTATCAATTGAATTATTAACGTCTTTTAAGTTGTTTGTTAACTTATCGGTTGTTAAAGTGGCAATGAGAGGATACTCCGAAAGGTCGAGACTTTTCATTAAACAAGAACGGGAATACATGATTGGCTACAACATTATAGTCCTCCGCGTAAGGCCGTTGGATGACTCGGAAGGGCCGGACTCGACAAGGAGCCCGGCTCGAGAGGGTTTGAGACCGAGTTTAGGGAGATGTGGGTGCGGGCCCGGCATGTCTTCCAATTCTGCACAGCTTGCCCTTGGTCCGGTGAAAGTTACCCAATTTTTGGTGGCATTCTTTGGATGCTTGATGAGGGTGCGGGGATCGAGAGGCTTGGCCTGCTGTCCCAATCATGGCGATCATGCTTTGTTGTCGGAGCCCCGGTCGATCAAGTTGGGCGGCTCCATGACTTCTTCAAACAAGACTCGTAGAAATTTGGTCCACTGAGAGCGTCTTCTATGAATTACGGTTCCTTACGCTTTGGACTTACTGTCTCGAATGTGGCCTCGGTGGCTGATCCGAACAATTTGTTTCCCATGGAGAGTACCTTGAGTTGTTCCTCCAAGTGCAGGATTCCCTTGAATGTGTACTCATGCTTTGGTGTGGTGGCGGTTGGTCCGGTAGAGCCGTAATGTCGAGGAACGCTCCCCTTATCGGATTAGCTTTGAGTCCTACGAAACGCTTGAGGTCCCGTGCTAGGCTGTTCCATTCTTCATGTAGTCTCCGTACTGACTATCTCTGCTTCTTTCTCATCTTCATCAGTTCCACTGTCGGTCCCCTCAGTTCTGCTGTCGGTTTCGCTGTCGGTCCCCTCAGTTCTGCTGTCGGTTCCCTTGTCGGTCCCCTCAGTTCTGCTGCTGGTTCCCTTGGTGAAGTAATGAGCGAGGTCAAAGCTGTAAGGCCGGAGATTGGGTGTGCCGTCGGAGGTTCCCCTTTTGCGGGCTGTTGCCTTGGTGCGGGCGAGCCTTTTGTCTTCCTTGATGTCAGCCGGTGTTGGCACGTAGCCAAGCCCCTGGACCGTGGTGTGGTCCTTGACTTCAATAACTTGGTGTTGGCCTTGCAGCCTTTTGTCGAGCCCCAGTCATGGGATGAAGTTCATGAGTTTCATCATCCTCATGGCGGGAGGAATCGATCGTGAGGCAGTGGAAGGTCCACGTTGCATATTTGGATCTTGGAGGTCTCCAAAGTGAATCCGATTAATGGCATGCCGTCATTATGCTTGATTTCTAACACTTTGGAATGTCGTTGGTGCTTTGGTCCCCTCGGTGGTGACATTTGTCGCCGTAGGCGTAGTTAGCTCGTTGCCTTGCATGAACTTGAGGCAGCGATGAAGGGTGGATGCCACGCCATTGATTTGATGCAGCCGGGGACGCCCCGGGATGGGCTGTGAAAGTGATTGGAATGTCCAACACTTGGAATTCGGTGGGGATCACCCGCTTGCCGAACCGAGATATTTAGAGTAGCAACCCCGAGGCGTGTACGGGAAGTAGAGTCATAGGCCTTGACGGTGTGGATGAAGGCTTAAGATGCTGTGGGCTTGATGTCAAGCGGGTCCATCATCTTGGCGGGCAAGACATTCATTCCGGAACCTCCGTCTACCAACACGCGGGGAAGGCGACGCTCGTCCACGGGGACTATGATGTAGAGCGGCTCATTGTGATCATCCTCAAATTTTGGAAGGTCCAAATAGTGAAGGTGATAATGTTGCCATAGTGGATGTTGCCGATCATCCGAATGACTTCATCCGGGGTTGCGTCCACGGGGACCATGGTACGGGCCGAGGCTTTCCTCTAGCTTGAGCTTGTGAGGATAAGAGGAGGTGAGCAGAGACCAAAGGGAAATGTTCGCTGAGTGCGCTTGGTGAGTGAGGATCGGGTCCTCTTTCAAGGAATTTGCGTCTTCGGGCTGGCCGGATTGCAGTCGGCTCCGTCGGCTTTTTGGTGGCCTTAGGTGGTAATGCATGGATTTGAACCGATCGGGTTAGACGCCGACATCAAGTTTGGTCCCTTCGAGCAGCCGCTTACGAGTTGAGCCATAGTTAGAGGAGGATTCCTCGTAGCATAGGGCCATATGTCTTCCCTCAACTCATTGATTGTGGATGAATTCCCGGGAGCTTCGGCGGCTTGACGGATTCTCGGGTCCCCGGATATGCGCTTGGATGCCTCTGCGGGAGGTAGCCTACGGTTGTACGCAGCTTGTTCGAATGTCGAGTGCACAGGTGGTTACTGGCTGAATCGTGCGTTCTTGACCCTCAGGGGAGGTTGGAGAGTTCTCGGCTCAAGCGAACGGTCTCCTTGATCTCTTCACGGTATATCGCGTTCCTTTCCTTCTTGCTGAGCATACTCAGGGCATTCTGGAGTTGGGTCTGGCGATACTCGTTGAATGTGCGCTCGCCGAAAAAAGAAAAGGAGTCGCCACGCCGTTTTAAGAGGAAACATTGAAAACCTTTTATTTAGAGAAAATGGGTTCGGGGGTCAAGTTACGTGTTGGGAAGAACCGAGGGTTCACCCAACACGCCTCGTCCATAGACGAGTCTTTCAATGTTCAACAATCAATTCATTCAAAAGTGTGTGCGAAATGTGTATGACAAGAATATGTATGAAATGCATAATAGTGCTTTGTTTTATTACTCGAGAAGGGGAAGTACAATTTGTAAGCCATTGACTCTGGGAGGCCACATCCCACTTTACATCGAGGACAAACAGATTACAACTGAAATAATAGTCTCTACATAGGGCACGTTGTGTCGCGTGACACAAGACTGATGAGGTTTGTTGTGTCGCGTGAGATAACCTTGTGTAAGTACCCAAATCTGGCTCATGCCTTCCGGTTAATTTTCCCGACATTTCGGTAAGTTTTCCGGTAATTCCCCGGACTTTCCTAGTGTTCCGGAAATGTCCTGGAACAGTCCAAATTTAAATTAGGGCTGTAAGGAGCCTTCCTAATTAAGAAAACACGTTTTTCTTAATTAGGGAGAAGCTTCTAGAATAATGCCACCTTGCATGGTTCTAGAATGCTGAGTCATTGTGGATAAGACCGCACGGCCTCATTTGCGAAAGGGCTGCGGCCGCACGGCTTCATTAGCCTTATCCAGGTACCTATAAATAGAGCCCTCCTCTACCCATTTTAATCATCAACAAGAAGCATAATACTGTCATAATACGAAGAAGATCCCCCAAGGAGCTGCTGGAAGTCCAAGAAGGTGAAGAAGAAGCTCAAGAAGCCATCTCCCTCCTCCTTGAAGACCCAAGAAGAACCTCTCCTCCTAGCTCCGTCCGAAGAAGCGAAGGAAACGATTGGTAACCTCGCACGCCCTAACCTTGCATTTTAATTGATATACTTGCTCATTGCATTCATATATCTTGCTTGGGACTTGGCATTTATTCATAAAGATCATATCTTTATCACCCCCTTTCCCCTTTGCATGCATTAAGACCTCATTTGTCATAAAAATGTAGTCTTTTTCATAAAGGTGCATCCTTTGCACCTAAAATCCCTATTTTCCAATAAAAATGTCATCTTTATGCATCATTTGCATATAAAGATCAAATCTTTTTCAATAAAAATGCATCCTTTGCATCAAAACCCCTTTTTCAATGCATCATTTGCATAAAAATCAAATCTTTATGCATCATTTGCATAAAGATCATTTCTTTAAATCAAAAAGCATCATTTGCTAAAACCAAAATGTCATCTTTTCATTAAAGAGTCATTTTGTATCATGCATTCCCCTTTCCCAACCTTGGAACGGACCGGTGTAAAAGTTCTCATCTTTGCATCGTTCCTTCCATTAAGGTTCATGATTTCTTTAGGAAAAGGATAACCTTGAACCCTATATCTCCGATTATCGCTTAAGAATGAGTATGAAGCCTCTATACGAGCTCGGCCGTCTTAAAGCGTAGGATTGATGGGCTAAGGACATTCCTTCCTAAAGAACCTCATCTTTGACCCAAAGAGTCATTCTCTCGATCACGCAAGTCCCGAGGGTCCCGAGGCTTTAAAATGCGATGATCATAAGTCATAAGATGAGGACGGGATCATAATCCCAAATACATAAATTCCAAGGAATCCCGGCGACAACCAACAAATGGTTTGTACGTCAGGAAGACAACTTGGGACATTCCCCCTTATTTTCAAACACATGCACACAAAGAAAGCACGCAAGCAAACACGATTAATGAAATCTAGGGAGACTTGCTCGGCAAGGCACTTTGGGTGAACGCCAAACGTTCTTCCCGAGGGTAACTTAACCTCCGAACCCATAAAACCTTTTTCAAAGTTTTGAGGTAATCAAAATGGCGTGGCGACTCCGTTTTTCAAATAACTCGGATGTCTTCAAACTCGCGTGAATTCCAATAAACAAAAATTTTGGGCACACATTCACGGTTTGGCGACTCATTGGGGATCATCCCAAAGGAGAAAAGCTTTATTTTCAAAACAAAAGTCGATACTTGGTATATAGGTGGACCCCACTTACCCTTCTGTATCGCTCCCTAACCCGGGGCTTGGGATAACAAGGTGGTTTAACAATCCCACGTACCAGTATCCCTTTTTGAAAAAAAAAATTTTTGAAAAAAATACAAAAAGCTTTTCCCTTTGAGCGGGTTAGACTCCCATCGCCGATTTCATTAATCGTGCTTGCTTTCTTTTACCATGCATTGCATCATTTGCATCTTGGAATGCATGCATACTTTGAACGGGAAACAACCCGAAAAATAGCAAAAGGAGTGGAACACGGAAAATTGATCCATGCGGTCGTACGGCTAATCCTCATAGGATTCGACCATACGACCTCGGTGGCAATTCCACCGGGAAAAATCATGGTTAATCAGCGGTCCTAGCGGCTTGGGGCTATTCGGCTCCATGGCGGGGGGCTCCCGAGAAAATTTACGTGCTTATGTGTTGCATTTTCCCCGTCCAGAAAATCATTCCTTTAAAACACATTTATGAAAATCTCTGTTTTAACTCAAAAGGAACAATTTTAGGAGACCGCACCTACGCGCACTTTGATATATCTGTACACTTTTGCACGCACGTCCCTCAAAGGCAGGGTGGTTCCAGTGCGATCACGGACGGCCTTACGATGCTCCGGGCGCGCACGGAATCATCCCAACCTCCCATGGCGGCCGGTGTCGACCAATGCACGATCCGTGTCACACGTTTCAAAAATCCGTGACTTTTGGTTGGTTTTTGGTCTAGTCAGGTGTCATATAGCCCGGTTGCATACCCACGTAAAGGTCAAGCCTTAGCTCATAACGGAAGCCAAGATTTTCGCTCAAGCGAAATTGCGAAATTCCGACAAGGAAAAATCGGTGGGATCTTGACTCAGACATTGACTATTGACCTTGACCCGCACGGAATGCGTAAAGAGTCAAGACCAAGTCTTTGCCAAAATAAAAGATCTTTCGCTCAAGCGAAGCTACGCCAAAATTCCGACAAGGAAAAATTGGCAAGATCTTGACCGGCATTGACTTCGATTCGACTCGCGCCTGCGTATGCAACGAAGTTCAATGTGACCTTTGTGTCATCCGGCTTTTGCCGCCCAGACCCATGCCTATTATATTCTCGGACATTACCGAAAGTCAAAAACCGTCATTCGCTCAGCGAAACTCTGTCAAAGATCCGTCGAGCGAGAGAGACGAGACTTTCACGGTATTGCCTTGACTATAATCCGCATCGCTCGTGCGTTGAAAGGTCCTATGACCCGCTAGACCCGATAGGAGCGTTCTTTACTCTCGGTCGGTGGGATCCGCGTGCCACTATAGGACCCTCGCCGGCTGTCCACCACAGGAGGTCGAAATACGGGTGGAATACGAGGGCTTATAGACGTAGTGACGGAACCCGGCGATCCGGGATCTAGAGTAGTTGTGAAAAAAGAAGGGCGAGAACCCCTTTTCCAACCAAATAGATATTAATAAAAGACAACTGTTTTAAGTAAACTTGAAGATTCTAATTTGCATATTGCACAGGCCTTCGACTAAACACCTACCCGAGTCTAAACCTTTCCTATCCCTTTCCGCGGCGAGAAAGAAGTGGGTGAGAACAGGGTCGGCGACTTGTTAGCGCGAGAATCCTCGAACGGTTCGCAGAATCCTCGGTTTCATCGGTTCGAGAGTCGAGAATGACCGATTTGACGACTTGATCTTTGGTTTGGGTAACCGAGATGACTAGGGAAGAAGAGCTAGCCTATAACCAATACCCTCCCCCATCTTCATATAACCCATTACGAAAACTGTCCTTTCTCGAGTCTTATCCAATACCCCAAGCCATTAGGGTCCAGACACCCTCGCTTCCTCTAAATCCCTCCATGGGACCCTTTTCCTCCTTTCGGCCCGAGCCAAATTTCCCTACCTTGGAATCCCGGTGCCGGTTTGACCTTTCCAATTTTGTCAACGCCTTTGTGAATTTGCCTACCTCTCGAGATAGCTACGGCGAAGAGTCGGTCGGGAATGAGAATAGGAATGGGTGGATTCTACGGTGATGATGACGGTTCGGTAGAAGGAATGGACTTGGAGCCTACGGAAGTGAAACCGAAGGGCAAGATGAGAGCGAAAGCCACGAGACTGGAACGAGGGGATGAAATCACTTCAAAGTGTGTCTGCGGCCTATGCAAAGGCTCGGAGAAGGATGAGGTAGTGTATGAGTCCTATATCCTAGAGTTCAATACTCCGTACAAGGACTTGGTAGGTGAATGGAGAGACTTGATCGAAGCTTTAGCCAAAAGAGGGAAGTGGGCTCCTCCGCGATCTAGAACATGTAAGTGTCGCGAAGCCAAACTCTCATCGGGAAGGGTAGACTCTATCACGGTGTTAGTAGTCACTCCTGAAACTTGGTACGAAGAAGAATGTATGGATGCCTTGGAAAGAGTCACGAGTTTAGAGGCGACCCGGTCCCCTTTATGTCCTACGATGATAATGATGTCTTCTGGTAATCCACTGGCAGGAAGAGTCGAGATACCCCTCATATGGCGTCAAGTATCCCGACCTGCTTTTGCCCTCATTGGTCATAAGAGCCAAGACGAAAGTTCCCACGAGAGCTACTTGTAGTGACAACGATGAAGACACGGTCGAAGTGCGGAAGGGACAATAGAGGAGTGGTTAGCCCGGAAGCCGAAAGCCCGGAAAATATCTCGACGGTAAGGAAAAGGAACCCGCCATGAGGTTTGACCCCGCGAAATCCTTATTGATGATGGAATTTCCCATTTCGGAAAGTGTTTAGCCAATGTCCAAAATGCCGTCAAAGGTTGACCCCGGGGAAAGAAAAGACATGCTTGACGGTGATGAGGAATGTGATCCTACTCTGTTAAAGAAGTTGCTAGGATCGGATGAGAAAGCCATTTGCCAAGCTCCAAAATCCGGAAGTGATAATTCTTGTTGCATCTTGACTTTGAAAAGTTTGAATGAGGCGTGAAAGCTTTAAACGGAGAATGTGAAAAGGTCAAAAAGCCGGTAACACAGGACCGGTCGGGAAGCCGCCTATGCTTCCGACGGCGCCGTCAATCGAGATCAATCAGCGAAATTGGCCATACGCCGGTAAGAATCCGCCTCGACTTTGAAAGAATTGTGAGAATCCTCCGGTAGGAATGATGACCAAGGAAAATCCAATGTCTATGTGATGACTCGATGCAGACGAGATGAGTATTGAGCGGCCTAGGGGTGACAAAAGGAATGCCGTCTCGGAACCAAAGACGAGATAAAAGACCTTATAAGCTAGAAGCGAGAAAAGCGACTCGATAAGGAGGATCCGATCCTAACTCGGTTGAAGTGTACCCAAGCCAATATCTCCTTATGGTCCCTGTTAACCTCTTCGTACCCTCATAAGTTGAAACTAGAAGAAAGTTTGGCCAAGACCATGGTGCCCGTAGATGTCACCCACGATGAGGTCGTCCAAATGATTGGAAATATCCACTATGGAAACATCATTACCTTCCGGAATTGGACTGCCAAAGTATGGGGCTAGTCACAGAACCTCTTTACATCACAGTCCGAGTTAGAAGAGCGTCGGTGCCACGAGTACTAGTTGACGGGGGTGCAATGAATGTCTTGCCGGCTAAGATGATGGATTTATTGGATGCGAAGCCAACGGACTTAAAGCCTTCTAGTCGGACTATTAAGGCCTATGACTCCCTTTGCACGGTCGGTTTTGGGGATCGCCACTCTCAAGATGTGGTTCGGAAAAAAGGTCATGGATGTTGATTTTCAAGTTATTGACATTCCAATTTCATTTCTTGCCTTCTTTGGGACGGCCTTGGATCCACCGGATAAACGGGGTAGCCTCTACTTTACATCGGTGCGTCAAATTTCGGTCGAGTGATGGAACTATCACCACCATTTATGGGGACGGTGTCACGATAGAAGGAACCGGCAGGGGACATCCCGATATTGGAAATCAAGCATGATGATGAAGGGTTAGCATTGACCGGATTCTCAGTAGCTTCTTCCAAGGCACAAGTGTGTTGCCTTGACCTCACCACTACTTAGATAAAATCCCTCTGCCCGTGAGAATGATGCGAAAAATGAGCTATCTTAGGGACTTGGATTGGGTAGAAGACTTCAAGGTCGTAACACCATCATTGATGTGAAGGAGCGAGACTACCGAGATATGGCTTGGGGTACAAACCAAACTCTCGGGATGCCGGGAAAAGCTAAAGGCAAGAAAGGTGAAGGGATCCGGCTCCATCCTTACGATCTGTCTCGACCCATTACTTTATAAAAGGAGGGACACAATATGATGAAAGTGATCGCCGGATCTCCTTGCGAAAACCCTTCTAGAGAACCTTGAGAAAGTTAGGGGAAAGCCGGCCAATCCCGTTCGAAGAATGTTCCTTGATTTGCCGAGATATCCACAGGGCTACCACTACCGTTCGAGAATGAGTACGTCTTCAAAGGAAATCCGGCCGGTGTCAAAAGGTCGGCATCGGGACAATGGACTTCTCCGCCTTTGAGTTAGCTCTTCCAAAGATCGGCCGGATAGAAGGCTGCCGGCTGGTGAAGACGATCGGTGGGGTTTGCAAGAGTTGTTTGACGAAGAAGCACAAATCCCGAGACTTGATCGACTTCGATTCGAGATGATGAGATAGTTGCCGTTATTGGAGACGATGGTGAAAGTCATTTTGATCCTCGCACTTTGGTGACTAAGGCAATGCCATTGAAGAATTGGGAGACATTCTCGGGGCCGATAGCCTTGATCGACGGCAAATGATCACGGAGCTTGGATTGGTACCGTCCTCCTCAACCCGGTCGTGTCAAACACCACATTTGTTGTCTATTCGGTTGAGTCGGGAATCTTCGAATTCCGAGTCCTCGAAGTCATCCGAAGGCCTCACGCTGAGGATTATGAAAAATGTAATCGATGTCATCTTTCCCCTTATCTTGAATGAAATGACAAATCTTTACGATTATCCTCTTATTGCCAACTTAACAAATGATAAATTAACTCAAAACTTAACAACGATTAATAATGAATCATTTGAACAAGATGCAAACACACTAAACGAACAATACATTAAAGAAATCTTTAAGCGGGTTTCGAAAAAGAGGAAAACCGGGCCCAGTTTGCCGAGGAGGTTTTGATAAGTGTGAACTTGGGTACTATTGAGGAACCTAAAGAGACACGAGATTGGAAGCTTCTTCCGGGGTTGAAAGGGACAGATTGATTGAGCTGCTCGGAGAATACGTCGACGTGTTTGCATGGTCATACAAAGATATGCCGGGGCTAGACAGTTCGATAGTAGAGCACGAGAATCCCTCTAGCACCGAGATGCCAAGCCGGTAAAGCGAGCGAGAAAGATCAAGCGGGAATGGTCTCTACGGGTCAAAGAAGAAATTGAGAAGCTACTAGCGGGTAGGATTCATCGAGTCATTGAATACCCGACATGGTTGTCCCAACATCGTGACCGTAACCAAGGCGATGGGAAGGTGCGGCTGCGTGTGGATTTAGAGATCTGAACAAGGCCGGCCCAAAGACGACTACCCTGCCAAACATAGACATCTGGTGGACTCCACTTTGCCAACTACGAAGTCAAATCCTTCGTTGATGGTTTTGCGAGGCTATAACCGGATCAAGATGGCGAGGAAGACCAAGAAAAGACGGCCTTCACCACACCGTGGGAACCTGCTTGTTATACGGTAATGCCATTCGGGCTCAAGAATGCCGGGGCTACTTACGAAAGGGCGGCGACCGCGCTTTTTCATGACATGATCCACAAGGAGATTGAGGTCTACGTAGATGACATGATAATCCACTCCAAA
This sequence comes from Adenophora triphylla var. japonica, assembly GCA_022495995.1. NCBI lineage: Eukaryota > Viridiplantae > Streptophyta > Magnoliopsida > Asterales > Campanulaceae > Adenophora > Adenophora triphylla. Next base: position 336,753 of record JAFEMH010002357.1, read on the forward strand.
GGAGAAGGTGGGCGGCACTTTGTTGACCTACGAAAATTCTTTGAGAGAGTGAGAACGGCATTCCATGAGACTAAACCACACCAAATGCACCTTCGGAGTGACAAGGGGAAAAGTGCTCGGGTACATGGTCACGGAGCGAGGTATAGAAGTTGACCCCGAAAGATCAAGCTATCATGGATATGAGGCCACCTCAAACCCAGGACGAAGTCAAAAGCTTCATGGGTAAATTGCGGTACATCGGCCGTTTTGTCAATCGGTTGACCACTATGTGCGAGCCCATCTTCAAGCTCATGAAGAAGAATGTGGACCTGAGAATGGACCGAAGAATGCCAAGATGCCTTTGACCGGATCAAGGCATACTTAGTACATCCCCGGTACTATGCCCCACATAGACGAAGCCTCTTACGCTCTATCTCTGTATCCTGAACACGGCGGTTGGGGCTATGCTTGCTCAAGAGAAGAAAGACTCTCGGGTAGAAAATGCCATTTACTTTGTCGGCCCGGAAGCTACGGGGGAGTGAGCTCAATTACTCGGCGTGTGAAAAGACATGCGGGGCGAAGTGCAGGTAGTCGGCAAGTTGAAGCATTATATGCGAAGCCCACCCTGTGAACTTGGTCTCGAAAATGGACCCCATCAGTACATCTTTGACAAGCCTTCCCTATCGATGCGTCTAGCGAAGTGGTCCTTCTTCTTGGCGAATACGACATCAACTATGTGACCGAGAAAGGCCATCAAGGGTCCAAGCATTGTCGAGATCACCTAGCGAATTTCCCGATAATGAAGACGAGAGGGCACGAACCCCAATTTCCGAGATGAAGGGATCTTTGCGGTTGAGCACGAAAATAGATGGCGGTTGTTCTTTGACGGAGCCGCTAACAAAGAGGAAATGGTGTAGGAATGCTATTGGTCGATCCGAAAGATGAGCATACCCCATAGCCCTCAAGTTGAACTTTCTGCCACGAACAATGCCGCCGAGTATGAAGCACTTTGCATTCTTTGGTTTTGGAGGCCGCCTTAGAAAGAAATGTCAAGGAGCTCGAAGTTTACGGAGACTCGGCCACGATCATCAACCAAGTCTCCAACAAGTGGAAAGGCTGTAGACCCTAATCTGCAACGGTATCATGCCCATATGGAGGAGTTGGTGGACAGGTTCGAGAAGTGACTTTCCACTACTTGCCGAGGGAAAAGAAGCAGTTCGCGAGATGCTCTAGCTACTCTAGCCTCATTGGTAGAGATCCCCGAGGAAAAGCCATAAAGCCCTTGAGTGGGTAGAAGAGAAGCCCCGGCTTTGCATTTGTGAAGTGGACACGGGACCCGAGCCTATAAAGGAACCTTGGTACAATCAGTTACCAATTCCTCAAAGACGGAGAGTCGGCTTTCGGAGACGAAGAAGGTAGACCAAAAGAAGGAGTCGAGCCAAAAGCTTGCAAGCCACGAAAAGGTTGGCTTCTCGGTATGTCATTCTAGGAGGCAACCTATACAAGAAGCGGTATCAAGGACCACTCCTCTTATGTGTCACTCAAGAAAGAGCCGAGAGAGTTGATGGCCGAAGTCCCACAATGGTCCACTGCACGGTCCTCACATGAATGCCAGAGCCACGATGCAAGTGATCCTCGAGAATGGGTTACTCTTGGATCTCCATGGAAAGCAGACTGCGTTCAGCGCGTCCGAACCTGCGACAAATGCCGGCCCGGTTTGCCAACCTCAACCATCTCCCACCTCATGACACATGTCTTGCATGACGACTCCTTGGCCGTTTGCAACTTGGGGCATTGACGTGATAGGGAAAATATCCCGGCGAGGAAGCAATGGGCACGAGTTCGTGTTGGTGGCCATTGACTACTTCACCAAGTGGGTAGAGGCCAAGTCCTACAAGGTCCTCACTTCCGAGGAAAAGTGGCCCGGTTCATCAAAGAAAACATAATGTGCGAGATATGGGGTGCCCATGAGATCATTTCGATAATGGGTCACACTTCGAAGGAAGGCTGCGATAGGCTCTTGCCGAGTCGAATTAGGAGTTACTCGCCACAAGTCGTCCCCGTCTGGACCTCGAACCAATGGAGCCGTGGAAGCGCTGCTAATAAGACACTCGGCGGATCATCAGGAAGATGGCCACCCGTGGTCGTGATTGGCCCGAAAAGGCTGCACCTAGCACTCTGGGGCTACGAACGTCTGTCGGAAACGGCCGCGGGAGAAACTCCTTTTGCCTAACTTACGGGATGGAAGCGGTGTTACCGGTGGAGTTGGAAATCCCGTCATTAAGGGTCCTCTGGAAAAGCAGTGTCAATGAAGTGGAATGGTTGCGCGGCCCGGCATGATGAGTTAGCCACCTTGACGAGAGAAGGCTAAAAGCCATGGAACACACCCGAGCCTACCGGGAGGCGAATGGCCAGAGCGTTTGATAAAAGGTCAAGGCCGGAGACATCAAAGAAGGCGACTTGGTGCTTGAAAGTAAAGCCCCCTACCAGAGACAACCCCACAGGAAAATGGGAACCCGTCTGGATCGGCCCTTATGTGGTGCGAGAAAATGCGTCGGGAGGAGCAATGAAGCTTGCGAGACTTGGATGGCAATCCCTTTGTCCACCCGGTCAACGGTGATAAACTCCGAAGATACTATGTCGATAAAAAAAAAAAAAAAAAAAAAAAAAAAAAAAAGAAAAAAAAAGTGCAAAAAGAGTAATGCCCGGCTAAATTTGAAGACCCCAAAAAGGGCGGTCTAGGCAAAAGACGAGGCTGCACATAAAAAAAAATAATATAAAAAAAAAAAAAAAAAAGTGCAAAAAGAGTAATGCCCGGCTAAGTGAAGACCCCAAAAAGAGCGAGTCTAGGCAAAAGAACGAGTGCACATGAAAAAAATTATTAGTTCACGAGAATGAACTACGTAGACTGAGCCCATAGCCTTTCTTGTAAAAGGGGAACGTAGGCGGCCATATATGGTTCGGTCTAAAACAATAAAAAGGACGATTAAGTTTCCATGAAATGTGTCCTAAACAATAAAAAGGACAATCAAGCTTCCATGAAGTGCGTCCTAAAAAATAGTAAAGGGTATTTCGGTTTTCATAAAAGCGGGTCCCAATCAATAAAGACATTTGAATTTCCATGAAATGTGTCTTGATTAATTTTAAAATAATATTTCTTGTTCATTACAAGTTAAAAACTTCTTGATGAGTTCAAGCACGGTCTACCTCTTAACTCTGCTAACTTTGCTAAAAGATCTAAAATACAATAAAATGCCTAAATAAACTAATGTGTTTGCAAAATGGCAATAAGAGGATCTTGAGAAAAGACTTGTCGATCGTCATTATTTGAGTCTTCTTGATCTTCTTCCCTTTTCCTCGGCCTCGTCGAGTCTTCTTCCTTTTCTTCTCAATAATGTCGGTATCCCTCATCCCGACCTCAGGTATCCTCACTTTGGAGCCTCTACCCGACCCCGTGTCAATGAGCGCTCTCTCTATACGAGCACGAGTCCGCACCTCCTCCCTCGAGCCTCGGTCGAAGGAGCGACCTCGGACAATCTCTTGTACCGAGCCTCCATATCTCGGACCAAGTCACACGATTGGTTATGGCAACTCGCCTTAGCCTCGGTCTCCCTCGGAGTCCTACTCGAGTCACAGTCGGCTCCCAATAAAGCTCGACGTCTATCCTCCAAGATAACCTTTGAGTCGCTCCCGTCTCCCTCTCATACCAGTCCAAGTAGAGACGGTGGTCAAGATGGTGCTCTTCCTGCTCCTGAAGATAGCCACAGGTGGGAAAGCGGTATGTGTCCAAGCCCTCGAGAAGAAAGAGAAGGCTGGCTGGATCTCTCATGTCCAATGACACCACACTCCATGGTCCGGATGTCCTCCCAATCACTCAATGGCTCTGTAAAGCCCCAAACTGCCTGGATACCAAGCGGGGTATGTAGAAGGACGACCGGCGAGAATCACGGAACCCTCACGGCATAAGACTCCTGAAATATCCTCTGATGCGCAACCTCCAATGTGGTATCCACCAACGGATGTCCGAAGTGGATAGCCTAGCCATCATCGGCTCCCGGCTACCACTGTTCTATTGCCTAGGTGCACCTCTCCGAGAAATCACCCGAGGGCAGAGTCGGCAAAGCCCGGGCAAAGCCCCGAGCCTCTCCTGCGGCCACAAAGTCAACATAGCCGGACTCCCGGACCTCATGAAACGGTCTCCCAGGAGCCATCCTATCGATCCCATGAAATGTCTCTCCCAAAACCGGCGGGACAATATCCTTCCCAGCCTGCCAGTCTCGACCGTATCCAAGAGGCCACTATAGCGAGATCCCCACGGACTCGGCGGTGAACAAAACGAGAGAATACGCGAGAGAATGAAAGCATCCATAGCCACCGTGGTCGCAGCCATATCTGGAGACCCAAACACTGCCGGGATATCGAAAGGTCAATCCTATCAGGGCTACCATCATCCTCTCGGCCTCTCCCAAAGGAATCTGCGGAAAAGATGCAAGCTTTACCGTCACCGGCACGTCTCCGATCAGCGGAATAGATATAGCCTCGGTCTCGGGACCCCCAATCAAGGCTCTGAAGTCTTCGTGCGTTGGGACAATTTCGTTGTAAGAGAAGCGATAAACATGTCTCCGGACGTCCCGAGAACTTTCTTTGCGGCTCTCAGCGGGTCCCAATCGGGCGGGAGATCCCTCAAATGCCATAAAGATTTGATCTTGAAGGAAGAATCAAGCGAGTCCCTTGTGATTTTGGAAGTTATATCTCGCCCAAGATTGAAGACCGGATAGAAAATGGTCTCGCTTCCCCCTTTGCAATCGACGGGCTTCTCCATCGCAAAGTGTTCAAAGATGGTGCTTTTAGGTCCAAAATATGCTCCTGGGAACAATTGGGACAAGTCTAGAGTGAAAATGAAATGAAATGGCCAAGCCTTGCTTTTATTCGAGAAAATAACCGAGTTCGAGACGGGCGCGTAGCCGCACGGCTTCATTTGCCCTCAAGGCCGTATGCCGCACGGCTACATTAGCCCTCTGCGAAAAATTCTGCGGCAACCAAGATTGCTGCCCAAGGAGTTTTCACCCCACTTTTCAACCAAAACACTGTACAAAAACATATCCGAAGCCATTCAAGCATTTATATACCATTATAAATCATTTTGGCCCGGTTTATTTAATTCCAAGCAAAAAAGTCGCCCCAAGGCTCGAGATAATATGCAAATTGAAAAAGCATAAATTAGAAAAGTAAATAAAATGTAAATACAATGTTTTCGCCCCATCGGCGCCCAAATAAAGCAAAAAATAAACAAAGTGTGCATAAAAATTGTTCATTGTTTGTTTTCGTTCCAAATCTATTCTAGAGACCTCCTAGGCCTCCGATTCTTCTTCCTCCTCATCGCTACTCGGCTCGTAAATGCTAGCCTCCCCTCATCAAGTCCTCACTGGTCGCTCACGTCGGACAAATGGACATTATCGTGCCCGTACTCAGCCAGGCTGCTCCCGAATGTCGGCGTTGGGTCCCCGCCCCGAGGCATGGCCTGGAAGAGTACTCCGAGGCCGATGAGGTAGGCGTGCCCCGACGTGCCGTCTCTTTGCGCCCGAGGCTCCTGTGCATCCGCTGCCGCCTTCGAAGCGCGGGCCGGCTTCCTCGAGAAGAGACCGGCACATGTCCTTCCCGGCCCTATTACAATGCACGACCGGCCTATCGTAAGTGCGAGTTTGGAACACGAGAAAAAGAAGAGAAAAATCTCGGAAAATCTCGAGAATCTCGAAAATTGCAAAAGCGAAAATCTGAAAGCTAAAAAGGGAATAAGACCCTAAGAGTACACTTACAGTGCTATCGGGCGGCAAGGTGTCTTGGGGCTCCCTAGCATCGGAGACAGGTATCCTCATCCTCCTCGGCACTCCATGGATCACATAGGACGGTGCGCGGGAGGGATCGAGGCGGAGTCGGTAGGCTCGTCCTCCCCGTATCCACACAGTGACCGCCGGCTTCACTAGCTTCGTGGCGTCCTCGGGCTGCTCTCACAAACACGGCGTAGGGGTGTCCATGTCAAAATACTCCTCTGCGGCCACACTGCACAGTACCTCTCAATCTCATCCGCCGGCCGGTCCACGAGGCTGCGGCATCCGTCTTGGAGGATCGAAGGAGTAATGGCATCTAGTGGGGAACATGACCATCTTTGCCTCGAGAAGCGGTCCCCCAAGTAAATGACATCACATGTCGGCCCGGTGAGCCACCTCCTGCCTCGTCACCTCGATAGCATCTCCCAGCAAAATCTCCAGGATACCGCCCCGAGGGTAGAAGTCCACTCCGTCGTGCCCATCCACAGTGATGGTAGCCTCTCGCCCATTTTGTAGTCGAAGGTAATCCGGGTCTTCCCCAGTGAATTTATCTCTCGCATCTCCCCTCCGGCGAACCATAGCGGGGAAGATGGTGATATCACTCTGCTTTGGTTCCAAGGGAAGAACCCGATCACCTCGCAAAACCAGGCTGCATGTTCAAAACATCAAAAGGTCATTCTCTCTCTTATAAAAGTCTCAAGACGAGGAAAAGAAAAGAAAAAAAAAAAGGAGACTACCTCAAGGGCAAATGAGAAACGAGTCCATGGAAGCGGCTTTGTTCCGGCATTTGTACATGTCCAACGAGAAGTACAACTCCGCCAATCCGGCCTCGCCCAGAGGCCGTCCCTATCCCATCCACATCCTCCCGGAGAGTCGAGGAGGCAAGTCATAGCTAGCGTCCCGAGGGAATTGGCGAAGATAGTGGTGATAGCATCAACCATATGAATGCTCTAGCCAGTCTTTGGGCGGTCACATCATTAGCGACAAAGTTACGCATGCAAGTACGAGCGCCACCTCGGCGTTCCGCGTCTCCGTCCCCGGCCCCTTGGGAATCGGCTCAAACCCTACCAAAGCTGGAACTCCTCGGCCGTAATATGGTCTCTCCAAGTCGCGGGCCTCCAGGTGAGCTGTAGGCCGGTAATAGGCTGTGAAAATCGGCGGGAGTCAGCTTTGTCGGCTCTCCCCGGCTCGGGTGAAAGCTATGTGTCTTGTCCCACGAGAACTCGAAAGGGCACTGGACTAAGCCCTTGCTCTTAGAGGTGATGTGGACACCCCTGCCGATGGCCTCTACAAATGCATCCGGGCCGGTAGCCCTCACCGTTCTTGGGATTTACCCCATTCTTCTCAAAATCCGGCATCCTCTGCCAAAGCTTCACAATCTCCGACGGTCCTCTAGACTTGTTCTCACTGTAGACAAGCACATCAAAAAGAAGCGTCGGTCCTTCATATCATTTCAAAAGCATGCGTATATTCAAAAGTGCACATATTTTTCCAAAGAAAAGCATTCACAAAAGTTTTTCTAGCATATCTTTTGCATCAAAAACGTGAAACACGTCATTTTAAGCACATTGCTTTCCTAAAGCACAAAATCACAATTTTTTGCACATAAGCATTATTTTCCAAATAAAATGGCATGCATGAATCATTTTCATCTTCCAAAATCATGTCTTTTCATTGAAAATCAAAATTTTGACCTAGTTCTAGCACAAGGCAAGAACTCCGTCTCATATTTAGACAAATCTCATTCTTACTTCATTTTGCGAGAAAAAAGTGAGTCATTCTCATAATTTTCATCAAATAAAATTGCACATGCATATTCTTAGCCTCATAGGTTGTTCATGAAATCTCAAAATCATTCAAAAAAATCATTCAAAAATCCTAAAATTCGGGTCAAGCCCTAAATCATTCAAAATCAAGCAAAATCATCGGATTTGAGCAAAATGAGAATGCTTACCCCAACCGATCGCGGGTTCGTTGATTTATGCTCCCTTCTCCCGGGTAAAGCTCCGATGGAGGCGTAAGGAAGTCATACTTCCTCTCCGTCCGAACGAGCTCCTTTCTCCTCCCTTCTCGCGGCCGCGGAGATGTTTCCTTCTTGCTTGCCTCGGTATGGGATTGCCCTCCGGATCCATTCCAATCGATAGAAGCAAAGGGTTGAAGAATTTTGAAGAAATTCTCTCTCTTCTCTCTCTCTCTCGGCGGTTCTTGGCGGCAATGTAATGCCAATGGCCCGTTCAAATCTGATTTTTAAATAATCTGGAAAAAACGGGTCTCTAGCCGTACGGCTCCTTTTCTCCATCTCATGCCGGGCGGCTTCATTCGCTCACGAGCGAGAAATTACAATCCACGCCCCTGGACCTTCCACTTGGGCATGCAATTTCCGTTATCTTTTAACCAAGATAACATCTTTTCGAAAATATCCCTTATCTCTTTAGCAATCAAGCTCTATTCCCGGTCGCCTCCGTTAATTCCGTTATAACGGAGGATAACACTAGGTGACAACCTCCGAAGTGTCGGAACTCTAAACTTGTGCTACCTCTATCCGCGAATAGTGACGTATGCCCAAGTCATTTCCAACTTGTGCTACCTCTATCCGCGAATAGTGACGTATGCCCAAGTCATTCCAACTTGTGCTACCTCTATCCGCGAATAGTGACGTATGCCCAAGTCATTCCAACTTGTGCTACCTCTATCCGCGAATAGTGACGTATGCCCGAAGTCATTCCAACTTGTGCTACCTCTATCCGCGAATAGTGACGTATGCCCAAGTCATTCCAACTTGTGCTACCTCTATCCGCGAATAGTGACGTATGCCCAAGTCATTCCAGACTTCAGTGCTACCTCTATCCGCGAATAGTGACGTATGCCCAAGTCATTTCCAGCTTGTGCTACCTCTATCCGCGAATAGTGACGTATGCCCAAGTCATTTCAACTTGTGCTACCTCTATCCGCGAATAGTGACGTATGCCCAAGTCATTCCAACTTGTGCTTTACCTCTATCCGCGAATAGTGACGTATGCCCAAGTCATTCCAACTTGTGCTACCTCCCTATCCGCGGAATAGTGACGTATGCCCAAGTCATTCCGAACTTGTGCTACCTCTGTCACGCGAATAGTGACGTATGCCCAGAGTCATTTCAACTTGTGCTACACTACATCCTTGAGCGAATAGTGACGTAATGCCCCAGAGTCATTTTCAACTTGTGCTACCTCTATCCGGCCGAATAGTGACGTAATGCCCAAGTCATTTCAACTTGTGCTACCTACTCATCCGCGGAATAGTGAGCATACAGTTCAGAGTTTCCCAACTTAAGTTACCTCTTATCTAGATCGTCATAAAGAGATAGCGCCGTAAGCTCCTAGCTTCAATCGGGTGACGGCCTCCAGGGTGTCAAAATCTCAGGATCCTAGACATGCGTTTCCTAACTATCTAGTGATGCTTGAACTACGATCAAGGCTTGAGTTCCTCAGGATACGTAGGTGACAGCACTTTTATAAAAGGTCCCGGGCCATTCGACCGCTTTGGTCACCCTGTTTCTTTGTCAGCTCCTCGGTGATAAAGCGCCCCCTCAATAGAAGTTCGAGATATCCAGACCACCTGGGTCCACTCCTAGCATATCCCCGGTAGGATCCAGTGCTTGACCTCCTAGGTCATTTCTCTTCTTTTTCCCCGGACAAGAGACCGGTTTCTCTTAACTTCCTTCCCCGGCGGATCCTAATTCCGAACTACGGCCTGGCTTGATTCCTCAAGGGATACGTAGGTAGCCTTCCAAAAGGTTCGGCCAGCTCGAGCCACCTTGGTCACCCAATCCAAGATCTCGGCATTCGCGAGATCGGATCCTTTTCTATCAGACAAGCCCCGCTCGCACCTTGCAAGTGACGTTGCGAGGGCTTCTGTAACAGTACCACAAATCGGCTCGTACCTTAGGTTAAATTTCCCGGCAATTTTCGGTAAGTTTTCCGGTAATTCCCCGAGACCTTCCTAGTGTTTCTAGAAACATTCCTAGGAAGCTGTTTTAATTAAAATAAAGGCTGAAGGGAATCCTTCTGTGTAATTAAGAAAACACGTTTTTCTTAATTAGGAGGGAAGGTTCCCTAGAATAATGCCACCTTGCGTGGTTCTAGAATGCTTTGAGTCACGATGGATAAGACCGCACGGCAGGCTCATTAGCTGGCGAAAGGGGCTGCTGCGGCCGCCTGGGATGCGGCTTCATTAGCCTTATCCCGGTGCTTGCTATAAATAGAGGCCACTCCCTCTACCCATTTCAACACACATGACAACAACGAGAGCAATCGGCAAACACACTTGCACTCTCATAGCAATATAATCAAGGTCGCTCCCAGAAACGTGAACACCACTTGAAGGCTCAAGAAGGCGAAGAAGAAGCTCGAAGCCATCTCCACTCCTCCTTGAAGACCCAAGACGAACCTCTCCTCCTAGCTCCGTCCGAAGAGCGAAGGAAACGATTGGTAACCTCGCGGCGCCCTAACCTTGCATTTTAATTGATATACTTGCTCATTGCATTCATATATCTTGCTTTAAGGACTTGGCATTTATTAAGCATAAAGATCATTTCTTTATCACCCCCTTCCCCTTTGCATGCATTAAGACCTCATTTGTCATAAAAATGTAGTCTTTTTTTCATAAAGGTGCATCCTTTGCACCTAAAATCCCTATTTTCCAATAAAAATGTTATCTTTTATGCATCATTTGCATATAAAAGATCAAATCTTTTCAATAAAAATGCATCCTTTGCATTCAAAAACCCTTTTTCTAATGCATCATTTGCATAAAATCCTATCTTTGTACATCATTTGCGATAAAGATCCTTTCTTTAAATCAAAAAGCATCATTCTGAGCTACAACGAAATGTCATCTTTTCATTAAAGAGTCATTTTCATCATGCATTTCCCCTTTCCCCCAACCTTGGAACGGACCGGTGTAAAAGTTCTCATCTTTGCATCGTTCCTTCCATTAAAGGTTCATGATTTGCTTTAGGAAAAAGGATAACCTTGAACCACCTATATCTCCAGATTATCGCTTAAGAATGAGTATGAAGCCTCTATCACGAGCTCAATGTGACCGTCTTAGCGTAGGATTGATGGGCTAAGGACATTCCTTCCTACAAGGAACCTCATCTTTGACCAAAGAGAGTCATTCTCTCGATCACGCAAGTCACAGGGTCCCAGAGGTTTAAAATGCGATGATCATGAGTCATGAGATGAGGGACGGGATCATAATCCCAAATACGCATAAGAATTCCAAGGAATCCCGAGCGACAACCAACAGTGAATGGTTTGTACGTCCAGGAAGACTAACCTTGGGACATTTCCCCTTTACTCTGCCGAAACACATTGCACACAAAGAAAGCACAGCGAAGCAATCCACGATTAATGAAATCTTGGGAGACTTGCTCCGGCAAGGCACTTTGGGTGAACGCGAAGCGTTAGCTTCCCGAGGGGTAAGCTTAACCTCCAGAACCCATAAAACCTTTTTTCAAAGTTTTGAGGTAATCGAAAATGGCGTGGCGACTCCGTTTTTCAAAATAACTCGGATGTCTTCAAACTCGCGTGAATTCCGAAGCAAACAAAAATTTGGGGCACACATTCACGGATTGCGTCCGGTTGAGTTCTTTGGAGCTAGGAAAACATCATGCTCTTCATTGGAGAAGAGGGTGCAACGGGTAGTTCCTCATCGAGGACATCCCATACGACTTCCATGCATTCATCACGAGAATGACGGTGCTTGTTGACCTTTATCACAAAGATCTCTTCGCTGGCGGGGCCGAGTTGGTTTGAAGAATGCGCGAATCTCCGATTGGAGATTGGGGGTTTATGTGCCCGCATCATGGCAATGTTCGGTGTTTCTTTCCAATACGCCTCCAAATGTTGGAAACGACAGTTGAACTTGATGTATCGGGCTGCCGAGTGCACTTTGTCCGAGTACGTTTACATAGTTAGCATCTCCGGACTCGAGGATTCGATGAGATTTGCCCCGGTAGTCCCTTGGTTAATTCGAAGGAGGTAACACCGGTGCACAGTACGGACACGCTTGGCTATTGTCTCGACTTCGTTCCCTATGAGGAAACTATCCCCTCGGATGACTTCAAGATCTCCCTGCCGATTAATGAACTTAACACACTGATGGAGAGTGGAGGCTATGGCTTTCATGTGATGTAGCCAAGGGCGCCCCAACGTAGGCGAATTCGGATGGAATGTCCATTACGTGGAATTTCTTGGCACCATTTGGGTTTCGAACCGAGTTCCGAGTTACCGTCCCCAGGATGGGACGAGACGAGCTGTCGTAGGCCTTGATAGTCGGGTTGACGGAATCGAGATGGCTTTCGTTGATACGGAGGGCTCGCATCATCTTTGAGAGGGAGAACGTTAACGGCTGACCCGTTGTCTACCAATACTCGGGAGTGTTATGGTGTTGAGCTTGAGAGTGATATACGAGCTTCGTTGTGCCCCGAGGCATCTCTCGGTAAGTCTTCATCACGAACGTGATCATCTTGCGCCGTACGGTCGGGAATCGTAGATCTGGTCTCTATCCAGGAGAAGGAGAGTCATCAAGCCATCCGTTTCTGTCTTCCTCTTGCGAGGTAAAGCCTTTCTTTGGAGCCTCGGGATTGTTTTGAGGCTGTTTGTGGCGGTTGCCGCCCTTGGTTAGCACGTTGATCGAGTGCGGGTGCCAAGCGACCTTGATCTTCCTTTAGGTCCGAGCTCGGAAGGTGGACAAATTGAATCTTGGGCGATCCCGCGGAGGGTTAGGCTTCGGCGCGATAAGATTACCAATATCGAGGTATTCCGGTGTCCCGAGTGTCGAGCTCTGTTGTCGGCGGGACTTTTCGGCTTTCCCATCCTGCTTGCTCTAAAGGCTGCATGGCTGGAGGAAGAGAGGAGGCTGGAGTACGGTACGTAGTAGTCGAACCTCCCGGGAAGGCTCTCAGTGTACCTACACTGGTGTCTCCGGCTTCGTATCTTTCTCTCGATTCTTTGTTGAGAGGACTTCTTCTTTGTTTTCGCGGAGGATCGCTCAGGACCATATCTTGAGACTCGTACTCCGGGCGAGGCGGAGAGCGATCACAAACATCGTAGGCGATGTGGACATTTGATGAGGACCCGGCGGAAGAGGCGGGCGGTTACGTGGCAATCTTCTTGGGCACCCACTCAATGGAATTCACGCTGTTATTGTTCGGAAAAGGGTTTCCGGCGTATTGGGCCACGGGGCGCTCCAACTTGCCTTCTTCTATCAAGTTACGGATTTCGTATCGTAACCCCAAGCGGTTGTCGGTGGTATGGCCGTGATGCGATGGAAGGCGCGGTATTTTCTCTTGTCCGCATTAGCTACGGGATTTTGGGTTTGTAATTTGCAACGGGTTTAAGGAGACCTTCCTTGATTAACCCTTCCGGCATCTTGCTCGGTGGCATGTCCAACTTGTCGAAGTGTACGGCGGCGCTTACGAGTAGAATTGTTGCTTTGCGGGGGGTTTACATGTTGCCCGTTGTCCACGATGGATGTAGTTGACAGACGTATCTTTCCCTTTGCCGGGGCCGGTGCGGGATTGAATGCAAGCTGGCGAGCGGTATACGTATGGGCGCGGTAGCCAACTTTTCCTTGAGATCCTTCTCGAGCGTGAGCCGGCATTGACCATGGCCGGAGATGCAGGAAGAAATGATGACGATGAGAGTTCGATGGACGGTCTTAAGCGGGACTTGAAGATCCGCATGTTCATCTTTGGAGAGTGGCTCCGTGATCTCGGAGAGTTTCCGGCTCCACCTCTTGTAGAATTCCCCAACACTTTCATCCGCTTTACGCTCGGTGGTGATTAAGTCCTCACAACT